>OY293833.1:21061665-21661665 GCA_958507055.1 Crioceris asparagi
AAATTTTTTGTATCGAGTAGCGTTAAGTAGGGTAATCACAGTAGTCACTTTACTACCCATTCGGTCCTATCAAGTTTTTTTATACCAAAATTTATGTTAGACAATTCAGCACTTATTTGTGATTTATGAGAAGAGATCTGGCCGAACGAGCGGTTAGTCTGGTGCTACATTATAGATTCCGGCGGTCCTATAGCTTTGCAGTCTTCAATCCTAGGAAACATTCTGCACAAATGTTTTGGAAACAGAAAATGATACCGCAGTTTTCATCAGTCGTATGTTGAGCAAGGTATATTTTAACAATGGGCATGATGGACAAAGTAGTTACAAAATGGCAGTAGTTGGAACTATCAAATATGTTTTCAAGTGGAAGCCATTAGAAATCTGTTTGACTGATTCATCTTGTAACGGGCATATACAAATGAATGAAGATGAGTGAATGTAGAATACATAGTACCCCAATATCAAATAATTCATAGACAACCACGTTCAAAAAGATTCCCGAAATAGCCAACAGTAATTGGAAAATTTCATAGAAAACTCTAAGGGTTCCAGAAATCTACTGATTACAACCAAAGGCAACAATAATGACCTCTCAGCAATCATCAAGATTCTAGAAGATATTCGTTCTTTAGTAACAGAAAGGCAAATCAAAACCAGACTCCGTAAACAAATGATTAATGAAAACACCAGTACAGATAGCGAAACAACTAATTACGATGCGATTCGTCAAAAAATAGTCAAGTAGCCTGCGTATTTGTTTATGGCAACGTGATCCGGAAGCCTCTATCATTCTAACAAGAAAGCTTTTCACAATCTACAAGGCTTTCTGCTACACAAAAACGGCAGCTACACAAATGTATGATTGTAACTGACTCTTTAAACGACATTGCTGGCAAATATGCGAAGGAAACTTTGGAAGATCCAGCACTATCTTCCATTACGAAAACCCTAGCAGTAGATTTGAAATCATTCTTCCATTCCAAAACAATCAAAGCGTACGATCAAACCTGGCAGCTGAAAAGATCAAAAGCCTTCCAGTCATGGTCATCATTAAAACAAAGCAGCCGTTTTCAACAACTCCGTCTAGGCCCTAGATCCCCACACCCAAAGTGTGCCATTAACCATCAAACAGTTTTAGTGGATTGTCCGCGTTCTGAATATTAAAGATCAGATAACAATAATTTCAGATACTTCAAGGACATACTAAGTAACTGCAATATAGTATCTATAATCTAATTCCCCAAGAATGCCAATATTTTAATAAGGCGTGTTCGGGTAGTACTTTAGGACTGTTTAATAACTGCTCATACTGCGCATGTGTGTTCTGAAACAGCTTCCATGTGGTTTCGAACTTTGTTTTGCTCGAACGCCGAATTTCATTTTGCAAACTATCCCTTCCCCTTTCTTACATTTTCGTCCGAAACGGTTTTATTTAGCTTGCCTTGCTTCTTATTTATTTATTTCGGTCAAATCTATTGATTGATATTTTACCCTCTCCCTGTTAACAGATTGGTCTGCAAATTACTACACATCTTTAGTTGTGATGACAATACAATTTAATACATTCTGTATCATTGTAAATCCAAGACGGTTGCCGCTACAAACTGATGGATTATATATTGTTGCACAACCCCTTCAATATGGGTAATAAATGAAAGGGCTTGACTAGTAGAATATAGTTCACTATGAAAAATAATGAAAATCCACTATGGCCGCCAACAAAATGGCGGATTAAGTACATATGTTTTCACAACCTTTTCAGAATGGGTATCAAATGAAAGGGCTTGACTATTAGAATCACTATATGATTACTGAAATTGTATGGCCTCAGTTTCGTCGAATCCGAATGTACCAAACAGATGTACCATCAGTTCGGATCGACTTTTAAAGAGACGACGTACAACTTATTCAACGTAAAGCCATTCAGTTCCCAGCAAAGATCAAGTGGGACAGCTGAAATAAGGATGTTAATTTTGTCATGGGCTACCACTGTCCACAAAATGCAAGGCAGAAGGCATCACTGTAGACCAAGGAAGGATAAGCATACGGGGCTCTGAGTTGAGTAAATAAAGTCTTTGGGAGGATTATGTATTGAGGAGTTAGATTGCAGCAAATTGTCAGGAAACAAACCTTGTAATAATGAGGCACTAAATGAACTAAATAGAATGAAAAGTATTAAATTACAAAATTTAAAACTGAAAACTTGAAAATAAAGTTAGTAAGAATTTTTTTAAGTTAAACACTTTTATTAGAAAAAAATAATGATATTAATGATGCAGTTAATGCACTAAAAGCTAAAACATAATTTGGTAGGTCTTAGGTACCAGTCATCACACTACTCTCCTCATCAATCCAGGGCATTGGTCAGACAAAAAAATAAAATCGTTGTGTGAATGTAGCGTAACCTGAGAAAACAAAATATGTAAATAGCAATTATAATGTTATAGCGGTTGATTTGATAAAAATTTAACGAACTTTATTGTAAATACGAATCATGTGATATATCAAACAAAAGAACTCGTTATGAATGATTTGAATATTTTTTTGACCGACGAACCCTGAACGGAGGAGGTATACAATTCAACTGTCTGCTTTTTTTTGATTTGTTCGCGCGTTATATATAGTAAACGTGCTCCGATTTTATTCATTTTGATTCATTTGAAAGAGGAGACCTAAAAATTGGTCTCATATTCGTAAAAACTCAAACCGAAATCTACTTCCCTCCGAAAACCGCCCCCAAAGAGGGTGGAGGGGACAGATTTTCGCGAAAATCGAAAATTCGAAGTGCCAGAATTAAATATACGACAATATCCGGATACGTTTAAATTGAACATTTTTTAAAAGAGTTACGGTTTTCGAGCTACATTCATTTTAAAATCTCACATATGGGTATTTTTGGAAGGAGCAATTTCTTTCGAAAACTGAAAATCTTTCGATGCCACATGAAAGAGAATAATATGTGTATCAACATTTATAAAGAACATTTTCTCCTTAGAGTTAGGGTTTTTGGAGGTAAGCGGTGGTAGAATGGTTAAATCTAAAATATTTGAGCGTATTTCCGCAGCGATGTTCTGAGATCTCTACATAATAACAAGGACAAGCAAGGTATATCGTGGGTAACAAGATATTAGTGGTGAACGTTCAACGATTTTTGTGACCAATGTTACACTCGAAAGTTTGAAATAAATACTTTTTTACAAAAAACTGCACCGACGTTATTAGTTGGTGCACTGAAAATTACGAAATAATATTAGATAATTCTATTGGTGCTGGTACTTGTGAAGTTGGTTCCAAAAGTTATCAATCTAACTGCAACTGCACAACTTCAAAAGTAAGAGCACCAATAGAATTAATATTATTTCGTAATTTTCAGTGCACCAACTAATAACGTCGGTCCAGTTTTTTGTAAAAAAGTATTTTTTATTATAAAATAAATGGCTTAAGTTTCAAGAGTCAAATTTTGGAGAAAAAAAACAGTGTATAGGCCTTCACTCAAAGTTTACAGGAAAGCCTAGGCGAGAATCTTAAGTACCTACGGTACCCTTACCACGAGACCTCAACTCAATTATTATGTAAGGAAGAACGCGTTTCGCATAAACGTGCTCCACTTATGATATAACGGTTTTAGATTTAGAGCCCCCAATTTATAAAAAGGTTGCACGAGCCTGTTGTCACAAATTTTAACTAAAAAGCTTGTTACACAGACTAGGAGTAACTTCACTTGATAAGACACAAAAATACAAAATAATATATTTGTTGACCGACGAACATCCGAACGGAGGTATAAAATTCGACTGTCTGCTTTTTTGTGGTTTGTGCGCGCGTTGTATATAGTAAATGAACTCTGATTTTGATGTTTTTTTATTCATTTGAAAGAGGAGACTTGAGAAATGGTAATTCGTAAGAACTCAAATCTGAAATCTCATTCCCTTCCCGAAAATCGAAAACTTGAGATGCCAGAATTAATGATAGGACAATATCCAGAAACGTTTAAATTGAACATTTTTTCAAAAGAGTTACGGATTTTGTGTTACATTCATGTTAAAATCTCACATATGTGTAATTTCGCTATGTGGAGGGGGCGATTTCTTTCGAAACCTGAAAATCTCTGGGTGCCACATGAAAGACAATAATATTTGTAGCAACATTTATATTGAACATTTTTTCCTTAGAGTTACGGTTTTCGAATTACAGCAGTGGTAAAATGGTTAAATCTAAAATACTTATGCGTATTTCCGCAGCGATGTTCTGAGATCTCTACTTAATAACAAGTACAAGCAAAGAATATATGTCTATGTGGGTAATGGGATAAGTACCTACTATACTATACTTTGGTATTAGTGGACGTTCAACGATTTTCGTGACTAGTGTTACTGTTAAAAGTAGAAATAAATATTTTTTACAAAAAAAATGGACCAACGTTATTAGTTGGAGCACTGAAAAATACGAAATAATATTAATTTTATCGGTGCTGGTATTTGTGAAGTTGCTGCCAAAATCAATCTAACTGGAGCTGCACAACTTCAAAAGTAGCGGCACCAACAGAATTAATATTATTTCGTATTCTTCAGAGCACCAACTAATAACGTCGGTCCAATTTTTTGTAAAAAATATCTATTTGGTACTGGTGCTTTAGAATTAGGTGCCAAAAGTCTTTTTATCTATAACCGATACTTTATCTCTCTTACAACTTCAAAATCAATAGAAGGTACCAATAGAATAAAAAATATTGTGTATTTTCCTTGTCTTATCAAACAAGTCAGACCTAATTATTTATTATACTGCAGCAGTTCTCCTTACAAAATCCAATCTTCTAATGTCGATTTTGACACCCACTAAACTATTTGTTTTCATTGGAAAGCTTTAGTGGTTGCAGTACATTCGGTTGTTTATAACTGAAAATAATCGTAAATTATAAAGATCAAACGTATTTATAATTATTACACTATGATCATTTTCTAGCTTAACAATTACCAATTTTTACAGTGTTATTTCTTGAAAACAACAAAAAAAAATCAAAGTAAATATGTGGATACCAAATACTTTCTATGATGATTCCATACATTCAGATATGTTCGTTAGTCTTAGTATTACGAATTTAATTTAGTTCAGGGAAACAACACGAGAGCTTACCATTCGAGCTTTCCTCTATTGAAACTGGCAATTTAATACATGACGTTTTAATTAGTTTAGTTGTACATGGACAGAGACAATGGCAATATTAAATAGGTCAGAAAGATATATTTATGTTCTTGTTTCAGACAAAATTAGATATACCTACCATTTTAATGAAAATGTTTTTCAAACCAGCAGCATCGCTGCCACCATTAAGGACCACTCATTGAACCTAGCAGTATAGATCCATACCTACTTCATATTTGATGAAAACAATTAATCAAACATATATAATAAAGTACTAGTGAGATTTCTACCCTCAAGGTTCCGATATGAACATGTAAAGTTGATATGCTTACATTTGAAAATGGTGAGGAATAATCTATTATATGTCGTTGTGGATTTCCATTCGGTATTAGCCAATACGGTTCTATAGATGATTAATATTTGAAATATATAATAATGTAAAAAATTACGTTGACCATATTCAAAATCTGCTTGAGTAAACGTATGAATAATAAATATTTTCAATTATAAAGCTCGGCCATTTCTTTACATTGAAAAACTGAATATCGTATAACAACAATAATTAATAGCAAAAGCTCGTTATTATATACTTCTAAAGAGCAGGTCTATATCTGGATATCCTCTTTTTTACGTTGATGAAGAATGATGAAAACTACATGCACTCTAAATAAAGCATCACCCATAATTTTTCCATTTGTATTTTATGTAATATCCAACAGGTATACTTGAAAGTAATGTAATATTCGCATATTTTTAATATCTGTTCAGTTTCATAATAAACCAGATATAAAGCTTCGCGCATAATGTGATCTGTAATAATATTGTAGGGGTTATAAATTGAAAGTTTTGTTATTTGTTTAATTTTTCTAATAATATACAAAAATTGCATCAGGTAATTACATTTTTCTATAGATGAAAAAAAATCCATGTTATATTAACGGGTGAACATTTCAGCGAATGGTGAGGATAATGCTCAAAAACTAAATTTCCCTTGGTATGTATAAAACTGCTTTGCAATAAAATCTTATATCATGTCATTTAGCTTCATCAACATTATTAGAAATCAAGTTTATAATCTTGCTATTATAGTGTTTTTTGAGAGTTTTAACTCAAAAACGGAATTCGGCCACCGACCAAATTTAATACCCAGAAAACGACGTGGACGAATCAAAAGGACCACATTGTGTTCTCGGTATTTCTAATTTTCCACCGTCCAAAATGAAATACGCAGATCGCGTTGTGGGGAAACATTTTCTCGATCATCGATTTGAACAGGGAGGTTGTTCAAGCAGTTCAATCGTATACTGAAAAAGAAACAAATCTGTACTCTTGAAAAATTTGATAAATCATTGCTTTGATTGGTGTAGTAGATTATGAAGCCTATTAGGATAAAGTAGAGAACTAGATTATCTACTGCTTACCTGTTTTTGCTCTTCCATGCAAGTATGATTGAACTCTTGATTATAAGACGACGTCTGAATATTTTATTTTATAAAAACACACACACACACACACACACACATATATATATATATATATATATATATGATAAAAAAATAGTTTTTTGTTGGGATGCAGTCATTTATTAAATAAAATTCTTTGGATTATGCCAAGCTTTCGAGAATGTTTATTCTCTTCGTCAGGGCAAAATTCGTGAATTGAGATAAAATTAACTACAAACAGGAAAGATTTAATACCCATCAATCAGATCTGATCAGTCAGTCAAGAGTTCATAATCAAACAATATATAGGGTGTCTCACGGTCATGGCCTATTAGAAATTTCTGGAGAATGACAATAGCTATCGATCTGAAAATTTTAAGGCAGCCATTAGACAATTTAAACTATCTATGGAAAATATTTTCATAAAAAACCACTTCCCGTTTTGCCGGAAGTAATAACAACTTTGTTATTTCAAATATATGTCAATACATTTTTGAAATCTACAAAAAATTATGAGTAAAATGGATATACATTTCCCCATACTTAAAGTTAATAGTTTTAGAGTTATTTAATTTTTTTCATTAAAAATCGACAAATGCGAATTGATCGAAAATAGGTCATACTTTTTTGATATTTGCTTGACAAACGTGGGAATCTGTGCACACTATTTTGAAGATTTCGTAACGATTTTCTTTAATTTTCTAAGAAATTATTAGAGAAAAATCGATGCGAAAATGACTCAATTTCAAAAGTTATTAACTTTCTTATTTCAAATAGAACGCCCTCTAGTTTTTTGCACTAGCATATGCAAAATTAAAATTCCTTTCTATTGATATAACCACTTCCATATCTACAGCTGATAGATTAAAATTTATTGAACAATATCCAATTTTTTCAACAAATATTTTGTATTACCTTAACTTTGGAACGCATCAAAACGGTATCCATAGTTACCTATATACCATAGTTATCTATGTCAGTGTCAAAGTGCAAAATTAAAAATTGTCTCTTTCACATTTTAGGTAAATTTCTTATAGAAATATACCTATTGCGATCGTTCACACTTTTGAATTTCGAAAAAATTTCAAGGGCATGTTGTTATATGTCTATAAGTTAGTCCAAAAAAACATAACAAATATTGATAAAACATGAACACTCAATATAAATTTGATGTAATTGTACATTTTCTGGAGATCTTAATATAGACCCTGATTAAAAAAATATATAGTATATTTATTGAAAAGAAATACACGAAAAAAAATCTGCCTTGAAGTGGACTCGAACCCTGTCTGCTTTATATTCAACAGCCAAAACAAAAACCTCTAACCGCAAGGCTATGACAATTTTATTTAATTTTATATATATAATTTATTTTAATAATATAATTTATGTAAAAGGTTGTTAAAATTTCAATTCAATGAATTTTGAAAAATTTACCTTTCCGCTGACTACAGGCCATCGGGATTTTTTTTTTATTGAAATTTATCACAATAATGTATTGAGAATACACAAATGCCGATCTGCTCAAACTTTTTGCAATTTATGGAGAGTGCAATAGGATTGTCGCGAGAACATGCAGGACGTTTAACGCAGAATTTGCCGCCGATGAATTTAAAGAAATTTAGCCGAATTCAAGATAATTTTGTTCAACATGGCAAACAAAATGCTCCAAGAAATCGTGTTCCTCCGATTACTGCTGATAAAGCAATGCAATTAAAGCTGATATCTTAAAAGTTATTGAACAATTTCCGATTTTTTCAACAATTATTTTATATTTGCTTAACTTTGGAACGCATCTGAAGAAATACTAAAACAATAACAAATTCAATAATCTATACAAAAAATTTTAAACAATAACCTATTCATAACAAACAAAACAATACTTTAAATGTAATTTACCAAGTGTTCAAAGTACCCTCCATTTCCTTCTAAACATGCAATAATTCTGGACTCCACACTAGATGTTGCTTTTCTTATTTCTGCGGGGTCTAGATCTTCTAAAGCATTTTATACACGATTTCAAAGCTCTTCTATCGATTGCACTGGTGGACGGTTAGTGTAAACTTTTTCCTTTATGCTCCACCCACATATAAAAATCTAGGGGTGTTAGATCTGGAGACCTTGGCGGCCAATTCCAGGGACCCAAGCACCGAAACCACCTGTCCTCAAACATTTCATAAACTCCTTCGGTAACTTCATGGCTGGTGCTCCTTCAAGCTGATACCAGCAGCTTATTGATTTACGGGTTTACGTCTGCCCAGAATTGATTATTTTTTTGAGTTAGATGCCTTCTCGCGAAAATTTGGCTTCATATGTCCGAGATATATTTGTCTGAAAATTATCGTCATAAATTGCAAAAGAGTTGAGCAGTTCGGCATTTGTGTATTCTCGATTCAATAATGTGATAAAATTTCAATAAAAAAAAAACTGTGAAAGAGACAATTTCTAATTTTGCACTTTGACACTGACATAAATGTGTGGTAACTGTGGATACCGTTTTGTTGCGTTCCAAAGTTAAGGTAATACAAAATATTTGTTGAAAAAAATGGAAATTGTTCAGTATCTATCAGCTTTAGATATGGAAGAGGTTATATCAATAGAAAGGAATTTTAATTTTGCATAATATATGCTAGTGCAAATAAACACAGGGTGTTCTATTTGAAATAAGAATGTTATTATATTTTGAAATTAAGTCATTTTCACATCGATTTTTCTCTAATGATTTCTTGGGAAATTAAGAAAAATTGAGAACTTCTAGAATAACATAAGGATAAATATACATAGCAATAATATTATTTGGACTTTTGTTTATAAATTAGATCATTATTGAAAGAGAATCATCACCGGAGCACGTTTACTTACATAAAACAACAGTCAAATTGTATGTATACCTTTTTCTGTTGGAAGTCACTCAATAAACAAATAATCCCAAGACCACTCTTAAAAAGTGATTGTATACCATTTCAAATTATATTGAACTTTTAGCGTATCAAGCAGCTGACATTGAGAGTGGATATTATTTTTCTTTTAGAGGAATAAAGAAAAATCAAATAATACATTAGTTTTAACTATAGTTTGATTGATTAATTTACCTACAATCATATACAGTCTTTTTTAATCACTAAACGCCAACCAAAATCAGGTGCTACTACAGTAACATTTCCAACGTCTTATTCTGAATAAACTTAGTACTCGACAAAAACATAAATCTCTTGGGTATGCTTGAATAGTAAAATAGAAAAATGTAACTGACTGGTAAATCAAATAGGAAAACTTATTCAAGTTCCTATTTAAGATGTGAAAATGTATGAAAACCGATTCATGCATTTATATCATACTTCAATTTCCAAAATGTCATTAATCGTTTTAATCTTCTCACAGATTTCTTGGCTATGAAATAATTCATAAGTTTTCGAATAATTTTTGACCTTCAAAAAAGGAAGAGGTGTACCAATCGGTTATATGTTGGCCTTTTTATATTTTTTATGGCGGTTCGCGCGTGTTGCATAGTAAACGTACCCCGATTTAGACGATTTTTGTTTCATTTGAAAGAGGACAGTTGAAAAATGGTCCCATATCTAGAAAAACTCAAATCCAAAATCTCCTTCACTCTAAAGGAGGTAATTTTTCTCGGAAATAGAACATCTGAGACGGCTGAATTAAAGTTGAGACAATATCCGGAAACATTTAAATTGAACATTTTTTCAAATGAGTTACGGTTTTCGAGATACAGCAATGGTAGTGTGAAACACATTGGATCCGCTCCTTCAGCCTTTGAGCGGAGCCCGAGAAGAAGAGTACAAAATATGTTTTCTAGACAGTGAAGTTTGTTTAATAGATAGTTACCAATCGCTACCGCGTACCGATGGGTTAAAAAAATATCTGCTTACGTTAATAAGTATCAATTATATTTTAATTTTATTTTGTTGATTTAAATAAATAACTTATATTGTGTATAATGTTATAATCCTAGAAAGATATCCAAATTTTGATTAGACATTGAACAGTTTCTAGTTTTAGAACTATGCCTTCAAATAGAACCAGTCTGAGCTTAATATTACGATTGGTTCTCGTGATATTTAAGGCAAAAATTATATACTAGCACCCGTAGCTATGTACACAGACATCCTCAAAGCTTACGACTCTGGCCTCTTGTAACGTGGAGATATATGTCACAAAATTAGAATTTCACAAAATTGTACCATTGCATTGAAGTAAACAGTTTAACCGTAATGAAGCTTCTTTTAGATTTGATTCATTCGAAGTTGATGTAAAAACTTCCGGCGGCTCCTAGCCAGCGGATAGGTAAATTTCAAGGTAAAATTTCATTTTAGTCTTCCTTATTGACATATTAACACCTTGCCGTTGAAATGTTATTGAAATTCAAAAGAGTAGGTATGTACATTTTTATGGGAAATTTACCTAAGAAATCTGATTTATAATCGAAAATCCCTATAGGTTTATAACACAAGGAAGGCAATTTCAAATTTCCTTGTTTGGTTCAATCGAGAAACAAGAAAACTGACATAGAGTGTGAAGTCACTCGCTCAAAAATCTCTATCAAAACTCAGTCGTAGTATGTGCCAATTTTTGTCGCATTAAGGAGAATATTAGCAGAATCGATTTACACCCCTTTTTAAGCGGTAAAGTTTCCACTGAGAAGATAAACTCATGACTTATGTAATCGACAACTTTCCAAATGACACGAATTTATACCTCAAATACTTTTTAAATTACAAAACTTGTTAGACAGTGATGGGAAATTTATGGCAGTCGATTTTCGAATGGCTCTTCTTAAGAATTACACACGTCCCAAATACTCGTATGTTCAATAGATATTATATTGTCATGTACGCTCTTAGCATGTATTCTGCCTATCGTTACTTTAAATTAATATTTAGCATTTTTGAATGACTTCCTAAACGGAGGAGGTATACAATTCAACTGTATGCTTTTTTGTTTGTGCGCGCGCTGTATATAGTAAACGTAACTCCAATTTTGATGACTTTTGATTCATTTGAAAGAAGAGAGTTAAGAAATGGTTCCATATTTATTAAAACTCAAATCCAAAGTCTTCTTCCCTCTAAAAACCGCTCCCAAAGGGGTTAACGGGGTAATTTTTCCCATAGAAAATCTGAGACGGCAGAATTAGAGGTAAGACCATATCCGGAAACGTTTTAATTGTCAATACATTTTTTCACTACGGTTTTCGAGTTACAGCAATGGTAAAGACTGAAATATATTGTAACGTGCAAGGGAAACAGCCGCCGGCCACAAAGTCTCGGCAGCCTTTTTATGCAAGCGCAAGATCTATACTGTG
This sequence comes from Crioceris asparagi, assembly GCA_958507055.1. NCBI lineage: Eukaryota > Metazoa > Arthropoda > Insecta > Coleoptera > Chrysomelidae > Crioceris > Crioceris asparagi. The sequence continues at coordinate 21,073,570 of OY293833.1, forward strand.
GTTGGAATATCGACAGCGGCGTTGACAAAGAGAGCGACGGTAGCATGTCGGCATCTACTCCTAGAATGCCGATAAAGGGATCTCGAGAAAAGTCCAGTGGCGGCTGGCGAGTCAAAGACCAGAAGCCGCTCGAATGATCTGGAGCCTTTGTGGGATGTATATATGGGACGGAATGTAAAAGACAGTGTGAATAATAGAATAGTCCGAGTAAGCTAATGAGAATATAGTAAAGTTAAGTTGTAATTTTTATTATTTTGAGTGTAAATATTTATTTATTTATTAATTGCAAATTAGTCTCACTTATCTGCGAACCCACTTACCTAACAATTTGGTGTGAAAAGAGGAATAAGTGAGTGAAGAGGCTTTTGTGTATGGTGAACACCCGTAAGCAGACAGAAAAAATGGAAGAACAACTAACTATGTTATTCTCCGATTTTTCGAGAAAACAAGAAGAATTACAACAAGAAAAGAGAGAAGAGGAGGAGCGAAGGCTGCGAGAAAAATAAGAGGAAGAGGCACGACGACAACAAGAAAAGAAAGAAGAGGAAGAGCGAAGGCTGAGAGAAAAACATGAGGAAGAGACACGACGACAACAAGAAAAGAGAGAAGAGGAGGAGCGAAGGCTGCGAGAAAAACAAGAGGAAGAGTCACGACGACAGAGAGATTTCGAGCAGATTGCAGGATTGTTCCAAAATGTCCACCAAGAATTCGAAACCGTGAAACAAGAAGTTCGAGAAGAAATTGGGACAGTTCGAGAAGAGTTTGAGGAAAAGTATCGAAAACTAGAGAAAGAGGTGAAGAAAAAACGAGATACCAACCAAGACGAAAGCAGCAAGATGGACACGTCGGCGATCACTACACCAATGAAAAACTTAAACTACCAACGTTTGACGGCGAAATATCCTGGGCCATGTACAAACATCAATTTGAGGCTGCAGCCAATGCAAATGGATGGGATCAGCAGCAGCAGAAATCAACGGCGTTGGTATTGGCTTTGCGAGGAAAGGCGCTTGAAATACTTCAAAATATTCCTGAAGCCAAACAAACTGATTATTTGGCTGTTGCGTGCGCCTTGGATCTAAGATACGGCAACAAATATCATAGCTAAGTGTATCAGAGCCAGCTGAAGAGCAGAATTCAAGGTTCAATCGAGTCACTGCAGGAATTCAGCAGTAGCATTGAGAGCATGGTGCGACTGGCTTATCCACAGGCCCCGGACGAATTCATTGAGCAAATTAGTGTCCAGTACTTCATCGATGGAGTTCGAGATATCGAAATGCAGCAAGCGTTAAGACTAACTTAGGCGATACAGTTGTCCAGGCACTGGAATACGAAGCTGCCAAAAACGCTTCTATGAATCGTCGCAGCAAAGTTCTAGAAGTCAGGGTGTCATACTAACCGCAAGATAATGCAGATTTCTTTAAGAAGTTGGAGGCGATGTTCCAGGAATTCTGCTCTCGAGAAGGCAAGGAGTCCGGATATAGGAAACGTATTAAGTGCTACAATTGCAACCGAGAGGGGCATATAAGTAGAAATTGCAGGCGACGACCCAGATCTGACGAACGAAATGTTCAGAGAGAGAATACCTGACTCCAGGAAAACTCCACCTCGCCAGTGTAAGGGGGCGAACGCTGGCGACCACTGATTATCAAGTACCCAAGTTACATTTGCGCTGCATTAAGGAGAAACTGCAGAGTTACGACTTTCAAATAAAACACCGAAAAGGAAGAAGTCACGCCAACGCTGACAGCTTGTCACGAAGACCTTGTGGCAGTACCTGTAAATTCTGTCAAAGGCAGGAACAAAGAGAAACAGCCAAGGATGTTGTACATATCCAACAAATGCAGATTAGGAATGAAGAAACGGAAATTACTGAGGAAATCACCAAAGATAACTTTAGAAGAGAACAAATCGCTCACAAAGATTTGACGATAGTACGGGGCTGGTTAGACCAAAAGCGACAACCTGAGTGGCAAGAAATCTCCAGATTTCATCAGACGGTCAAGGGGTACTGGGCTCTGTGGGATTACAGGATTACTTGATCACTCGTAAATGGGAAAGTCCAGATGGTAGGACCATTGTCTATCAAACCGTTGTACCCCGAACGATAGTAGCTGAAGTACTTCGTGAACTGCATGGCAGTCGCAGTGGAGGCCATTTTGGAGTAAATAGAACACTGGCACGTGTGAAAGAGCGGTATTATTGGATAAACTGTCGAAGAGATGTGGAAGAATGGTGCAGAAGATGTGACCTCTGTACTTCTAAGAAGGGTCCGAAGACACGATCCCGAGGGAAAATGAAGCAGTATCTGTCAGGTGAACCTTGGGAAAGAATTGCGGTGGACATTGGAGGACCATTCCCTACGACAGATTCTGGAAATCAATACATCATGGTTGCCATGGACTATTTCTAGAAGTGGCCAGAAGTAGTGCCGATGCCGAATCAGGAAGCAGTTACAGTGGCTGAAGCCCTACTGGAAGACGTGATATCCAGACACGGAGTTCCCTTGGAGCTGCATATTGATCAAGGCAGAAATTTTGAATCCGAAGTATGGACGCAGTTAACGAGGTTGCTGGGGTTACGAAAAACACGAACAACCCCACTTCATCCACAGTCAGATGGAATGGTTGAGAGGCACAATAGGACCATCAATCAATACCTCTCAATATTTGTGGATGAGCACCAACGTAACTGGGATAAACTGGTACCTATCTTTCTCCTGGCCTACCGAAGTTCCCAGCATGAATCCACTGGCTATACACCATCGATGCTGTTGTCTGGAAGAGAAATGAAGCTCCCCGTAGATCTGATATTTGGCAGACCATCAGCCGACGATCATGAAGAAGTGTCTCTTCCACATTATGTAGCTGACCTACAGGAGCGACTTAGAGTGGTCCACGATTTTGCCAGACAAAAGCTTCATTTGAAGAGCGACAAAATGAAGATGAGACTTGACAAAAGGCAGCCATTAAACTCTTTCAACGAAGGCGATGCAGTTTGGTTGTACCAGCCACAGCGAAGCAGAGGATTATCCGAAATTGCAATTACCTTGGGAAGGACCATATCGCATTGTCAAAAAGATTAATGACTTGGTGTACAGGATCCAACTTTCGCTGAGAGCCAAGCCAAAAGTATTGCATGTGGAAAGATTGAGTCCGTATCGGGGAGATAATCCACCGGTCTGGAGACAAACGAAAGAAGCTGTTCGGGGCGAACATCTTTAAGGGAGGGAGCAGTGTAACGTGCAAGGGAAACAGTCGCCGGCCACAAATTCGCGGCAGCCTTTTTATGCAAGCGCAAGATCTATACTGTGGTTGGAAATATCGAGAGCGGCGTTGACAAAGAGAGCGACGGCAGCATGTCGGCATCTACTCCTAGAATACCGACAAAGGGATCTCGAGAAAAGTCCAGTGGCGGCTGGCGAGTCAAAGACCAGAAGCTGCTCGAATGATCTGGAGCCTTTGTCGGATATATATATATGGGAGAATTGTCGGCATGAGGGACGGAATGTAAAAGACAATGTGAATAGTCCGAGTAAGCTAGTGAGAATATAGTAATGTTAAGTTGTAATTTTTATAATTTTGAGTGTAAATAAAGTTTATTGAATAATTGCAAATTAGTCTCACTTATCTGCGAACCCACATATGCCACAATATGTATTTCCGCTATGTGGAAGGGGCAATTCTTTGCGAAAATTGAAAATATGAGACGGCCAACTTAAAGAAGAGATTATATGTAGCGACTTTTAAATTGGACATTTTTCAAATGAAGTTACGAGCTTTGAGTTACAGCAATGGTAAAGTCTGAAATATGTGTATTTCCGCCGCGGTGCTTTGAGATCTCTGAATAATAGCAAGTACAAGCAAAGAAAGCACATAGGTAATAGAATAATTACTATCTTCTTTGGTATTAGAGGACATTCAACGATTTTCATGACTAATGTTACACTCAAAAGTGTGAAATAAATATTTTCTACAAAAAATAGGACTCACGTTATTATTTGGTGCGAAAAATACAAAATAATATTAATTCTATTGGTGCTGATACTTGTGAAGTTATTGCCAAACTTATCAATCTAACTGCAAGTGCACAACTTCAAAAGTAAACAACGCCAATAGAATTAATACCTAATACTTTGTATTTTTCAGTGCACAAACTAATAACGTCGGTCAAATATTTTGAAAAAAATATCTATCCCTAGGTCGACATCTTCCATATTATATGTAGACAACTTTGTTTCTAGCATTTTTAACGTTTATTAGACTTTGTTATTCGCATTAACTAGCATGAACATACGCTTTTCACAACATCTGAATTTTAATTTAATTAAAAAACAGTGTTTCACTAAATATCACGGTATTTGTTAGAAGATTATTACTTTTGCTGAAGTAAAGTTATATAAAGTTATACGTAGTATATAATCTGAGCACATTTTTGTTTGGCAGAGAATATATAGGTCCTAGGACTGAACTTTGTGGTACTTCTCTTCTCATATGGAGAGGTGTTGACTGAACCTTGATGGTTATATATTTCAAGTTGTATCACGCTACAAGCTTCCTAATCTCCATTTCTTTTGAAGGCATGTTGGGCATATCTATTGGATTTTGACGAAAAAAATGTGGAACCAGCTTTCAACACTCCTCTTTCCAATGAAAACAGAATCATCACGTTATCTATTCAAGAGGCGAGTGCATACATAAAAAAGCAAACATACACATGAATTGTATACATCCTTCTTCGTTCTGCGAAGTCGATCAAAGAATTAACGACGTCATAGCTTGAGAGCTGGATGGTGTAAATAAATACTGTAACGGCCATATAAAAATGACTGGGAGTTATTTATGTCTCAAGTTTATTTATTTCTACACTAAAATATCACAGATTATTTAAATACACTATTTATATATCTTACACTATACTATCGACTACTATGTACAATTTATATTTACTATTTAGACGGTTTACAACCGTATTCGAACCGAGCGTTATTTATTTATTTGTTGGTGGACCAGTACTAGGGACCTAACTACAACGAACTCCAGGTCTCCACCAAACTCCGGTCTCCACCGTCACCGCACTTCTCACTGAAAATGACTCACTCGACTGCACTATCTGACAAACTCCACTGACCGGCTCCACAGCAGATCCTCTCCAATATATAGGCAAGTCCCTCGATCTCGAATCTTCCATCGACATCATCCAAAGCCACGAACATTCTACCAATAGCGCAAACTCACTAGATGTACCGGGAGGTATCGGTGACCAATAGCAGTATGCCTTACACTCATTCCACGCCGGCCCCACTAGCGTCCGTACTCGCCAAGATGCTCCGCCCCTCTAATGAATCGCACTTGCTTACCTCGATAATAACGTCGACACTATATCCCGAGTTCATTACAATACTGTTTGCTAAACAAAATCGAAGTGTCAAACTTTTTATTCTTATGTTGATGGCCATAGTCCATAGAATTGACTGATTACCAATCGCTTAGTAATCACTAATCATTCTTTATGAGTCTTGTAGACACGACTGGTGCATCGCTTAGCTCATGTGTCAAACTGACGTTTGTCAAAAGCATTGACATAATTTAATTCAAAAATTATACATCTTAGAAAAAATTTAAATGCAAGAAGAAAATCTTCTGTTCAATATATTTATGACTAAAAAGATTATGTAGTAAATGAGAGATATATGTATATAGAATTGGGTGATAGCAGAAACAAAAGATAGGTAATGTTACACTATTGTTTACTGATTATCTGTAAATTTTGATGTGATCGATTGGATCACTTCTATTGACACGGCAAGTATTTTAGAAGATATTCCATACATTATAAACGTACCATAAAAGAGTTACTTAATCACGACGGGTGATAAGCAGTGAATTCAAGCCTCAAAACTGGAGAGGAGACGAATTTAAGGCTGAGAGAGTCAAGTATAGTGTAGAATCTCCGTAGTGGTCTAACTCATTAAGCAAATTGGAAGATCGCTCAAGTTTACTATGCAAAAATTAGTATCTTCTATTAGAGAAACCAAACAAGCAGGCAAATTTTATACCTTCTTCTTTTTTATCAAATGTTAAACATTGTCGGCCATTCATTTAACAATATAAAAAATTATCGCACGCCACAATCGATAATAATTCCCTATACTTGAGATGTTACTTTTCGAAGAACTCTTAGAAGCTTTATGAAAACTGAATAGATCTCTGCTTCATGAGGGGCAAAATTACAAAAAAGATTTATGCTGTACACCATTAGTGAATAGATCTAGTAGTAAAATGGAGGTTTTCTTGGTATAATAATCTAATATGTTCTTGTAATAATCCTGCTGCAAATGCCAATTTAATGAAACAACAAAAATATAGATTGTTATTCTGTTCTGAACTTTAGGTTTGGGTACAGTCCTCGCAACTTAAAGAGAAGAAAGCGTACAAGCGATAAAAGAAAACTCATTGTTGGTATCCCTTGTAGAATTATTCTTCAAATAAAACAATAAACCGTAAAATTATGTATCTAAGAGATTATCCATTATGATGAGGAATTTTATATTGGGGCTATTTGGCCTTCAAGAGCTGTACACATTAGAATGCTATCGTTTCTTTCATCCAGTATTTGTGCCTTAACTTTCCAGTAGAATCCAGACACTGGAAATTGGTCAAAGCCACGACCATCAAATGTACCATTATCAACGCGATAAACCCCCTGTAAAATTAAAATGTCATATTTTGTTATAACATGTAAATATAAGCAATATACCTATGATAAAAATTAAAAAAAAAAAAAAATAATTCTTCTATCTTGGCTTGAAATCATTATGAGTACAAGTACAAGTCACATGCTATGTCTCACGCGGCATGGAGCAATATACACTCCCCGGCAAAAAACAGCCCCAATTTCAAAGTTGGATTCCTCGCGAATCTCTCATTTGATTTTGATGTTTTTTTGTTAAATTGTAATCTAGTTCAGTTATAAATTGGTGATATTCAGTTATATTTATTCAAGTATATCATTTATTAGAATACACTAATGAGAAAGAAATTGCCAATTCATAATTTTTATGACAGTACACAAAGTGTAGTCTACGTATTATGTAGAATGTTTCCATAGGTCATAAAGTTTTGAAGTTCTGTAAGAAACAATAGAAATACGTATCTATCAGAATAAATAGTCTGAACTAAAAATATGTTTTACGTTATAAGTTGGTACACTGCAAAATACAAAATTATATTAATTCTATTGGTGCTGTTACTTTTGGAGTAGTGCAGATGCAGTTAGATTGATAACTTTTGGTACCAAACAATTTTCGTAAAAAATATTTATTTCACACTTTTGAGTGTAACATTAGTCAGAAGAATCGTTGAACGTTCACTAATGCCAAAGAAGATAGTACTTATCCTATTACCGACGTATATTCTTTGCTTATACTTGGTATTATTTAGAGATCTCAAAACATCGCAGCGGATATACGCATCGGTATTTTCGATTTTACCATTTTACCACCGCTGTAACTCGGAAACCGTAACTCTAAGGAAAAAATGTTTATTATAAATATTGCTACAAATAAGCTGGTCTTTCATGTGATACCCTCAGAATTTCAATTTTTGAAAGAACTCGCCCCCTCCACATAGCGAAAATACACATATTTGAAATTTTAACATCGCTGTAACTCGAAGACCGTAACTCTTTTGAAAAAAATTTCAATTTAAGCGTTCCCGGATTTTGTCCTATCTTTAATTCTGCCACCTGATATTTTCGATTTTCGAGAAAAATTGTCCCCTTCACCCCTTCGTGGTTGGTTTTTGATGAGAAGGAGATTTCGGATTTGAGTTTTTACGAATACGGGACCATTTTTTCTAGTTTCCTCTTTCAAATGAATCAAAAATCAAAATAGGTGTACGTTTACTATATACAACGCGCGCACAAACCAAAAAAACAGACAGTCGAATTGTATACCTCCTACGTTAGGGTTCGTCGGTCAATAATTTAAGACTGACTTAATTAGATTATGCATAGGCAAACCCAATGGGTCCAAAATATTGTAACGTGGATAGGTAGTCATGTACTTAAGGTTATTATTCGTTTATTAGTTATTTATTCTACTACCTTGCTTCCAATGGTTTATTTTCAAACATTCTGTACACGACCTTCTGTTGTAGTACAACTGTCACAACTTGTCACTTTGACTATCGCGTTTCAACTACTATCGATTTATGTCTCCGATTGACTGATACAATAAACTTTATAAGACTGACTGTGTCTCGAGATCGTCACGGATTTATATACCTGAATCATGACCTGACATTCCTCGAGAATGTTGTATGATTATCTAGACGCACATAATAATGTTCTTGTCAAACTGACAATATTGTGACAAATTGTAATACAACAGAAGGTCGTGTACAGCGTGTTTGAAAATAAACCATTGGAAGCAATTTGTGAACTTTTGAGTCTTACGCAAGTGAACTCACCCCACAACGTTTAGCACAGGGTTAAACGTTACAGTATCTTCCTTTCCGGGTTTCATGCGCTTACTTCTTGCCAAGAAGAACTTTTCCAGTGCATCCGATTCATTTATTCTCAATAAATGATAGTATTTTTGACCGATTTTACTTGTTCCTGCTCATGTTCATCGTATACGGCAAAACTAATCTTAGGTACATATTCGAATAGTAAGTTATAGTTGCTCGGTCTTCCGTATTATAAAAGAGCATGGTCTATTTCGCATGATCAGTTCTGAATATAAACTGGCGATATATGAATGTGTTCGTAGGATTTGACTACTCCTAGAAGTTTCCTCGGGTTTTGACAAGAAGAAAACAAAAAAGCTAATTTTCTAGACTCGAAAAAAGATTATTTTTTTCAAATTACTTTGACGATACAGAACCCGTACCAACAAGGAACTGGAGCATCTTTATGGAGAATCTAATATTGTGTGAAAAATAATATCTAAACGATTGCATTTGGTGGCACATGTACCGTATAATCAGACTCGCGTTTGAGGAAGCACCGGTTAAAAAAAAACACTGGGGCGTCCACGCCTCCAATGCCAAAGACCTAATGGAGATGAATATTGATGAACCGCTTGCCATGGCAGAGAAACAGCGATCAAGGATTATTGTGAAGTCAGCAAAAACCCACCCATGGTTGTAAGCAATGCGAATAACAACCTTCAAAGCACTATTTCTGAAATCTAATTCTACACTATCCAAGTTTCTTCAGAACGACGATTTATGGGAAGTTTGTTTAGTTGTTTATTCGTTGTAGTTGTAGACAACTCAAGAAAGTAGAGGGCGGCTGATTAAGTTGATGCGAGAATTCAAATCGAGTTGAAAGTACTAGAAGTGGAATAGTATTTGATCTCAGCTTTTAAATTCAGTTAATTACATTCTTGGTTCTAAGCGAAAGTAAGGACTGAAAATTCCCATTATGTTTGCTATAAAAGGTTATGAAATAATGGCAGTAAACACAATCGGACATAAACGGCAGATCGTGGCAATATTGAACTGAAGTTTCAGTGGATAACATGAAAATTCAAAATATTAATAAAGCCGAACCCTCTGCAATAAGGTAGATTTCTAAGAAATTTTGCTTCAAAGTTAGGTAACATTCCTGTAAAAAACTAGGAAACCTTTATAATTTAAATTTATATTAGTTTAGTTAAGTGAAGAAATCTAATTCAAAGCTTCAAAAAACAAAAATACTGATTTATCGGGACGTGATTAAAAATTTTATAAAAAGTTGGCTACCCGCATTTATCCGGTATCTATTTTTAAACTATTATATCTTTAAAAGTTTGACAATTGAACATTGTACCTATAATGTGATAAAGACATTCTACAAAAAGCCTCTTTAAAATATACATCATTGACAAATATTTGTATTTCTTTGATTTTATGATAATATGTATTGGTTTGGTATGCAATCAAACCAATTTATGTGAAACAGGTATCAACTGGGCTGAATAAATATTCTTTGGGGTGTTAGTGAAAAATTAATAGCCCCAATTTTCCTCAATTCTCCTTCATAAGCCCTTTTACCATAACGTTAGCGTTAAATTTGAACGTGGAAAATTCATATTACAATTTGTCAGGTATTTTATGAATTGTCGCAATTCAAAGATTTCCCGCCATATAGTCAATTGCTTGGAAAAGCGCTTGCTATACAGCAGATTAACAAATCACAAGGCAAAGACGAAACTTTGTTTTTTATGACCAAAAAGTTTTGCGAACCTCGAAAACGTCTACAACGTGAAAATGACTGCGTCAGGTACACTCAAAGTTTTCCCGGAAGCGTCGTTCGCATTTGCAAATGAATGGTTTTCAACGGACGACGTGACAAAATTTCATCGCATATCGATAACCACAGAATATTCAAGCTTATAACGAATAAACAACATGAATTTTAGTACCTATATTTGAATCTTTTCATCGATGTTTTGTTGTTTTTTGTTATGATCCTCTTTATATTTTTAACACAATAATTTATGAATAAATAGACTAGTGTTGATTGGATATTGATTAGACAACCCATTTTCTAAATTGATTATATCTACTCAATTGATTAGACATCGTTTATCAATCACAGAAACAGTGTCACACAAATCAAGAGACTATTATAATAAGGACAATACCAGGAGCAGCCAGTTTCAATCGGGTAACACAGGGTTTAGGATGAGTCTGTAAGAATTACGGATTTTTAATCTTACGCCTCGATAACACTGAGCGAGTTTAAAAGCTGTTTGTTGGCGAGTTACTTAAAAAAATGACCTACTTTTGGTCAAATTGTGTTGCGATCAATAGAACGGTAAATTTCGCTTTTGTCATGCTCATAAGTTATAACTGCTTAGATTTTTAATAAATCTGAATGCGATATCACAAGCAATAATGAAGGCTAGAGAAATACCTGGAAATTCTGTTCGATTCACAGATTCATTGAGTGTTATTGAAGGAACAACTTTATCCTGAGCATCCTATTTTGCAACAAAAAAAACAATTTAGGCAACCTGTATCAAGAATGGAAAACAATTGAAATAGTACGGGCTCCATGACACATGGGTACCTCTGGAAACGAAAAAGCAGATAGTAGGTATAGCTCGCAATGCCTTCTCGAATCCATCAGCAAAAGCCGTTAAACAAACACCATGTCATGTCTTATACAACCAAATAAGAAACGATATCGATAATTCATTTAAAGAGAGATGACAATGGAGACAAATAAGCTGCACAGAAAAAACCCACATATGATAAACCCAAATTACACCGGACTTTGTCGAAAACACCAGACCATCATTTACCGACACACCTAACTGACTCACCAGCATATTCTGAAGAGAGAGTTCAAGCCGCTGCGAACGTTGTAAGATTCCAATATCTCTGTCCTCAACAGCGTGTCTCTAAACAATGATTTTAAAAAAGTTATCCAGTATATCAATCACATCAATATATTACATTGACATTATTCATGTACCTCCGCTAACGACCCAAAGAGGACGATGCCGAGTTTATGTAAAGAAAATTTAATGTGTAATGAAAAACCAGAACTTAACTTTAATGAGATTGGTCCTCAAAGTCCACAAATGTTGCTTTTACGACGAGGATAGAAATAATCATTGATTAAATTTGAAATTGGAATAGATATTTGACACATCAAGATAGTATACAATATCGAATGTTAAAATCTAAATTTCGAAAGCTTTTTATACAGCTTCAGATTAGTAATTAAAGTTAAATACATTCAATTTCCCGATTTAGTGGTAATTGAGGGTAAGACTTTGAATTGAATGACGAGTTTTTTGAAATGAGTTTTAAACACGATGGTCCTTATGAATAAATTGAGTCATTAATAAATAATTGTAAAAGACGGCTTTTCCCTATGCCCTATTGCTATTTTTTATCGAAATCAATGGAGTCATTCTGGAAATAGCTATGAGAACTGTGGAAATATTTGGGATCTGGAAGCGTAGGCGTAGGAACAACATTTATTTTTCATACGCGACCACTGTTTCGCCAACTAAGTTGGATCTTCAGGGGTCAATTTTGTATCGAAATCTGCGGAGCTATTCTCGACATTTTTACGAGATGGCGAAATACTTTTTGTGTAATTTCGAGTTTTTTAAGAATGACAACTATACACCTACTTACATCGATAATATTTATGCTAGTGATTTGGTAGATGCCAAATTCGTTGGCGAAACACGTGCCGTACAATAATATTGCCAGACAAACGCGAATATGCATTCAATAATAATCAAATATTCAACGAAAAAGTAGCACACACTGTAAAGAAATAATCAAGTGGAAAATGTACATAATCCCGCCATTTCCCTGAATATCTTCGGACTAAATTTTAAAATAATTACGAAAGCTTCCTGGCAAAGGGAAAATATAGCATGCAGCGTTTTAACCCATTATCTTTTTGGTCATATAACTGTCGACTCTATATTTTTTCCAGTGATTAAAAACATTCCTTTATTGTGTCCTTTCCGGTCTACTTTTGCATTAGTTGCACTCTATCCGTTTGCCACAATGCTAATATATCAAAACAATGGGAAAACAAATGGAAAGTTCAACCTCTTGTATTTCGGATAAAACAAAAACATATCACCAAAAATCTGATGCCGCAAAAATGTCATTATTATTTGTGGCAGTCTCAAGACAGAGATCCTTTATGCTTATTCGAATTTTATGTATTTATTATCTGAATTTCAATCGGAAGAGGTATGTCAACTATCTGTCTGCTTTTTAGGTAAATTTTGTATAGAAATGTGCCTATTATAATCGTTCGCACTTTCGATTTTCGAAAAAATTCAAGTAAGTACATGATATTATATAACAATAAAAAAGCCCGAATTAATTTTTTTTTAATGTAAAGTTTTAAGAAATTTAATATTAGAATATAAATTTCATTTAATGGCTACCTTGTAAATTAAACACATTTCGTAGGTTGCCGCAGTAAGAACGATTATTTGTCGTCTACATATTGCGTTTTATGCGTTTTTTCCACTATATTGCTCAATCAGATTGATTACATTACCAGATATAGCTTCAGTCTTCTAGACAAATATGATTTCAAGGTTGTTGCCTCTCATCAGTATGTCCCAGGGTGAAGAGCCGTATTTGATAATCAATCCTAATATCCAATCATATATACTTGTTTGATAAGTCCTTTGAAGAACGACAGACGGTATACAAGAATTCTCTTGATTTTCATTTTTTGAAATGTGAAAGCTCACAATAGGTAATTTCTTGGTACAAGACCTTCACCTAAATACGGGCTCCTGGGCATGCGAGCCACGTTGTGTCAGCCAAAACGAATAAACAACAACAGATTGAGAAAAATAATGGTCTTTATAGATAATGAGATTCCAAAAGGCTCATGTGCTATGAGATCACGGCTTAAAAGTGGGTCTGTAAAACTTTTTTTACCTTATGCATCCGGCAACTCGTTATGGGCGGTGTTATAACTGACAGAAATTGTGTCCATGGTTTGCCTTTACCAAATAAAACTTTGCAAAAGTTATTTATTTTGATTGTATTATAAGCCTCACATGAATCCAATGCATCTCTGCTCTGACATCTACTCAGATAAATGTGAAGCTGAAAGATACCCTGCATAAATTGTAAAAGAACATTGAAAATACAAATACTCTACCTTCATTGGTTCAGTGATTTCTCGTTCAATTTTAATTTTCATGTTGATATAATACATGCGGTTGACATTGTTTAGTTGTATATTGGTATAAAAAATCGGAACTTTTCCTACGCCAGGGCAAATACCCTTAAATCGATAGATCCTGACTGTCTTTGGTCGCTAAAATACATTGGAATGAAGAAAATATAATAAAGCGAGTATATTTGAAAAACTTTACGAATAGATCAAGTTGTGATTTTGTCACAATAAATAATGCACTTAGTAACAAACAACTATAATTCAGCTTGTACATTCTGGTACTATGCGATTTAATTATATTGTTGTTAATATATTGCGGGTGATGATCCTTATCGAGAACTTAACATTATCAAAGCTACAAATAAATTTTATATATATATATACTTATATGCTATCCGAAAACCATTGTGCTCAACTAATTTATCGTTTTGATATATATTTGTAGCGGAAATATGTCATTAATAAATTCAACGTTTGGTTGACAAAAGAGTTAGGATTTATCAATTTATAAATCAGATAATTTATTGTATAATAACTTTGCATTTAACTCGCACTATTTTACGGTCGAAGTTCCTCTTGCTGAACATAATACTGTTATTGGCTGAAAGTTATATAATACAGTTAGCGCTATATAATACTAAACGCTTGGAGGCGAATAGCTGTCAAATTATTAATTAAATATTTCAAACGTACGGTGCTGTGAGAAAAAAATGTATCTATTAAATGAGTAATAGGGGTAGGTATCTCGAAGGATTCATACATGTATTGTATTGTTTCTTCTTGCCAGATGCTGTGAGATAATTAGCTTATGGATGTATCTATGGAGTGCATCTCCTCCGTGCTTCAGATACTCAGCGGGTATACTAACTATACTTCTTCATATGAAGGGCGTTGGTCTTCTATTTGGGCTGTCTGTACCTCAGTGTCTGCGATATTTGTGCTAGATCCGTCGTTTAGCAGTTGGCAGAAGTATTCCTTCCAGGTTCTCAGAATTTCCTTGTCGATTCTAGAATGTTTTCCTCTGATTATCTATTGCCAATCTAGTAAGTTTGATGGCTCCGTTCCTCGAATAATTTTGTCTAATTTCATTGAGGTAATTTCTAGCCATTCGTTTGTTGGAGTTATTTTAATTTCATATTTTCTCACGAAATGTGATTTTGGTTCTCAAGTCATCCAAGCTTATTTCCCGGAGGTTGAGAATTTGTTTTTTGAATATTATATGCCCAGCTTCACCTAAGTATCCTATGTGTGTGTTCATTTTGAGGATGTCTTCTATCAATACCGTATTTTTCAGTATCTATATTTATAGTCAGTTCAGTGTCTGATGACATTAGCCCATGCCATTAATATTTGTATTTAGGTACACTTTGTGTTTATGCATTTTTTGATAAGTCCGTATAAATCCCAATATCACTTTTCCCTTACGCTCTGTTTTCTTTGATTCGCGCAGCAATATATGTACGTGTCTGTATCAGATATTATCATGTACTTTTTCGTTATAATACTTAACCTTAATGTATCAAAATGGAACAAGTAGACACTAAATTAGGAATTATAAACATAAACACATATAAAGGAATACAAAGAAATGGTCCGTCCTCCATATCATTGATATTTGGTTCTATAAATTTTGTAACATTACTTTACACCCTTACATCCCTGTATCATCAGGTTATTATATCTAATAATTATTCATAAATCGTTAATAGATTTTAAGCCTTTTTTATACAAAATATGATAGCAGACTTAAGAGTAAAAGAGTACTCGGAATGGTGCCAGATCCACCATTCCGAAATCAATCTTCTGTCTTGTTTGCTGCTGTAATCTTCACTCGTAACTCTGAGTACACCCCCACAGTGTACCTTGAAATCATTTTCGCTGATACTTAACAATGCAGACAAAAATATCGCAGAGGATATATGTATAGATTTAGTTCCCATCACCTTGTTATTACACACTGCAGAGTCTTAGTTAATTATCAAAGATAAAATCAGAGGAAAACAAGCGTTAGGGCAACTTCAATAGCAGAAGTTAAGGGATCTAGGAAGCTGTTTGGCTATACCTTTAATTATTTCATGGGGATCTTTCAAAGATTCAAATTGCCTTGTGTCAACCTTCATTAGGTTAATGTGGACAAAACGAAAAAGGCTCGAAGGAGAAATGGTGGAGTTCATGATTTATATACAAATGAATAAAAAACATATATAGCTACCGTATTAAAATAAAAACAAAACACTATCCTACCATAACACTGACAGCCATAAACCTCCGCACTTAATTTATTAGCGTACCTACTAGGTTTCGATTACGAATATGATTGAAAAAGATTAAATTTTCTTAAGACTCAATCAATATTTTCAACAATTATTATAAAATGTAATGTGGATTTCTTGGTTGCAGCTTGCAGCTAGGTCTATTTTTTGATAAATTAAATCGAATTTTAATATTTAAGTAAAAATTGCCCTTGGTTTCTCAGCTTTTTGTTTGAGTCATTGTTCCATAGGTAGTGTAGGTACAAACCAAAAAAAATAGTAATAATTTTCTCAAATAAATATCAGAATGCTAATATGCTAAGATAGAGGTCCCGACCTCTATCTTTTAATAACAAATAAGTTGAAACCGAAAAATTTCTAAAAAAACCATTTTAAGTCCATTGAAAAATCTTTCGTTCGTATACAGCTTATTCGGAAAATTTAAAATCACTCAACAGATTGGCAGTGCTATACGATTACCTTTGGAAGTATAGGCAACTCAACAAACACGGTGTGTATAACCAACGATAATATTATGGAGGGTATAGGTAATATGTACCAAAAAATTATATACTAATATCAAAGTTTACAGATAGTAAACTTTGCTAATACCAATATAAAAAATTTTATCTAATTCGTAAAATTATTTTTTCTACCAGTAGTCGCTGTGAACATATTCATAAACCAATACCAAACAGAGAACCTGGCCCTTTATCATATGGGTTTCCTTTTCAACATATGTCAAGACGAACAGTATAGCTATGAATTAAATTTCAATTCACGGAGAAAATCAATCTTAACTATTTCTTCTACCATGGAATAATTCTAGAAAAAAAGGATTTAAGTTTTGGACTCGTAGTATCAGTCTCAGGAATTATGTTATGAATTAAGTAAGGGTTATATACATACTAACTAACTTTTTTTATAAATAAATGATGCTTTTGGCTGTTGAAACCTGTAAAGACATCTACCTGCAATGAAGTAACCCATAATATTCGGAATTTCTTTTTGTCAAAATCAGTTTATCTATTCCGAAGACTAGCCCGGACATTCCGTCAGAGAAACAAATGTGTTTGGCTCAAGAAAATACCTTCATTTTAAAATCAAAATCAATTGTATTTATATGTATTGAAGATATAAAAAAACTGATCACAATGCATTTTTGATTCCAAAATACCGTTGAGTTGGTAGACACTACCTAAGGAAAGGGTGTTTCTAATATTGTAATCTTTGAGGAAGGTATATATAGTCGCCTCCGTACTAGAGATTTAAAACGTACTTCGTTAATAAAATATTGTCCTCCCAACTTTCTCTAGAGCATAGCTATTACAATCAGGCGGTGGCAACTCTTATGGGAAATTTTTGACCGTTTGTTGCCAAAGTTTCCATTCTCGGCGCTAGTATCGCTCACCAAAATGTGGCGGGAACCGCAGAATTTGAATGAAAATGTCATATTTAAAATGGCTGCATCCGGCGCCGGCAATCCCATCGTCTAACCTCAATTCTCTTTTCTAAAGATGTGTTTGTTTTATTTTATATTATTTTTAGTTAATATACGTAGCTTTTTGTTGAATGTTAAAGTTTATCTATATTAGATTTGAATCAATTTCGTATTCACAGGAAACTTACTGTTTGTCTATTATTAAGATTGAAAGATTATCATTCGTTATTGGTACGTATTTGTACCTTGTTCCTATCATTCTGGTGTTATTTTTATCTTAATTATACCTAGGAGAATGCCAACGAGTACATATGGAAAGGCCATCAGGAATGTCTGTAAGGCGAAGAAGGATATTTCAAGAAGTAAAAACGAAGGAAGAAGGAGAAGAGCTACCCTTTTATACAATGTTTTATGGAGTATCAAGTAAAGCTACCATTAAAAGATTAATGAATAATATACTTACAAGTCCTTGTTATTGCTTCCGGGAAACTAAACATACAAGACACAGCTATCATCAAAATGCCTATAAGGATTGCTTCACTTAGCATCTAGAATTTGATTATTAGTCTAACCTTTCGTTCTCAATGTAATTTTAGCATGCTTCTATCAAATCTCAGATTTGTAATGATGTTTTTACATTGCAATGAAGTAGTGGTACACTAGAAGGAATTGGCTGTTTGCTTAGGAACAACGGAAGGACGAAACGAAAGTGAAATGCCTATGAAGTGCCTCACTTTCTACATGCCGGTTACTATTTGGGTAATGATATAACACATTGAATGTGTCAGTATATATCTTCTGTGAGTATAGTTGAATATTTATAAGATGTTCTAATTTGAGTTTACTTGCTTGTATTATACATTACTGATTTTTGTTTCTTTTTAATTTCATGTCCAAATGTGCAATAACTGAGGAAGAGGACGAACAGAAAATGAAGTACCTCGAAGGCATTGAAGTATCCCGTTCCTGGTAGTGTAATGAGAGAGTACGTCGAATGTGTCATTATATGCTTCTGTGAGTACATTCGAATATATTTATTGTATGTTTTCATTTGAGATTGCTGGCTTCAATTTTATTTATTTTACTGATCTTTGTTTCTTTTTATTTTCATATCTAAATAAGGAACAACTTAAGAAGAAGGCTGAAGCGACAATGAAACACGTGTTATTCGTTTGTGGATTGTGTGTGTAATTAGTGTTAGTGAACCGGTGTATTTTATATATTTTGGATTATACATTAACATATGTAGGAGACTAATGCACTGTCTACTCATAAAATAGTTTATTTTGATATTAAGTATCTTCTAAAAGTATGTCGATATTTTCATCATTATATTTTTTGTTATGAGAAATCAGATTTTAGCTAATCAAAATTTGCCCTAATTATTGTTTGTTTGATAGAGTTATTTAGACAATGCACTAGTTACTTCCATAAATTAATATAATAATTTTTTTACTTACAAAAAACCATATTTAAGAAGTTATTCAGTGGATTTTTGATTTGCTTATTCTTTCTATGTTATAATTTTGCAATAATAAAAAATTAACTAAAATTATTTACAGTTTTTATATTCTTATTTACCCCTCATAGATCAGAACTATTGAGGAAGCAATAAAAATCTTCAGAAATTTTTGGAGTGATTTTTTGAAAAAAACTTTCAGCATTCATATTACATTTCTGATGACTACCATGAAAAGTAAAATGAATAACCTCGAAAGTTATTTTCTAAAAATTTTTATTTCTTTCTCTAGAAGCTAGGATAATAATTTTACTAAACTTTGAATCTGCCGCCATAAGCAAGTTAGTTTGCGAGTAAACATCTTCAGCGCTAGTTGTACTTCAAGGTCAAAACGTAGTCAACGAAATTAACATGGACGTTACCATTCTCTTGGAGGTAGGTGTTCTCTGATTACAATACTCTATAATGTTGCGCCATCCATTATACACTAGATAATTTTCAGGTCTGGTGGTTCTGCGGTTAGAATGCGAATGCGCCCAAATTAACCTTCTTCATCTGTGGCCCAAATTTGGCACGTGATCACATGACATAAACTGAGGTATGTTTTCTCTCATAAACTTATGTAGGTATAATATACTTATATTTGGCTCACTCCACATAGGAAAACAAGGTATAGAGAATTAATTTCGAACGAAAAAAAAGAAAAGGTAATCATAATAGGGAATCGGAAGCGTAGGTACTTACCTATGTTAGTAACACCAATGAAATAAATCTAATTTTCTCTATCTGTTACAAGTCGAACTACATGTCATAAATATACAAATTAGAAATAGATTTTCAAATAACTCGGAATCAGAAGTGTTATATTTTATAAATAAGTTGTGTCCAGTACTTAAGGTATAATAAATATGTACATTCAGCATATGAAAGTTAGTATTTGAATATATTTGTCGCAGCCCTATAACCATACCTGGCAGAAAGTTTAGGCGCTCTACACCGTACCTAATTGTCCTTTCAGTATAAGTTTCCAATTCAGTAATAGTTGCTGTCTAAATAACACCACTTTTATTTTTCGAGATATTTAAATGTTCACATAATTAAAATTTTATTGCGTATTGTTCAGGTACAATTTTTGTACAGGATTTTATTCAAAACGTAAATTAAATTGAATGCTTTTTGTAGGTACGCTACAGTCCCTAGCAATTAATGTAGGGGAAAATAATTTTTAAATGATCAATATAACACCCTGTAACTGGCCGCACATCATTTGCGCGCGGCGGTCAGTTTGGTCTTAATCCCTTGACTCAGTTGCGCGCGAGGCCCTAAAATGCCAATAAGGGCCTATTCTCAACTAAGCGGCATCGAGCAAAGCGGCGCGGCGCGAAGTGAAGCGCAGCGAACTATTTCCACCTAATAGCGGCATTTGGTAGCAGCTGAAACGAAACAGTTGAACTTTTTTTTTGCAGAAGCAACAGTAATAACTTTTCTTTATTATATTTATATGAATAACATGCAAATTATTGTGAGCATCATTTTGAAGCACCGCGCCGATTCGGTCGCTGCCACTTAGGTGAGAATAGGCCTTAGAACTGGCACATCAGAAGCACGCGGCGGTCGATTTTATTCTTATGCAGGAACCTAATCAGCAAGATACAAATTAACAAAATCCTAATTCAGTCAATCACATAAGGGGAAATGAGAATAAATTATCACTGCATACTTGTATTATAAGTAACAGTTTTTACAAACTGGAAACGAGAAATATTGCCATTTTTGTACGTTTCAATTAAATTGGAAACGTATTGCATGCGCTTATTGTAGATTCAGAATTTGTAACTTTGTGTGAAATACCCACACTTCAGATTTTTACATAGGTATGTAATTGTACATCTTTTAATGCAAAAATAAACTTAAATATGTCTGGATGGGGACTATAAAAATAAGAATTGAAATGAGTATGAAAAACTTCACAACTGTTTGTCGTTTTTTCAAATGCTGCAGTGTCTGCAAATCCCAAACACTATTTAATGTAATTATTAACAAGATGATCTACGGATTAGCTCATATACGTATTTAATTAATGTACGGTCATTAGGAATAATAGAATAAAAATCTTCTACAAAACTGTTGCTAACTTCGTCAGGATTCAAAAATATAAGGCCGAAAGTCCAATTTCAGAGTTTGGATTTTGGTATTCTGATGATAAACCTAGATGTTGCGATTTTCTGAACCATGCTTGAGTTAAGTGGAATCTTCAGCCGTAATAAGTGGCTGAATATTCCACTTGATGGCCATGTATGCTTTATACTTGAATGAAGAGAAATCTCAAAGTCACAGATCACTTCAGTGGTGACCGTTATCTCCAAAACACCAATCGACGTAACAATATTAGTAACATTAAAAGAAGTTTACCTGAAAATCTCGACCTCATTAGATAAGCGGATTACTCTACATCCGCGCGCAAGTGATACAGATTATAGCAAACAAACAAACCTTTATTACCTGATAATAAAACTTGACCGCGCGCGCAAGTGACGAATCACCCTGTAACTACGATATGACATATTTTCTCTATGGGATTTGGGTAAGTAAAATCTTCATACATTTTGCTTAAAATAGCAGTTTAGGAGTTTATTTATTTATATATTATTCGTCGACAGTTTTACGTAAAATATGAAATTTATTAATTTGGTCAATAACAAAGACAAAATAGAATAAGCAAGTAAGGAATGTATCGATTTATTTGAGACTCATGATGATTAGAGATGCAAAATGCAAACACGACATCACGACAGGCTTTTTGTTGATCAAATGTCAATTTTCTGATACAGGACTCAAAGAATATGATGCCGTTGAAATTTAAAGATCGGTTGGTTTCGATAAACACAACGATTGTTATACATATGTTCTCTCTGGTTGTACTTAACATCAGAGAGAACATACAATTATTGTCTATTGTATGTTCTTTCTGCTTAACATCTAGAAGTCTCAAAATTGCGTATATTAAGTTGCGGCAGCAACTTTAAAGGGCACATTCCGGGATACGCCGTTAATTTGTTGCTATTTTTTTTACTAAATTAATGATTTTGTTGCTGACGCCGTTTCCGAAATACAGAGTGCCCCGTACCTTAATATTAAGCTACGGCGGAAATTATGCCCTAACTCCCGAACGAAAATAGTTACCAGTATAGGCTCAAGGCAAAGATTGAGTTCCATTATCTTTGCTCAAATATAATTGAAAAATAAAAAAAACTACCCCAACCGATTAAAATAATAAAAGCTATAGAGCTATTAAGTTACGGCAGCATTATTTTTCCTATCTCGCGAACACAAATAGTTGCCAGCACGGGCTCAGCGGTATATTTTGTTGCTCCAAATATATGCAATTACAAAAAAAAAACTATCCTTATTCATTAAACGGAGCACCTCTATAGTGTGTTAACATGGGGCAGCATTGTTTTCCATATTTTGCGAACAAAAATAGTTGCCAGCACGGGCTCAACTGCATAATTTGCTGCTATTTTGTTGCTCCAAGAATTAAAAAAACTACCCCAACCGATTAAAAGAATAAAAGCTATAGAGCTATTAAGTTACGGCAGCATTATTTATCCTATCTCGCGAACAAAAATATTTGCCAGCACGGGCTCAGCGGTATATTTTGTTGCTCCAAGAATATGCAATTACAAAATAAAAAACATTATCCTTATTCACTTAACGGAGCACCTCTATAGTGTATTAACATGGGGCAGCATTCTTTTACATATTTCGCGAACAAAAATAGTTGCCAGCTCGGGCTCAACTGCATAATTTGCTGCTATTTTGTTGCTCCAAGAATATGCAATTGCAAAATAAACGAAAAAAGTTATATGGCTGTTACGGTACGGCATCCCCAGCGGGTTAGATTTTACGTTTGTCCGTCACTTTTAATTCGAATATGCTCCGGATTTTGACGAATTATTTACTAAGCGATAGACAGATGTGAGAATGAAATAGTTGACTTGATTGATCGTCATTTTTACAGGTAGGTAATTATGTAATATTATTATTGAGTTTTTTTATTCACAGCAAATTTCTTATAGATCGTCATTTTCAATGCAGATCTATTCAGTTTATTTAACGAAGTTTTCTCCCCTTTGAATATTGCATTGTTACACTTTCGTAGCAACAAAATATGCCGTTGAGCCCGTGCTGGCAACTATTTTTGTTCGCGAGATAGAGAAAACAATGCTGCCCCAAATTAACACCAATATAGAGGTGCTACATTTTTGAATAAGGGTAGTTTTTTATTTTGCAATTGCTTATTCCTGCAGCAACAAAATATGCCGTTGAGCCCATACTGGTAACTATTTTCGTTCGGGAGTTAGAGCATATTGCTGCCGTAGCTTAATTTACAGGTACGGGGCACTCTGTATCACGGGTACGTCGTCAGCAACAAAATCATTAATTTAGTAACAAAATAGCAACAAATTAACGGCGTATCCCGGAATGTGCCCTTTAAAGTTGCTGCCGCAACTTAATATAAGTCTCGAAATTATAAGATAATCAGATATAATGTCAAATATATCGGATGAACAAACAAATCGTAAATTTGAATTGCGTATCAGAGAAAAAAATGTTTTGTTTGCATGTGTACCTAATATCATAGGTTTGCAAATGTGATGTAAATAAAAAAGAATAGAAATAGCAAGAATTATCTTAATTTAATTTGAAAACCTCAGATAGTAGGTACACATGCAAACAAAAATTATTTTTTTCTCAAGAAACTGTTTATTTTAGCGAAAAGACTAGAGAGATCGTTTTTGTTTAGAGTTGATCAATATATCTAAATTTATTAACAAAATTGCGATAAACTATTTGCGTACAACTTCTTCTATTATTTGAAATAATTAAAACGGTCTCACGAACGCCACTATTAAAACAAAAACAAGTTTTTATCATGATAAAAATATATTTTTAAGTGGCAATAATACCTACTAAGTTTGAAACCGAAAGTTTCTTTAAAAATAAGAAAAAACGATTTTTTCGCAATATATCAACACCCTGTATCTCCAGAACGAAGCATTTTTGGAGATAAGTTTATATGAACTTTTTTATTATTTTTATCTGCAGAATACGCTGTTAAAGTTTCTCCATTATAATTCGGACCCCCCTGTATACATAAACATAACATATTGTATAGGTATAACTGATGGATTCAATATCTTTTATATTAGGTAAAATGATACCTAGCAAAAAATTTATATTGAATAAAAAATTATGTTTGAAAAACGTTTAGTATATTATCTAAACCTACATACATGGCCAGAGAGTAGTCAGATATCTAATAGTTGTAAGCATATAAGTAAAAAAAATAACTTACAGCAGTTGGAATAGAATACTCAAATGTTTTAAAACAGGGATCAATAAATATAGACATGTAACAAACAATTTTATTTGGTGTAAATTCAATACATCATAGATAAATAAATGACAGATTAATATTGCACAATTGAAAGAATGCCTATGTCAAATGGACGCAATTTGCCACCAATTTAGAAATATATGTGTGCAATGATACAGCTAACATTAATATTGGTCTGCTACAACAAAATATTACTATATATACATCATGTAGCCTGGATATTTCGTCCATTCAAAAATATGGCTCACATTTAGAGGCTTAAAATTAAATAACTAAATAAAGCGCCAAAATTGTGAAAACAATGGTTAAACCTGTCAACCAAAGTGGATATTCAACATTTATTATATCAATACAATAATATGAATAACTTATATGAAAATACATGAGTTGATAAATTTCGTGATCCTTAAAAAAGTATAACATATATTTGGATTTACTAATTTTGTTAAATATTCAATTTCCACAAAAATAGATTCATTGAATTAAAATACGATCAAGATTATCACAGTGGTAGTTGAATAACATAATTAGAAATTTGAGAACAATTCATTTTGAAAGAACATAGAAAGTTATTAGACTGTAATTTTCACACATTGCAAAGTATATTTAATTAATCATTTTTCACACGAAATGAACTTATGCCAATTTTAATTTTAAAATTGATTGTTGGTATTAAACTGCTCAAAATTACAACTCAAAGTACCCTGTCCAATTTGTTGGTATATAATATAAATCTCAAAATGTTATTGTATGTAAGGCCATTTTCATTTCTTTTTTAATGCAACTGAACAATTCAAAACCAACTTCATTACATACATAATATTTTAAACTATTTAATACATATTTAAAATTAACCAATGTTTCTCAAAATATGAAATGAATATCCACTTCAACTGGGAAGAAGCGATAATGGTACTTGGTGCAGTGATACGGAAGCCATTAAAAATATTGTAGAAGGTTTCAGGGTAATAACAAGAAGGCACAAAGCAGCGGTAATTGGGTTTGGATGCATTCTAGCATTCAGTATTATCGTGAAAAAGTGGCGCAATACCTTGTATTTTACAAAATATATAAAGTCTATCTCAAACTACAAACCTCTTATCATTTCAATTTATTTTAATACAAAATTATACTTGTTCTTATACATGATTTGAGTTGTATACATCAAGTCATGTATTTCAATTAAAATAGTAGCAATTCCAAATATACAACTAAATATGTATATAGCTTTTTTTCAAGTTCGCAGAAATAGAAAAAATCTAATAATTCGATTTCAAGGAACCCACTGCTAGTCATATTTAAAACTATTTATCATGTGAATGCTTAATCCTAGAAGTAGTTTAACTTAAGCACCAAAAGGAGACTAGCACATTTTTTATGAAAATATTCCTATATACAAATATTCCAAAAGATTCTATCTACTTCCTGTGTTGTAGGTAAGTATTAATGCTCTATTTTTAAGAGTAACAACGTTCAACGGCAACTTACGAAATTATAAAAGAACAATTTAATATGCCAAAACCTAAGATTGTCAATTATTATCATTTTCACAAAAATTGATGGGATTCACAACTGTCAATTCCACTTTTCCTTAAAATGATAACATTAACTCTCTGTATCTCTATTCCTAGATAAAACCTGAGGATGCCGAATTCCTCCCATGTTCTAGGAATTTTAGGGACCAAGAAAAGGTAAAGCAGGGTAAAGGATTATTGTGCCCCTAATAACACATCTTGGCAGATGGCAGACATTATTACCCAACTTCCGAAATATCAAGACGAGTGATTAATGCATGCATAAATGCAATCTCTACAAGTACCAGGCAAGGTAATGATTTTTGAATTATTTTTAACGAATTTTTTTGTAGATAATCTAAGAAGTTTCCAGACATTTACTTATTGTATTCAAATTAATTTTAGAAAACGAGAAGTTATAAAAAAAATATTTATAAGTAAAATTGTGACTTGTAACCTTTGAGATCGAGTACAGTTTGTTAAAGCGGCCGTTTATGATCCTTTTGGGCCAGGCGGGAGCAACTCTTTTGAAAAGGTATAAGGAGGTAAAGGTAAACGGGAGGAACTCGGCTGCGCCCATAAAACCTCTGTGAATCCACTTTAATCTTTGATAAATTTAATGTAAAAGATCTATTTATTAAACGTAACCATTTTTATATATGTTTGTTTATGGGCTATGTTGAAACTTCCAAAACTTATACAGACACGAACGCTCGTTTATTCCATCGGTAAATGAATTCATATTTATTTGCAAAATTATTCACTGCTTTTTATGGTGTATTATAAAAGAAGCTAATATTATTGTTTGATGTCATTCATTGAAAGGGGGTCAAAACTTATTTTAGCGATCAACATTCAGGTACAAATGGTTCAAAATATAGTTGCCATTGGAAAATTTACCGATAAATTCATAAATAAAGCTATCAAATTTGTTTGCGATTTTTGTAGAATTGAAATATTAAATATTGACTTATACCCAATACAAAAATAAAAATAAATGTTTAATATTCGATAAATTTAGTCTTTGGCGAAATTTTGGTTATTCAACGCGATTTAGACATACGTATAATTTCAGATTAACAGGTTACCATTAGTGTATTGTGATATATAATAGATTTATTACAACTGCTGATCAACAATACAAATCCTATCTAATAATGACAGACTTTGATATTGTGTTTTTGATATAATTTAGCGATAGAGGTGACAGAATAGTAAGTGCCAAATATGATATTTATCATTTCTTCAAATAAAGTAACAATATTATCCGAACAGTAAGCACGGAAGTAATTAATCAACTACAAATCATTAAAAAAATTATTGTATGTAAAATCGAAGGAATTTCTTGTTACCCATGAAGATGACTTTTGACTCAACAGTTTTCTAATGTTTCGTTTTCTCAGTGGATTCCTAGAAAAATATTTTAAACTCAATAGTTATAGTATAATTAAAAATAAGCTATTCTCCAAAAATTATTCTGATTTCAGAAATATTTGACTAGATAAAAATTATTAGTACATATATTTTACTTTAAATAACTCTCTATATTAACACATTTTCTAACTCTCAAAATTAAAATATTTGGTCATTTTTAGGCATGTGAACGTTAAATTTGATCAAATCAAAATATTGAGTATGTATGCTGCTCAGTAGCTTTCTCAGTCATTGGTTCAACTAGCTGCGTTCTACTTTTCACCAATTTCAAAAAAGGACTGTATTTTTGTCATGGTTCGTACAGCAGCGATGACAGACTGTACGTTCACTATCATATATATTCCATATTCGTATCAATTATCTTTGAAATGTGAATGAGAGTAAGATAACCTGCATCCAAAATCAAAAGTGTCAAATAAATCAGTAATTGTCAGCTTCATGTATTAACAAATAACATTTTTAAATATGTAAATTCTTCAGACACTGGGGCACGGAGATTGGCCGCAATATCTATACCCCTCACCGCTGCACACTAAAGTCTGCATTAATTCTATAATTCGCACTATACCGACTACTGACATTTTCATTATCATATTTCAAAGAGAATTGACTCAAACACATATGATATTATTGAAAAAATAGAATGCAGCTTATACAAGGTTACTATTATTATGGTAACGCCTTCTTAGGCATTCAGTATCAAGCACCATCAAGAATGTAGGTATAGGTTTTCAAAGATGATAAACTAGTCGGATACTCATTTAAGTTCAAGATAAAAGAATAAGAAAAGTAGTTTGAGATAGATATTACCGCAGCAACGTCTGGATATGAACATCAAAGATGACTAATTAAGCCAATAATTAATGTACTACATAAATACATACTGTCGAGGCACTGTGAGTAAGGCAATCCTACAGTAGTTTAGTGGAGATAAGGTCAACCGCGCAAGCACGCGTACGCGGATTTCCAGGGTGTCATCCTGGATAATAGTATGTACCTATATTTTTTTCAATTATGTGCAAGGTTTGTGCACACAACAGTAGTAAAATATATATATATATATATATTTCATATATGTATTTATATATAATAAAATTTGTAATTATATAATTTACTTTGTGTAGGTCAATATATATATAGAATAGATGTACTCTGAAATCACAAACAAATTGAAAAGGCTACAGCAATGAACACTCTATGTTCCTTTGGGGAAGCAGTACTTTTTTACAATACCGTGTAACAATGACAGGTATGAGCCAGTCTAAAATCGCACCTGGACTATTATATATATATATATTTACATATATATCATGATATTAACAGCCAGTGAAGGGCGCCTGCGGGGGGACAGAGTACAATTTATCAGGTTTTTTAAATGAGGTTAGGGCAGGGGAAAAGCACCAATATGACACGATAATAAATAACAAGAAGAAGTGTCCTGTTCAAACAGAATATTGGTTAGCGGCTGCATATTCACGCTAAAGTAACAAGTGTACATTTAAACAATATTCTCTAGTTTCTCTAAAAACATTTATAAAAAAGATACTAACAATTACACGAAAAATAATGGCACTATATATATATAAATATATATTTATACATAATATATATGTATATATTTATACAGACAAAGGAATCTTCACCAGGGCATACTATCTGTACAAAAAAATCACCAATTATATAAATAAAACTCAACATGGATGACATGAAAAATATCACCTAAAAAAATTATACTTCCTATTAGTCAATCCATGATAGTTTCCCCTAGTGTATAATTCATTTTATAATATAAAGGAAAAATGAGAAAAATAAAGTACATATATATATATATTATATACGTATATAAACGGTGAAAATACACACTTCTTGGTGATAATTATATTACTAGACGTCTAATTTCAGAATAATTACCCTTGAAAATACACATTTATTTTAAATATATTATTGAACATATTACAACACTCACATATTTCATAAATTTCATAATAACGTCAACAATATGAATGAAACATGATGATCAAATTAATTTATATATATATATATATATATATATATATTTAATTTGGGTGTAAATTTTGAGGTAGTACTATTGTTTTCAGTGATTTTCAAAGGGCTTACTGTAATAGTAAACTATATACGAAGAATTTTCCTGACAATTTGTTTGTTTACTATTTTTGTTAATCGGAATTATATCCATATTGGGTATTTCCCTGTTGAGAAACTATCGACTTGGTTGTATAGTTTTTTTTCTTTAAGTATATCTATAACCATTTTTTATGCTTTGAACCACATTGCACGCGCACCATACACTTCTCATTTTGCAAAACCAGATCTCTCGTCCTCTCTTTTTTTTCAACTTAACACCTAAACTTGATAAAATGACCATATTAACAATTAAATTAATTTTAATTGCTCAACACTAGCGTAGTTTATCACATCGGTGACAATTGGCAATGGAAAGAGAACACACGGTTTTGTTCAATATTCATATGCACACGTCATTGCTATGGCACTAAATGTCCCGTGATGATTCGGGTTACTCTTCTAAGATGGCCAGTCCGACAACCTGGCACGTTTATGCATTTGCACTGCATCCCCATAATCGCCAGCAGATGGTGCTGGACCTGTAGGTGATGGCAGGTTAGTAGGTGTAACACTTCCAGGTGTAGGGGTGATGTGTCCAGCTGAACTTGGCCTTGGATGGTGGCCATGGCTGAGGTTTAATGTGTGATGGACGGTGGTGCTGAGATGTGGATGGTCCCGAGGTGGTGATATCGGCTCGCTCTTTATCTTAACTGGCAGAGGAGACGAAGAAGTTGGTGGTGGGGTACTGCTGGAAACTGCTAAATGTGGTAGACAAGGTCCACCATGACCTAAGGACGTTGGTATGGGATGTCCAGTCCATGACATCGAACCAAGTCCCATGTCTGAGCCAATACTAAAATCTTGTGGGCCGAATGTTGTCAAATTGCCAGGATAGCTGGTAAGACCGGGAGTCTGCAATGCCACAACGGGAGTGTTTAGAGTCGTATGACTTCGATTATGCTGCAACAAAACTCCTTTTACGCAAGCATTCTTTCTAATATTTAATTTCTCACAATATGTCTCATTTGTTAAATGATCCACGTGAACAGTTTCAACCTTGATGTAATAATAAAAGGAGTTTGCAATTAATTTTAAAGCGCAATTATATCGAGCGATTAAAAAAACTGAGTGTGCTATGGAGCTTTATATGATGCCTTAATATTCAATAAACGATTATTGATGACTTATTGGGAGCATTCAGATAGTTCGACAGGGTCACGAAAACGGCAACAATGGCATCAACATACAATGTTGTTGTCAATGTCGTTGTCGTCACGCTGACATTTTGCCATCCATATAAATCATGTTTTGAGAATACATGGAAGAAATTACTTGAGTTAAATGAAATTAAATTAAATCAATTGAAATACACATTCAGAATAGAAGAACAAAGCTGAATCCAGATCCGAGTCTAGAGGCATCATAATTAGAAGAGGCAACAAAAAAATAATTTGTTGTAGGATTTTTGAAAAAGTCATTGACATTTTAGTATCGCTAGGAAATTATAGATATCATACACATAGGAACCAGAAGTGATTCTATGATGATTTGTCCTGAATTAGATACTTTGCAAAAGATGTTCTTACGAGAGTTAGCATCTTTGAAGCTTGCAGTAGATATACATTTGAATTGAATAACAACTGTCAATATGAGAAATGATATAGCGACGAATGGGATTACAGTATTTCAAATAATTGAACTGCCTAATATAATATTTCTGTATCTAAAAGTGC
The DNA here is from genome assembly GCA_958507055.1 of Crioceris asparagi. Classification (NCBI taxonomy): domain Eukaryota; kingdom Metazoa; phylum Arthropoda; class Insecta; order Coleoptera; family Chrysomelidae; genus Crioceris; species Crioceris asparagi. The sequence continues at coordinate 21,104,560 of OY293833.1, forward strand.
CCAGAAACGTTTCAATATTACTTAATTTGAGATGATTCAAGACATAACAATAAATTCCACAGAACACACAGAATGATTTTTTATAGCTCGATATTAGTTATACAGCAGAACAGAAAGGTTAGTTAATCATCATCAAGGCTCCAAAATTATAATGTTTTCCATTTTTAGTACAAATTACAATTTGCAATTGTCATTTCTCTAGATCAAATCAAATTCAATAATCCATTCACGCCTCTAGAAAACCAACAACTGAATCCTGATTTATCACAAAAAAAAAAAGAATCTAGTTGGATAATACTCCACACTCATAACACATTGTACTTACTTCTGAATAAGAAACTTCATCGGTTGTAATGCTTGGGCCTAGTGGTGTTGGTATAACTACTCGTAAATTAGATCGTGGTCCAGGTGAATGCTGTTTCGTGTGTTGCTTTGTCGTTGTCATTCCAGAACCAGGACTTGGTCCTGGAGATGGTGAACCACCCATTGGTGATGCTGAATTTGGATAACCATTACTCATTTCAAGAATACCTAGAATAAAATAAATATTCATGAAGAGACAATTCTCACAAACATAATCTAGGAAAAATTATTTCTCAAAAAGAGATTTCGACGAAACAAGGAATAAAGATACCTTATGTCTTTAGCTTCCATCAGTGAATATTTTTATCCCTACATCTTAACCAGCGAATGTAATATATCTATATCCACGGAATATATATATATTTTTGCAGGTATACATTAACAAATATTATTATTGATAACAATAACTTAATCGTTTCCCGTGGGAAACAGATTTACGAGTATTGTCACCTTGTGATGCAGGTGAGTGCGGCTAGTTTGTAATAAAACGATTCAAATCAGCTAAAGAAAACAAAATTTTTGATAATCTTGACTATAATGAAAGAGTTTGAATCGATCAATAAATAATGTATTAGTTAGAAGGCTATTTAATATATCTATAAATATAGCTTACCGCCGCTAGGATAAACTGAATCTGTTTCTGAAGATGATGGCCGAGGGCTAATACTTGTATGTGCCATCTGAGGACTAGATTGCAGAAGACCAGAATCACTGTAACTTATGTTGACAGGTACAGATAATGGCTGTGAATAGTTGGATGAACCCATGCTAACCTAAAAAAAAATAAGAATAGTTTATGATACAAATGTGTAAACAGGCGAATATCAAATAATTCTCATATAGCAACATAAGCCTTGGTATATAGAAAATTCACTGAAGGAAGAGTGTATGTTGTATCATGATAGTTTCGCCCATTTGCTTGAGTATACAATACATAATTTTAGTAACACCTACTTTGAAAATTCAATTTATTAAAATGAAAGAACTGTTCATGTAACTTCGATATTATTTCTGAGCCAATATTTGTTAATTCTATGGCGTCGAGGTCATTGAAATTGGAGTTTTGTCTATTGTCAATAAATATTTAATCAAGATCATAACTATAATTTTCCATAATAAAACCATGTAGACCATTGCAAAGAATTTCACCAATTGACGTCATACTGTTCTGATGTGAAACTATGATGGCGCTGGTTTGACGTCATTTTCTGAATGCTAAGTTATCAACAAAAAGAACAAGTGTATCTTTGAATTGAATCACCGGTATGGCGTCGTAACATGACGTCAACTGCACTGGTCAGCACGTTGCGTTATATACCGGAGCACGCCACAATAGTATAATTATAGTGAATTGTGAATGTTTTCTATCAAAATGATTATATTCCATATATGTTAGTTTTTGAGTCTTATTTATAATTTAGAGCATAATTTGAGAGAAAAGTAAAATGTTTTTATTGTTTACGCACTAGTGTGATAAAATAAGAAGTTATCATCAAGGCTGTAGATTTCGAGAACTTTCAAAAATGGAACATTGCTGTTAGTCGTTGCAAAAAAAATTGTGATGTTTATTAACTTTAAATGAAAATAGCTTTACCCTTTGCCCATTCATTGATTGATTCCTTTGCAACATCATTTGGAAATCCTCATCGATTTTGCTGAATTTTGCTTCAGTACGTGGCGTCAATTGGTACTCAGTCTCTGGTTCAGGACTATCGGGACTCATCACTCCATTCTTATGCTCCTTCTTATTAAGTGCCTGCAAGTGTCAGTGGACCAGCTCATGGAGTAGTGCCCTAAGGCTACATACATACACCATGCATTCAACTCAACTCATCAGCACGCAAACCAAATGAAACAACTGGAAATTACAGACTCAACCATGATTAATTGCAGATCAAAACTGATTTTTGAAATTTTCTGTATGAAAAGTTATTTTTACCTTACTTTGGGTGTCATGTACTGCCAAGATACAAAAAGTTGAACCAAGATGCGCCCTGGATTTGTTTACCATGCGTTGCATGTTGCATAGCAACCAGGCATACTCAGGGTATTATAATTCAAGTAACGGAAAATATTAGGTTAAGAATGTAGATTTACCTGTTTCTTATAATTTCTTAACAAAAATGGTTTTAAAATTGTGTTATTGTTTAAGAAATTTGTTGTCCGTTGCTAACTTCAAACACCTTTACTAATCAGCTTGGTTCTTGGTGTTTACTAGTTTCGGGCTATACCCACCTTCTTACGGATTTTAACTTAATGATTACTTTAATACTAAATACATGATATTTTTGTATTTTCCAGCTTTCTCACTTTTTTTCTACCTGATACACACAACAAGCATATATATATATATATATATATACATATATATATATATATATATATATATATATATATATATATATATATAATGAATTTTTAATGATTGGGGTTGCAGTCAAAATGCCAATCATTAAAAATTCATCATTAATTAGACAGTCAAGAATTTACAATTCATTTTATATATATATATATATATATATATATATATATATATATATATATATATATATATATATATATATAATGATTGGGGTTGTAGTGAAAATGCCAATAAAATTAAAACTCTTTAATCAAAGTCGAGCTTTCGGTAACGCTTGTTACCTTCATCGGGACAAAAATCGTGAGATTAATGAAATTTACCAGCTACAAACATTTGTTATTATGCATTTAACTTTATCATTTTTTTATATTTGGCATTTTGACTGCAACCCCAATCATTAAAAATTCATCATTAATTAGACAGTCAAGAATTCACAATTCATTTATATATATATATATATATATATATATATATATATATATATATATATATACAAATAAAAAGATGTTCTTGGGGATGCAGTCATATAATCAATAAAATTCTTTGTAATTGATGGCTATGAAATCTTTCCAGTTTTTGGCTAATTTATTCTAAATTCACGATTTTTGCCCTGAAGAAGAGAATAAACATTCTCGAAAGCTCGGCTTTAATCAAAGAATTTTATTGATTATATGACTGCATCCCCAAGAACATCTTTTTATTTATTATAAAACCAGTCAAGAATACAAAATCAATATATATATATATATATATATATATATATATATATATGTAATTAGATTCAGTATACTGAAGCAACAACTCGTTATTAACAGGCAAATGCATCAAATGGATAACAGAAGATTATTATTAGTAGTTAGATAAATATTTTCAAACTGCTTACTGAGGATCGACTAATTTTATTTCAAATATCAAATCAGGCAACACTCGAGAAAAAAAGTGACAGGATTTTTATTGAGAAAAATCAGTATCAAAAGACAATAAAAAGTAAATTGTAGATACTGATTAAAAAATGGAGAGTAATATCTAAAATGCATTTGACATATGGTAATAACAAAACCGGGATAAAAAATTGCATTATTTGTTATTAAAAATGTGTAATGTAATTTTTCATTTCTAAATATAAATATATATTTTGTCAATAAAAATATTTACAGGAAGTTGAATTAAATATATATGATTTACTACAGTACAATAGAAATTTCAAAATAATACATTATTTTTACCACAAATTATGTATGGTACTGATGTACAATTTTAGTGCTGCTCAGAAAAATATAAGAATATAGAAACAAATTTGTTAGTTCTACAGTTATGGCATTTGCGCATTAGCCGCATGTTAAGGCAAGTTGCTGCTGGATTTGATGTACCTCTATAATATTTTTGTTTGTCAATGATTCATGTGGCTCGTTGTATTCCGTGTATTTGAGAAGTACTTTGTCCATATCGGTGCTGGCATATTGATACAATTTGTTGCTGCTACTGAAGATGATCAATGCTATCTCACAATCACATAGTACAGATAATTCGTATGCCTTCTTCATCACACCAAATTTGCGCTTGTTGAAAGTTACCTAAAAACAAAAATAAGTTTATATTTTTGCAACAGATTCTCAGTATTTAATTATGTTGATGGATTCAATGTTTTTTTTTAATTTAAAACGGTTCGCGGTTTTAGTCTATGCTAGATCACCAGATAGTGATCAGTTGATCAGAACTTTCCAGAGAAATTGACGATTTTTTCCAAAGTTTGTTCACATTCCCTACAAATACCAGAAAAGAGCCCTGCAAACAAATACTAGGTTCTTTTGCAATGCAGAAAAAATAAATCCCGACGGCCTGCAGCCAGCGGAAGGTAAATTTCTCAAAATTCATTGAATTGAAATTTGAACAACCTTCTCATTGGTATTCTTTCTTATATGTCATTACACGCAAATTACCCAATTTTAACCGCATGAGTCATAGCCCTGTGGTTAGAGGTTGTTGCTTTAGCTGTTGAATATACAGGGTTCGCGTTCCGCTTTAAGGCTGGATTTTTTTTGCTTATTTCTTATCAATAATTTAAATATTTTCTTAATAAGGGTTTATATTAAGATCTCCAGAAAGTGGACAATTACATGAAATTAATATTGAGTTTTCATGTTTTAACAATATTTCTTATATTTTTCTTTCTAATTTTTTTTCTGTTCATTTTATGAAAAATTGCTTCGAACAAAAGTTGTAGGTACTGATCATATATATAACCCAAAATTATTTTTCATGCTATCTACACCACGGCCCTTTTTTGATAATTTTATTAGATGTTTGAGCGGTTGCCATTTTGAAACTACTAACTCGATAATGTTCATTATCGAACTCGGCTGAGATTTGAACCAAAAGGTTTTTTGGACTTACTTATAGATATATAACAACATGCCGTTGAAATTTTTTCGAAATTCAAAAGTTTGAACGATCGCAATAGGTACATTTCTATAAGAAATTTACCTAAAAACACAAAGGATTTAACATTCATGTGTTCCAGAGTGACAGTAAATGCGGAAAAAATGACTCGATATTCTGAAAGTGAAAATGTGCAACTCAAAAATGAAAGCTAATAGCTATTCTATTCAAGAAATGCATTTCACTGTCAAGTTAACAGAATTGTTTTTTTCACAGAAATATGTTGGACTATGTTTAGAATTTTCGATGTGTATTATTCATTCAATTTTGTAGGGAGTATAGAACTCGACCAAAAAAGTACGACCAGAAGCTGTGCCAAGCAAAGATGCTTATACAATATTTAGATTCTAAAAATTTCTATCATTGAAACAGAAGTATTTTTTTATTATCTTACACCGACTCCAGATTTTTCGTACTCATAATTAAAATATAAGATATATTCCTTTAAAACATAAATCAAATTAACCACATAGTAAAATATTATATCAGATATTTTTTTTGTTTATTTTACCTTTAGTAGATATAGTTATGAGTTAAAAACATTGTTCTAACTTCAATAATGATTACGGCTGAAAATGACCCTCTCCCAGACAAAAAAAAAATTGAATCATGTTTGCTTAGACATGTTAAGGTAGTTGAGAGTTATACGGCCGTAAGTATTATTCACTGAAGTTTAAAAATAAAGGAGCTATTTTGAGATTTTAGTTTATCTAGATACATCTGAGGTAGGTATAGTATATATATATATATATATATATATATATATATATATATATATATATATATATATATATATATATATATATACGTTTGTTATATAATGTAGACGTTGGATGAACGTCTAATTATCTTATAGCAAAAACTCCAAAGCTTTGCCAAAAGATACTAGTCACAAATACACCAAATTTAAATAATTACACTAATAATAACTTTTATTCTCCGCATGCGTAAATTAGCTCCTCCAATGACAACTCTCAGTCAGGAATATTTTTGCACAATGGTAGACTAAGAAATATTCTATGAACTAATTTTATTTCAATACATCACAGCTATACTCTTGACTCTTTTTATTGCTGCTTATGGTTAAGGTTGAGATTAGATTTTAATTATTATGTATTTGAAATAGATGTGGGCGGAGCTAACTTTCTGCTGCGCATGCGGTATAAAATTATTGTAATTTTAATACAGGTAATATTTGGTGCAAGATTTAAATTTAATGCAAAGGCATTTTATAGGTTTTACTTTCTTACCTGTCGATTCCGTTCATCGGTGATTCTGGATATTTGTATTTTTTTGCGACCCATGGCAGCAATTTTGAATTGCTAACTTGAAAACCCGTGGCGAAGAAACCAACAACAACTGTTCCCAGTCACCTTCAGCGATTAAGCCCACTATTTTTTTGTCCAAAACTTCGTTTTGCCTATGTCTGATATATCACTCACAAAGTATCTGCAACAAAAAGTCAAAAATCAGTATAAATTGCTTAATAATAGGAAAATTACTATAGGATGAGAATCGTGCAGATAACAAATAAAAGAGAATCATGTCATTTATGAAACAGATAATTTGAATCAAATAGATTGAACTTTTATATTTTTTATCTGTAGATACAAAAAGACATGTTTCCAAGTCAAAAGCAACCATTTAATAACAATGAATAATGTAACCAAGGAATACGAGTTTAAATGAATATGATAACAAGTAAATAAACATCTTTGTTCATTGCACCTCCAAGCACAAGCATTTTATGTATATACAACAAAGCATCTGGAATGACTTGAGGCAATATGCTCGCAACACTACACGAAGGGTGGTGTGATCTTTTACACTACATTATGTAGTGTTGCTATATGATACCTACTCAAGAATACATTTTAAACCAGAAATAAAGTACCACAATCATTTAACAGTTCTACGAGTAGCTTCATGATTTTAAGGAAATTATATCCACATTTTCAATCTCAAACGAATTTTCTGGTTCCGTCGATTCGAACACCCATTAGATCATTCCACCTCTGAGTATCTGTCTGTCTGTCACATTTTATTCTGAATCTACAGGATAAAAAAGTTAAAATTTGACACTTATAGAGAATTAGGTATAATCGGTAAGCATTAATAATCGAATTCTAATTTTGGTTGTTCAGTGAACTTGGAGTGAATCTCTTTCATAATTGAAAAAAATATTTGTAATTCAACTCAACGAACCCTTTTATTTTTAATCGACGTCTCAAAATAAGGAGTTGTATAATTCAACTGTGAATTTGTTTTTTATTATGTAGGTAATCTCGTTTCGCATAATAAAAGTGCATAAATTTTGATAAGGGCTGTTGAGTGATGGTTCCATATCCCCTAGAACATTATTTCATGACACATGTATACTCGAAAAATCTAAAGGTTTTGTAGAGCTTTGAGAAAATAGAAAGAAGATTTCTTTAACCCATTCTGGAAACAGCTGAAATCTGAAATAATTCCCTTTGCAGTACTTGCCGAATTACAGGCTTTTTTGAATTTTCAAGATGTTATCTTGTGATTCATAAGTTATGTGTTTTTTTCAGTGCACCATCCAATGGAGTTTTTTCAAAGTTAATTATATATTATATCATATGACACATGATGTACCTATTTAAAAAGAAAATGTATTTTTATAAGTTGATCCACAAAATTGAACCCCAGAATCACCTAACTCTGTATAAGTACCGATCAAATTTACAACAATAGTCTAAACATGAACAGAAAATTCTTTTACAATAAATATTAAAAAAAAGGACCGACGTTAGCATTTGGTGCACTGAAAAATACAAGATAATATTAATTCTATTGGTGCTCGTACTTTTGAAGTTGTGCAGTTGCAGTTAGATTGATAACTTTTGGCACCAACTTCACAAGTACCAGCACCAATAGAATTAATATTATTCTGTATTTTCCAGTGCACCAAATGATAACTTCAGTACATTTTTTTGTAAAAAATATTTATTTCACACTTTTGTATTTGTTATTATTTATAAATCTAAGAACATCTGTCAGAAATACGAATATTTTAGACTTTACCTATAGAATTGATACTGTTTTGAATTTTTCAGTGCACCAACAAATAAAATCGGTCCAATTTTTGATAAAAAATATTTATTCTACACTTTTGAGTTTAACATTAGTCATGAAAATCTTTGAACGTTCACTAATACCAAATAAGATAGTACTCTATGGAAAAAATGTTCAATTTAATTGTTGCTACAAATAATCTGGTCTTTAATTTGGCCGTCTCAGATTTTCAATTTCCGAAAAAAATTGCCCCCTCCACATAGCGGAAATCACATCTCAGATTTTAACAATGCTGTAGCTCGAAAACCGTAAAAAAATTCAATTTAAACGTTCCCTGATATTGTCTTATCTTTAATTCTGCTGTCCCGTAGAAATTGCCCCCTTCGGAAGCGGTTTTTGAAGAAAAAAGATTTCGAATTGGAGTTTTTATGAATATGGGACCATTTCTCAAGTCTCCTCCTTCAAATGAATAAAAAATCATCAACATTGTTTCTTACTATATGAAGCGCGAGCACATACCAAAAAAAATAAGAGTCGAATTGTATAACCTCCTCCCTTTGGGTTCGTTGAACAAAAAATTATCATTTAGATGAATATCATAGAGTATATGCAAATACTTTTGATTATTAGATATGACTTCAAGTAACAGCCTTCATATAAGTACAATAGTTTTCTGAAAAATTGACTGAAAAGAAATTGCTTTTTTCTAATTTAATGTACTTCGTAAAATTTTGCTTGAAGCCGGGATGGCGTTTGACAGAATAGTTGAATATTAATTTTAGAAAAAAATACAATACAAGCTAACAGCTCAAATATTTCCGAAATCATTATGTTGATAATTAGATAACGAGAAAATACTCATTCTAAATTCCCATTTAGCTATATAATTTTGCCTACATATATCTATTATTTACAATATTATAAATATTGATAATGTTTATTAAATATGTAAAGTATAGAATAACATCATTACAAATTAATAAAATCTATAAAATACGTTCCGGTTAAATTATAATCTATTTATCGATATAATATTTATTATTTCGTGTTTGCTTCAAGCTCGATGCCAAAATGTTTTTTGTAGTATAAATATATTCACGAAGAAGATTATTAAATTCTCATTATTTGAAATACATATTATATTGAAAGGAATCATCTGGTTGAATTTAAATACCTATCCCCCAGTTCTCTGTCAGCTCAGACATAATAAGGTTTCAACCGATTTTCATCTGAAATATATCAAGAACAACATTTGCCTGCTTATATAACGGAAACATCTATACCAGGAAGTCATCTGTTTCTGGATTGAGGGTAGCAGATACTTTTTTCTTACAGAACGATCAGATTAGGATAAAGTTAATGTTTTCTTGTCTCTTTAAGGGTATCATTTCGACGAAAGAAAAAAATATTATGACAGATATAAAAGTTGAAGGATATTTTAATTTTCGAGAAAATATTAGATTCTAAATATTTATGGGAATAAAATATAGAGTTACTGTAACAACTGAGGAATCAAATGGCATCAATTTATAAATGTGTCTATCTCAGTTTCCGAGCTAAATATTTGAATGTATTTCATTAAAGTAATGGAGTAAATTATAGGAGATGCGATTTCAAATTACACATTTCCATTTGACTTTTTGGTAAATTATTTTTGTCGTTATGGATGCCCTTTATTTATCTTTTTGAGTTATTTGCAGAAACAGCCACATAGGTAACCGATAAATATTTTTACAAAAAATTGAATCAACTATATATTTTCGAAGAGAATGAAGATAAGAAATATGGAAAATAACAAAATAATATGTACTAATTATATTATATATCATAAAAATAAGGCTGTTATGCAAGAGATAAAGTATAAGTTGAAGGTAAAAAGAAGAATTTTGGCAGCAAATACAATATTTTCTTTTATAATTTGTAAATTACTTAATGTTGTTTGTAAATACGTTCTGAATCATTTACGCAATATTCTTTTATGTGTAACACGAGGATTTGCATATTATTTAATAAATAGTAGAAACTGTTTGAGTATTTTTTTAAATAATTTTCTTTTTTTACATCATTAAAATAAAAGCACGATATTATAAATGATTTTTAATACATCTAAATTTATTTTTATTTTTGAGTTCGTATTCTTCTCAGCAAACCCTTTTATTTGATACCCATATCATGATGGTAGATAAGAAAATGTTGTCGGCCATCTTGGAGCGTCCACCATATTGAATTTGGTATGAAGTCATTTTATTTTTTTTTAATCATCTAAACAACCCACATTATGGGGGTGCGCAGAAAATAACTAGCCACCACCATTGGGAGTCCGCCATATTGGATTTAGAATGCATTGTTATCCGAACTAAACTAGTATGCAAAATTTCAGCTCAATCGGTTCAGGAAAACTGCTTTAAAATTCAGATGCAAGATTTGATCCAAACAAACATAAATTGCAAGATAAATAAAAGCCTGTAATAAAGCAATATCTCCTCCTTTCTTTAAAGGAAAATCTCAAATTCAAAATCCTCTGCATGAGAGCTGGACTCGTAATTGACCACTTCTTTGAAACTCAATATTATCGTATGCGTCATTACATTTACTATCATTTTATTTATTTAATTCTCTATGAGCTTACAGAGTCGATTGGACGTACCATAAATTTTCCATTTGTCCTCTCCACTCATTTTAGGAGATGAATCAAGAAAAGTTAAATATGGAACCATCACTCTCTTCTCATAGCCTCTGTGCAGTTCTGTGAACTCCACTGAAACTTCAATAATTTTAGGAAACCCTATATCACAGCCTATCACATTATTGTAGAAGCTCTAATGTTACCAGCGTTGGGACCCTCACCTCTGCAGACCAGTTTGCATTGATAGTAAAAACACATTTTAATAAACATTTTTTACAAAAAATTGGAACGACGTTACTAGTTGGTGCACTGAAAAATACAAAATAATATTAGTTCTATTGGTGCTGTTACTTTTGAAGTTGTGCAGTTGCAGTTAGCTTGATAACTTTTGGCACCAACTTCACAAGTACCAGCACCAATAGAATTAATATTATTTTGTATTTTTCAGTGCACCAACTAATAAGGTCGGTCCAATTTTTTGTAAAAAATATTTCACACTTTTAAGTGTAACATTAGTCACGAAAATCGTTGACCGTTCACTAATACCAAAGAAGATAGTACTTATCCTAATACCCACGTATATTCTTATCGTGTAATTGTTATTATTTAAACATCCCGGCGGAAATACGCATAAGTATTTTAGATTTTACCATTTTATCACCGCTGTAATTCGAAAACCGTAACTCTAAGAAAAAAAATGTTATTATAAATTTTGCTACAAATTTTCTCGTCTTTCATGTGGTATACTCAGATTTTCAATTTTCGAAAGAAATCACCCCTCCCCCCTTTTGAAACAATGTTCAATTTCAACGTTTCCGGATATTTTCTTATACTCAATTCTGCCATCTCGGATTTTCGATTTTAGAGAAATATTACCCGCCCCACCCTCTTCGGGGCGGTTTTCGGAGGGAAGTAGATTTCGAATTTGAGATTTTACGAATATGGGACCATTTCTCAAGTCTCCTCTTTCAAACGATTCAAAAATCTTCAAAATTGGAGTACGTTTACTACATACCAGGCGCGCACAAACCAAAAAAAACAGACTGTCGAATTGTATACCTCCTCCCTTTGGGTTCGTCGGTCAATAACATATAAAAAGTAGTATGTTAAGAAGAATCAGATTATTATAAAGGATTTTCATACTTATATCAACTGAGATTCTAATAACGGCCACTATGTCATTTGCCGTGACCCGAGGGTGGCATTAGCATTCAAAATTTATAGAAAAACAGACAATTTCAAATCGATTTCCATTCATATGTTCCAATAAATGATATTGTACTAATCATGAAAATCGTGAAAACTGTCGAAGATATATCTTCTCTAATAAATTCGATTACACCCCGTATATTGGTATCAACCAAGAAAACCAATTTATCGAGTGAGTTTGAGGGAGGTTGAGGACTGTTGTCTGTGATAAATTAAATCATATGTTATATGTATAGATGTGGTCTGGTTCTGTGGGAGATATTGGACAGTGAGAAAAAATGTTTTTTGAATGTGTGGCAACGTGGATGAAGAATATTTAGGGGCAACCTGCAAACACAGTGACCTGATTTAGTGGATCGATCAATGAGGGCGTGCAAGGCCGACGCGTGTTCCTCCTACGTAGGTACAAGGGCGCTATACAATGTGGCTTTGCCTTTGCCTTCCTACCTGTGTCGGAAACGGAAGTAGGTAGAGGGTTTAATTGAACACAGACCCCCCACGGGCCCTCTTTTTCTTAATGTAAGATTTTCTTAACAACGACGTCAGTAAAACTGTCAGATATCCGGATGACAGATACGATCAATGTGCGAGTGTTATTATTTTGCATAAAAAAAAGAAAAAAGATGAGGCTGACTGACGTCAATAGGTAGGCAAGTGATGGGTTTCCCGTAATCTCACAGCTAGAATTCGTAGTGGAATATTTTTTATTGAATTTCCTGTTTCCTAATTTATTAATACGATCAAACAAATATTCATTTTACTGGTTTCAATTTTATTATAGGTAACCCTAATCCATTTCTTAGTTCTTGTGGTTTGTTCTTTTCGTGAAGAAACTCAATTTCGTTCACAAACATTAATAGGTAGTTAACTTTTATTGTGACAGGAGACCAATTCAACAATATGGGTATAGGTAAATTGAAATGAAATCTTATGACCGGAAAGTCTTGAAGCGTTTTCGTTGCTGATGCATTTCTAAACGCATGCATACCTATGCTAAAACAACGCGAATAAAAATACCTATATGATTTAATGAGTTAACAAGCATGCGCACACATCATTTAGATGTATGTAAATTATTTAACAATGACCGCCTAATAATGAGTCTTCAATGTCAATTGCTAACGGGTTAGTTAAGCATCCCGATCTTACGATAGGGAGAAAGAATAAGCTTAAATTTATGGAACACTGACAGACAAGATATGACGAAGCTGCTATTTTCTAAATAGAAGTGGGAAAATCAAGAATAATTTCGAATAACCTGATTTCTTCTGAGAAAGAATTACTTTTTCTTCTCGTATTTTAAGTTGTCTAGAGTCCTATCTACAAAATGAAAACAGCGAATATATAGATAATAGTGGTCGTCCAGTGGTCGAAATTCGACCGTAATTTATTATTTTTGACCGACGAACCCCCAACGGAGGAGGTATACAGTTCGACTGTCTGCTTATTTTTTTTGTTCGTGTGCGCGTTTTATATAGTAAACGAGCTCCGATTTTGATTATTTTTGATTCATTTGAAAGAGAAGGCTTGAGAAATGGTCCCATATTCATCAATCGCAAATCCGAAATCTCCTTCCCTCCGCAAACCACTCCCGAAGGGTTGGAGGGGCAATTTTTCTCGAAAATCGAAAATCTGAGGTGGTACAATTAATGATAGAACAATATCCGGAAACGTTTAAAATGAAAATTTTTCCAAAAGAGTTTTAGATATAGAGGCATGTTAAATTCTCAAATATGTATATGTATTTTTGCTATGAGGAGAGCCGGATTTCTTTCGAAAATTGAAAATCTGTGGTTTCTACATGAAAGACATAATTATTTGTAGCAACATTTATACTGAACATTTTTTCCTTAGAGTTACGATTTTTGAGTTAAAGCGGTGTTAAAATAACCCATAATACATCAAAATTTCAACTGTGTGCACTAGGTTACTATTTTAAACTTTCACTATGCCAAAGCTCTTACTCTTCCGTGCACGTTTTATGCATTAAAAATCTTATACAATCACATATTAATATATAGATATATCACATAGAAAAAGTGATTAGGAGATAAAAGGCAAAGAAAAATCTAATTTTTATTTTAAAAATGGCAGATTATAAAAGTGGAGAATATAACTACTTTCTAAAACTAGAAGCATATAATTATATCGTATGGATTGAAAGAAACGTTAATACAAAGATTTAAAAGATTTTTAGAATGCTAATGTTTATCTTTTAATTTTTTACTTATAGTAATAGAAATGAAAACACAAAGAAGGACAAAATAATATAAAATGCGAATGAATCATAAAATGAATAAATAAAATAAAATGAAATATGGTCATGTGGATGGTTGAAACTGGAAGAAGTAAGACAGAGTGGACAATAGACCAAAAAATATTTTTTACAAAAAATTGGACCGACGTTATCAGTTAGTGCACTGAATAGTATAAAATAATATTAATTCTATTGGGGCTGTTACATTTGAAATTGTGCAATTGCAGGTAGATTGATAACTTTTGGCACCAACTTCACAAGTACCAGCCCCAATAGAATTAACATTATTTTATACTTTTCAGTACACTAACTGATAACGTAGGTCCAATTTTTTTTTTTTTTAATTTATTTCAAACTTTTGAGTATCATTAGTCACGAAAATCGTTAAACATTCACTAATACCAATGAAGATATTACTTATTCTATTACCCACGTATATTCTTTGCTTGTAGTTGTTATTATTGAGATCTCAGAACATCGCTGCGGAAATACGCTTGAATATAGAAGTTGCTACTATTTTAACATCGATTTAACTTGAAAACCGTAACTCTAAGGATAAAATGTACATTATAAATGTTGCTACAAATAATTATGTCTTTCATTTACTGCAAACAGATTTTCAATTTTCGACAGAAATCGCCCTCTCCACATAGCGAAAATAGGTATATTTGAGAATTTAAAATGCACCTATCTCGAAAACCGTAATTCTTTTGAAAAAATGTTCAATTTAAGCGCTTCCGGATATTGTCCTATCTTTAATTATACCACCGCAGATTTTCAATTTTCGAGAAAATTTGGCCCTTCCACCCATTCGGGGGCGGTTTTCGGAGGGAACGAGATGTCGGATTCCCGTTTTTGTGAATATGGGACCATTTCTCAAGCCTCCTCTTTCAAATGAATCAAAATCGGAGTACGATTAATATATGAAAGGCGCGCACAAACCAAAAAAAACACAGTCGAATTGTATACCTCCTCCGTTTGGGGTTCGTCGGTCAAAAAACAATAAACGGGAGAAGTCTTGTATTGATGAACCTAAAGTAACTAAATGAGAAATAAAAGCCATTAGTGGAGGAAAATTGAGTTCCAGGCAAATTATATGAAATATATGAAAGAAAACGAAAAAAAAAGTTGCAAACATGATTATTAGAATTCTTAATAATACATTGTATATTTGTATATTTTAACATCAGATTTTAAAAGTAAATGTAAATGAATAGATATATCAACAGAAACTTGAGCAGTAAGAATAGTGTTGTCAATTTGTACTCTTTCGATTTGAAAATGGAACAAACCCTAATAAGATTACTGTTATCACATCCTATTTCCTTCGAATGTACTGAATGAAAAATGTAGAAATTTGTAACTTTTACAAAATTAGGTGATCGAATCAACAAATTCTTATTCCGGGGGTTGATTATCTGGGAAAATTAGAAAATTATAAAAAAAAACATATTCAAATGTTAATTCCCTTTGAGATTTTGAGACTGATTTCCATGATCAATTTCAAAATAATTTTCCATTTGGAACTCAATTATATTCCTTACACCTATATCGCCAAAAAACAGGCTCACAGCTACAGGCGAAAAACGTGTCAGGTTCTGAAACTCAATTATTATACGCTTTAATCAAGCGGCTTGATTATTGATGTGGATTTGACAGCGCATGCATGATTACATTTCTGTATTTTCGAATAGATAAAAAATTGGGTAGATTAATACATGCAGCACAGACTACTTACATAATAATATATAGATGCCTAGATGGAAAAACTAACTATTGACAATAAGAATCGTTCAATGATCACATGACATTGCTCAAATGTATTCTTTTGTTGGTTGAATTTACATAGATTTCTACGTAAACACATTTTAAAATATTCGGATTCATTAACATAGTGTTTATATTTTGTAAGTCTTGTAACTACCATTCATGTTGTCTAGTAGGCTGAAGAAAATAAATATTGTATTCTGGTATTTTATTGTATTTTCAGTATCTACAAGCACTTTGTAAAAGTCGGTACGGAGTACGGACTCTTATTAAGAACTTTAAAACCCTAAAATAATACATTTATTTATTAGCCACGGTTATCTTCGTCTCAGTAACGTTTAGCATCTTATAAATAATTTTAATATATTAATTACCAATATTTTAATAAAAATGTCTACCTAATAAGACAACAGCAAGGGTGGGTAATATTAAAATTAAAATACATAGTTATTTGTAGATCCTGTTAAGATTGAATACTTCATATATTATGCCCTTTTATTTAATTCGATGATGTTTCCCAGGAAATTAACACCCCGAATCGGAAATTCATTCACGTTAAATGCGCCTTATGGGATTATTTTTGTATAAGTACCAAATTTCAATTTTATTCGTCGAATACGACAAACGAAAAAATAAATATTCATCGAATGTACAGAGCAAATATCGATTCATGATCAAATGAGCTTTAGAGCAATCAAGTTGACAAAATATATAATAAATTATTTTTAAATTTAATTAAAGTAAAAATGTAATATGCATTTATATAAATGTTCTCGAAAATGGAGAACAGTCAATTTTTTTGATACTAGATAAATATATCAAAAAGCTCATAATGAGTATAATTAATGAAAAGCCTTGAGTGAATTCACAGAACCATAATAAATATTTGAAAAATTACGATTAGTAAAGAATTTCTACAGGATTCATTCGAATTTTCGGAAAGAAAAAGTTTCTCAAGAAAACATTTTTGCAGTAGTAAGACAATATCATTCAGCATATTATAGCATAGTTTCAAAGTATTTCCCTAGTTTGAGGAAGAATGCAAAAAAACAGGAGGAAAAAACAAGATTGCGTAGAAAGTAAATAATATTAAAGAAAATTCAACTAATCCTCAATACTAAAAAACGAGAGCAAAAAAAATATTTTTTAATAATAAAAAAATATATGAATCATAAGGCATGAAAATTACCCAATGAATTCACAGAACCATTAAAAATATCTGAAAAAATACGATTAGAGAAGAATTTCTACAGGATTAATTCGAATTCTCGGAAAGAAAAAGTCTCTCAAGAAAACATTTTTGTACTAGAAAGATAATATCATTCAGCATAATATAGCACAGGTTCAAACAAGATTTATTGCGTAGAAAACGAATAATATTCAAACAAACTAAATTCTCAACACTAAAAGGACGACGAAAAAATAAAACAAAATAGAATGAAACTGTTGAATACCTATACGTATTTAAGTATAATATTATTTGTTTCCCTTCCGGTAACAGAGATGATATTAAAACTGTATAAGTCATCAAAATAGCCTCAGGTAATGCAAAATAGAATGGGTTTATTAAAAATAGACCAACTCATACTATTTTTAAAAAGTCGATAAAAATCATTTGTTACTAAATATAGTAACAAACATTGCATGCTATATGTTTTTCATTTTAAAAATAGTTATGCGAAGACATGTTTAGTTATAAGCCAGCATTAAGTATATGATATAAGAAATTTGAATTATGATGGCTTTTTACATATGATAATTGATAGTTACCAAATGATGAGATGAGAAACGTACTCGTGTCCAAGGTATAATGTCACAAGTAAAGCTGATCCGCACAAAAAAATATTAAGATGAGTTGTTAGTTCTTTTAGTATGATTTTCATCGAAAAAACAGTTTTTTTTGATTTTCAAAAAATAAATAGAATCTTTCACTCACTTCCTTTAGAGATAAAATCGAATAATCCCAATCACATCACACTTGAAAAAAATAATCAGAAATTATGTAGCCGTGTAGAAAGAATAGCTGACAAAAACAAACAAGCCCGAAAAATGTGAAAACACTTTCGAACACAAAAGAATGACTGAGACTGTCGTATCTGAGCGCGTCTCGACGCCCGACTGAGCTCCGTTAGTAAATAGAGCTAGAGTAATAGAGACTTAGAGCGTACTAAAGGTAAAAGTTTATGGTTTGCCAGTAGGCGCGCTGACTACCGGGGAGGTAAGAAGCGACGACACACGAAGAGCCGAGGAAAGCTCCCGCAACGTTGCCATATCGACGACATCGACAGCTTTCAAGTCGCGCCGTCATTACCATACGGCGTTGTTATTATTCATATGTTGTTTCCTATCACCAACGCACTCTGTGTCATATACAACACCAATTCCCTCTCCTTGCATACCCACGGGAAACGTCAACGTGTAGATACAGACATTGTATGTTCTTCTCAAAACATTTTACGACACCAGTATAAAATTCCTTCTCAAAAGCTGAAAAATAATTACGAAATTCACAATTCCCATTGAGCTAATGAATATTACACCAAGACATCCCAATAACCCTATTAGATGGGCCATCCAGACTCCACAGGAAACGTTTTTTTGCCGACTTCTCAGAACAAGGAAAAATAATCATAGGTTTGCGCGTTATAATCTAAAATATGTGTTTCAGCTATGTGGAAGGGGCAAATTTTTTCGAGAATTGAAAATTCGAGATTTGAAAATTAGAAAGGGGACCATATCCGGAAACGTTTTAATTGAACATTTTTTCAAAAGAGTAACGGTTTCCAAGTTTCGCAATGGTAAAGGCTGAAATATGTGATATGCGTATTTCCGCAATGTGGAAGAGGATTTTTTGCAAAAATTGAAAATATGAGGCGGCCAAATTAAAGAAAAGATTAAATGAAGCAATATTTAAATTGAGTTGCAGTTTTCGAGTTACCTACAGCAGTCTGAAATATGTATATTTGCGCCGCGATGTTTTGAGATCTTTGAATAATAAATAACAAGTACAAGCAAGCTAAGCCTATGTCTTTTTGGGTATTAGAGAACGTTCAACAATTTTCATGACTAATGTTACACTCAAAAATGTGAAATAAATATTTTTTACAAAAAATTGGACCGACTTTATTAGTTGTTGAACTGAAAATACAAAATAGTATTAATTCTATTGATGCTGGTAATTTTGAAGTTGTGCCGTTGTAATTTGTTGTTGTAGGCACCAACTCCAAAAGAACTAGCACCCGTAGTAATAATATTATTTTGTATTTTTCAGTGCAAGAACTAATAAAGTCGGTTCAATTTTTTTGTAAAAAGTATTTATTGTATAATCACTACTCCTGTGTGACTTCTGTCTAAGTCCGCCAGTGATCGGCGAAATGTCCATGAGGCAGTAATTAGTCAGTAAATGTGATGATATGACTATAAAATTGGCCCCATACAGAGCTCAACATAAACTATGTTCCTCAACTTAGCTGATCAACACGCGTATTTAAAAGGTAAATGTGGTTGGTGAACTATGTTTTGTTCTCTCGAAGTTACTAGATGGCACGAATTTTGGTAAATTCGTGTGTCAAGTTGAGTGCCTATGTATGCGGCGGGCCTCATAAGATAGGAAACAGGATCTACTGTTGGAATCAACGTTACCTAGTTCTTTTCTTATCATCATAATCACTTTTTGACCGACTTCAAGAAAAGGAGGTATACAATTCGGTTGTTTGTTTGCTTTTTGTATGTATGGCTGTTCGCGCGTTTTGCATAGTAAACGTGCTCCTTCTCTAGTATTGGTGAACTTTCAACGATTTTCGTGATTAATGTTACACTCAAAAGTGTGAAACAGATATTTAAAAAAAATGGACCGACTTGATTAGTTGGTGCACTGAAAAATAAAGAATAATAATAATTTTCTATTGGTGCTGGTACTTTTGAAGTTGGTGCCAAAAGTCTTCTATCTAACTACAGTGGCACAACTTCAAAATTACCAGCACCAATAGAATTAATATTATTTTGTATTTTTCAGTTCAACTAATAAAGTCGGTCCAATTTTTTAAATATTTATTTACCTCTTTCTTATGTCCTGGAGTTTAAAGTAATAACAACACAACTTTTGAAATAAAAAAATTAGGACCAACTTTATCAGATGCTCTTAAAAGTATGGAACAACCACACGTAATGTAGAAATTTAAAGATTTTGGTGCAAAGAGTCTTCTATAGCTCATGCATTAATCTCGTTGGTGGAGGGTTCCATACCTATGGATGTTTTTGATTTCTGGATGAATTTTTGTGGAACTTTCTCTCTGTATGTGGGTTGGGAGATTTTTTCTATTTTTTAGTTTGGTTTGCTATTAAAGCGTGTTTTTTAGTTTTTTCAAACTATTATATTTTTTTTATTTATTCACAGCTAATACTTGTCGGACCCAATATTGTAAAATTCTTCCCGTATGTAATAGAACCAGTCATTAATAAATGGTTTCATTCTTTTCGATAAGGCCTCACATCATTTTAATAATTTATTACTTTCTGAATATTTAAAAAAAAATAAGATAACAACTGATGGAAAATAATGAAAATGAAATGAATTCTATCCTATTTCAATAATTCCATAGTGTAAAATTCAGAGAGCTGGTAATTGAATGGCTCGCACCTTCAATAATTATTGAAAAGGGTTTATTATCATTCTTGATCAAATTCAAGAAATAATATGGGGAAGGTAGTAGTAAGTATATGTGTATAGTAGAGAAGAAAGATTTTCATATGTTACAATTCGATTTTAAAAGAACTGTTCAAAACAACTAGGACCGACTTTATGACATAATAAACTGAAGATTGCAGAATATTATTTCTTCTAATGGGTACCTACTGATAGAAATTATCTATCAACTGTTAAAACAAGAGATTTTTCTTTGGGTTTATTTATTTATATATAAAAACGTACAAAAGAATATAATGATGTATGTATGTATAACTTGAACATACTTCTGTTAGTAATGTCTTTTTCATCGAGTTTAAGTTTGCCCAAATAATGGATTACGGACAACTAGGATAACTTCATCACCTCTAGGAACATCTTCAACATGCATCGGTGTTTGTCTCGGTCTTTATGACAGGTTTGGCTTTCGTCTTACCTTACCTATAAGGTTTCGGTAATCCGATTCACATTTCAGATTTAGGATTTGCTGTAGCCACTGTTCAGCTTTTTCGTAAATACAATGAAGAGAAGAAAAACTATTGGAATTTAAAAATTTTCTAAATTCCAATGAACGGGCAATGAGGTTATATTAGATAAAATATAATTTCAGGGAACGCGTAACCCGGGAAAATCTATATACTACGAGTACATAGAACGCAAAAAAATACACTATGTTTGGGCTTGTCTTCCGTACATAGACATATTATGTCTATGGTTCTCTGAAGGTAATTGACAAGTATTTCCCAAGTACTCGACAAGTGGCGCGTGTTTAGCCGACTTAAGCAAGCATAGGCACAGACAGCAACAAGAAAACAATTGATGTAGTCGTTCGTACGTTAAATTTTTGCATAAGATTCTGTCCAAAAACCGTTTGTCCGAATTTTCCTGGATCGTCTTTAAGTTGGTGCTCTGGAAAATACAAAATAATATTAATTCTATTGATGCTGGTACTTTTGAAGTTGTGCAATTGTAGTTAGATAGAAAGAAGACTTTTGGCACCAACTTCGAAAGTACACGCACTAATAGAATTGATATTATTTTGTATTTTTCAGTGCACCAACTAATAAATTCTGTCAAATTTTTGGTAAAAAAATTTATTTCATACTTTTGAGTGAAATATTAGTCATGAAAATCGTTGAACGTTCACTAATACCCATGTATATTTTAAGCTTGTACTTTTATTATTCAGAAATCTCAAATCGTCGCGGCGGAAATACACATATTTCAGTCTTTACCACTGCTGTAACTCGAAAACCGTAGCTTCTTTTGAAAAATGTCCAATTTAAATGTTGCTCTTCTTTAATTTGGACGTCACATATTTTCAATTTTCGAAAAAAATGCCCCTTCCACATAACAGAAATTCACATATCACATATTTCAGACTTTATTATTGCTGTAACTCGAAAACTGTAGCTCTTTTGAAAAAATGTTCAATTTAAACGTTCCCGAATATGGTCTCATCTTTAATTCTGCCGTCTCCGATTTTCTGTTTTTGAGAAAAATTCCCCCCTCCACCCTCTTTGGAGGCGGCACTTAGAGGGAAGAAGATTTAGGATTTGAGTTTTTCAAAATATGGGACCATTTCTCAACTCTCTTCTTTCATATGAATCAAAAATCATGTAGATTTAGTTACAATGCAAAAGGCGCGAACAGCCTTACATAAAAAAGTCATACAACCGAATTGTATGCCTCCTCCTTTTTGAAGTCGGTCAATATAAATAAGAGGTATTTTTTTAAAACTAAAATGTTGTACTATAAGGCCAAATTACTTATGCATTTATTGAAAATCACAATTTTGTAATAAATCTATTTCTATGTCTTTCAAATCCGTTAGGTGGGAATTATCATTTCATTTAATTAATTCCATTTATTTTGTCGTCTGCAATTCTAAACCTACGACTGATTTTTATATAATTTAATCACAACTGTACTTTTTATCAGTTATAAAATTCGGGCATTATTTCAATTAACTAAATACGGCTCAATAGATATTTTAATGAAAACCAAGTCAGTACGCTACCTACTACATAATTACACATAAGATAAATTGCGTCCAACGTCGATATAATTTCTGGTTTTCGAGGTATTCGAGCGGAAAATTGTCGCAAACACACTTACGTTCATAAACAAAAACAAATATCTTTCGCAAAAACCATTTCATCCGACTCTAGGGACCTTGAAACGAGGAGATACTGAATTTTGGAAAATGTCTCAATGAGTAATGCATTATAATATAGAATTCTTGGTAGCAGACAATTATTATTGTATTGGTTCTGTATTCTGTATTTGCATAGCTATAGTAGAACCAGAAATCTAAGAAGGTCGTAAATCCATATTAGCCGATGATCCTCATTATTACCAAATGTTCGAAATATAGACAAGCAATAAAAGTGTGTGTCCCTTGAAATATTGCCAGGTCCGGATTAAGATATCTCATGAAATAGTTTGGCATTTGGCATAATCGCATTCATTATCGTGATGTTTATAAATATTCTTGTGTTATTTATCATAATGTATTGTATATACATAAACAATTCTCAATAATATTCAAGCGATTTTTCTTAATAATTATACCTACATATAAAACAAAATTTAATGGCTACAGCTAGGAATATCTCGCTGCCTTAACTAAATTTCTGAATAAGTGACCCATTCTGATGAAAAATTAAACACCCACAAATAAAGTCGTTCAAAAATTTTGTACAGAACATTTATTTCTATGAAAAATTCTTCATATAAAATTAGCACAGTCTGAAGAAAGATAATGATGATGGTATACCTATACAGGGTGTCTCAGCGAGACCGTTCATGAAAAGTTTATTAGGTTCTGGCCAAAATAAAAATTTATTACATATAATCAATTGTATTCTCAACTCTAATTTTTTTTAGATTTCTGGTTCTTCCAGTTATACCGGAAGTCGGCATCTACTTTTATTATTTATTTATTTTAAATAGAACCCCTGTATATTTTTATATATTTGAATTCACCTATTCTTAAGCTTCATAAATACCTTTACTTTTTTCAATTTGATCCAGCATGTTTTGGAGTCATATAATTTTTTTCAAAAAAAAATGCGGCAGCAGGCATTTATTCAGAAAAACAGAGAACACTAAATTTTTCAGATATCAATTTACGATTCAAACTATGTTTAAACAACATGTGTGTGTGTGTGGGATTACTTTTCTACGGCACGTTAACTTTTCAAAATTTGAAGAACCATAACTTGATTTTTTTAAATAGCACCACCATATTTTATTGTTTAGTCGCCTTTGGCGTTTAGTTTTACATCTTTTACACCCGACATGTCCTTTACCTGAGATTGATAATTTAGGAGATAATTAAGTTTTTTTTAAATGCACACATATCTAGTCCAAAGATTAATCTTTGTCTAGTCGATACTTACCTAGTATGCCATGGAAAATAAATAAGCATTCTCAATGAATAACTGTCAAGGTTAAACGTCAAAGTAATTGAACTATAAAGAGTTAAAATGGATAACAATAATGAAAACAATGTCTTTATAAATCAAGAAGTTCTTAATTTATTTTTTTATAAATGGAAAGTGCGACAAAATTCTCAGTAGAACGTGTAGAATGTTTAACGAAAGCTGTCCACATTTACCTCCGATGACCAAAGTTGAGTTCAGACGAATTGAAGAGAATTTTGTGCGTTTTGGAAGAATTAATCATGATTTTAAAACACGCATTTAAAAAAACTTAATTATCTCCTAAAATATCAATTTCAGGTACCTATAGGACATGTGGGGTATAAAAAATGTAAAATTAAACGCCAAAGACGACTAAACAATAAAATCAAGTTATAGTTCTTCAAAATTTCGAAAAGTTAACGTGCCGTGAAGTAACCCCAAAATGTAGACAACCGATTTCGACCACAAAACATACTCCAACATGTTGTTTAAACATAGTTTGAATCCTAAATTGAAAAAAATCTACTGTTCTCTGATTTTTTGAATAAATATCTGCTACCGCAAATTTGTTTAGGAAAAATTGAACTCCGAAAGGGCTGGATCAAATTGAAAAAAGTAAAGGTATTTATGAAGCTTACGAATAGCTGAATCCAAATATATAAATATATACAGGGTGTTCCGTTTAAAATAACAAAGTAGATGCCGACTTCTGGTATAACCGGAAGCACCAGAAATCTATAAATATTTTAGTTGAAGAGAACACAATTGATTATATATATATATAACTCCTAATTTTCAAATTTCCACATTTCCAACATTTTTCTATCAACCAGTACAATTGGAAATTCAACTGAAACAAAGACACAAATATGAATCACAAATTGTAATTAATTTTGTTACCTACTTCATTCATAGAAGCTATCCATATCCCCAGATAAAACCCATAGACAATCGAGAAATTTCTCTAGGAAATACTTTCGTGTGGAAAATCACAGTTTTTCAACAACACCAATATGGTACCATGCAAAATATTTATTGCTTATAGATACAAAACTTCAACAGAGCCGATTTTCATTTTCAGGTTATTAACTGTTGAATGAACATATATTTTTTCTATTTCCAAATCTTAACATTATTTTGTATTTCACAGTGCCTAAAGTTAGAAGTTAATTATTTAACTTTTTTGCAATATCACATAAAACTTTCAATAAATAGATAATCAACAAAACTACCTCTTCCGTGCTCAAATCGGAAACCACTGAACTTTTTCAAAAAAAGTTTCCGGAAATAACCCCTTCTTTAATTTTGGCAATTTTTTATTTCTCATCTAGTGTTTTTTTTGATAACTAATGTTAGATTTCAGATAATTTAATAATAATGTTAGATTTCAGATAATTTAATGGGACCGTTTCTCATCGATGTGAATATGTTCTTTATGCAAAACGTGCAAAGCAAACATACAATCGAATTGAATACCTCCTCCTTTCTTTGAAGTCGGTCAAAAACTATGCAAAATCATTCCTATTAATTTAATCCTGCTTTCACTTTAAAGAAACAAATAGATATGACTAGGTTCATATATCCCTCGAAAAATTAGTAATACATTTTACATATTTATTTAAGTTTTATTCGACTTTCTGATAACTTAAAAATGTGAAATAGTCAACTTATTACAAAAACCAGAACCGCAATGAGAAATATTCATATAAGTATATGAAACTAAATCTCTTACACAACTTCAAAACTCAATACCAACGGAATAAATATTTGTAAAAAATATATTTATATGGTATAATACACTGTAAATATTACAATTATTGATATTCAAATAACAGGGTGACATATATAATGCCAGTGCTATCAATTTGACCAAATAACTGATCGTTTTCTGCTATTTAAGATGCTTCTATAAGAATACTCAAGTCAGACCCCTGCTTCACAGCCACTTCTTACAAATCCATTCAAAATTCTCGCAAATAAGCTATCAATTACGAAAAAATATAACCACCTAAAATAATATTTCATTTTTGGAGTAATTGTGGATTTATGCATTATGCAGCCTAAAATAACAAATATCAAATAACAATTAACAAATAACAAATATGAGTTGAAGTTCTTATTTTTCATTGACAGTGTTTATGCAGCCACGTAACAATTATCAATTAACAAATAACAAATAAGAAGTTAACCAACTTTTAACTTTCTACGTTAATTGAACGAGATTTTCTTATTGTGCGCAATGCGCAACTAATACGCAGATGACTGCCGATTGGCCCATCGGATGACGAAATTTAATATAATTCCTGTCAAAACCCAAAACAAATTCATCTGGTTAGGTTACGTTTTGTGCATTTGTTGTTTATCAGAGGTTTTAGTTGAAATATAGGTATTATTTCAAAATAGATATTGAAGACCATAAATTAATAATCGATGATGCTGTTCTTCTGGACCTTGTTATACATTTTCACGAGCATTTCTTGCATTGAACATCCCTCCGAAAGATAATTCAAAAAATAATCAACTGCTGAAAACAAAATATGTGAATACACTGTGGAGTAATTAGCAATCTGTGAACGGTGGTTTGACATAACAATACGTCAAACTGCTTTGGAGTCATCCTAGTTTATGAAAAAAAATCCCTCATTATCTTGTAAAATCGTTGATTTTAGGAGGTTGTCAAAAAAGCACTTTTCTTTTCAGTCCGCATTCTTATTTATATTATTATATCAAAAAAATTGCTGTCAGCAAAATTAACAGAGAAAATAATGCCGCAACCTCTTCCATTTCACTGAACATTTTAAAAGTTGTTTATTATGAAGTAGGTAGAGCTAGATTCATTTAAATTTATAATGGTTCGAAACTGACTTATGCGCATGCGTACCTCTTATTGCTAATTGTTAATTTGATCTGCATAAATGGTAAATTTTTCTATACGTTATTATTACTTGTTATTTGTTACGTGATAATTGTTATTTGCTATTTGTTATTTTAGGCTGCATAAATCCACACTAAGTATAACGATAATATCAAGTTAGACAATAGAAAATTTTAAAAACAAATTCTATAAAGTGTTTCCTTATTTAAATAAATATCCAACTACTCATCATTTAGAATCAAACAATTACATCATAAACCAATAGAGCTGAACAAAATAATAGTTGAGACATATTCAATGATCGGAAATATCACGGCGCATTTAAGTTCGTATCGTGAATGGTACAAAATTCAAAACAAAGCGTTCATTTTTAAATTAGTTCAAAAGCAATTACCGATGTTGTGAAGCTGTGGAAAGTAGCAGGGAAAAAGTCGTTAAACAAAGTTAAGTGCTTAAAATTCTTGGAACATTTATTGAAATATTACTGCACGGAAGTTATTACATATACATAAATATTATATGGACGCAAATGTCGTAGACTCGTTGAACAACCATAGTATATAATATTCTCGAACAAAACGATTCGACCAAATTTATATATTCTACCATCATATGAAATAATACAGTATAAATTAATAAGAAAACAAGAACATCTGTCACTGGGCCAATGTGGGGAGAATTTGATTGAGTTTACTTCAGTCAAGTTGATCAACACCCTAATTCAATAATACAACCTTTGTCAAACTCAATGAAGTTACTGGAAAACTGAACTACAAGTATTCTTTCATTATTTGTTACTTAATTAAATATCCACACGAACGTCCAGTACTATGACTTCATAAATATGCATTAGGTATAAACAAATAGAACAAGTTATTCAAGAACAAGTCGGACTCTCGTCGACAGGATTTCGTACTTGACATTTTCGTTTAGATGAGTGAGGCCATAGAATCCCTTTTTTTTAATTTTATCAGTTATCAGTTCCCGAAATAAGGTAAGAAATAGTCGATTGTTATTCCACATAACGATTTCTTATCTGGTATGCAACATGATGCAGTTGATTTTTTTAACTTCCCAAAGGATGTTAATGTAATATCTCCATGTTTCAAATTCAACATTTTTATCGAGATGTCTGTGTGTGTGTATGTACAGTGTGGCCAGATAAGAATGCAAAGTGCCGTATCTCGGGAGCTATTCATCATAGAGACCTGCGGTAAAAAAGTGTTGACTAAAGTGACCAAGAGAAGATCATGGAAAATATTTTCAAATTTTCAAGATGGCCACCAAGGGGCGTAACCGCCATCTTAAACTTATAAATTGATTTTTCATTGAAATCCACCCAGTAAATGTACCAAAAAAATATATGGATTTTAAAGCTAAGCTTTATTCGAGTAATTTTTGATTAACACTTTTGACGTATCTATTAAAATAAAGTGGTGGGGGGTTATTCAATGTTCTTTTAAATAAACAGCTATAACTCGTTAACGACTGAACAGATTTCAGCAAGCTTGATCTTGTTGGAAAAAGAGTTTATTGCTCCATAAACTTCATCTTACTCGTAATATGTCTAACTGTTAGTGATGACGCTAGAGCGCGCTTTTCGATATAATTACATAAAATTGCAAAACTCTCAAAAAAAATCAAATGCAACAATATGACTTTTTTCTCATAAAAATGTATTGAAATGATAATCAAATAAGCTAGTGAAAACCGCATCTCGATATCTTATTCCTAGGCAAAAATATTGAAGAAAGATTTTTTTTATAATAAAATTTTCGAGAGATGCTATTGAACCTGTATTTATTCTTATTTATTTGTCTTTTCTCAAGATTCAGTAATAAAATTTCATAATTTTATAATTTTTAATAATAAACGTACGTATGCTTATTTCAAACAATTTATCAAAAACGTGTAGGGGCATATGAAGAAAGGATGATTTTGAAATAAAACAAAGGCCTCCTTAAATGCTCGAACTGTCTTCATCACACTCAAGGCATTGTTGGAGTCGCTCATGCGTAGACATTACAGCAGCTTCAATTTCTGCTCTTGACAGGCTACAAATGGCCTCTTGTATTCGTATCTTCATGTCGCCCCTCGTTGTTGGTGGAAGTTGGTAAATAATATCTTTTAACCGACCCCATAGATAGAAGTCCAAACAGGAGAGGTCTGAAGATCGGGGTGGCCAAGGAAATAGACTTCCCCGTCCAATCCACATCTGGTGATATATGCGATCTAAATGATCTCGCACATTTCTCGAAAAATGTGCTGGGCAACCGTATAGTTACAAAAACATATTTTGACTTAATTGCAAAGGCACATCTTCTAATAAAACAGGCAATTGGTTTGCCAGAAAATCAACAAACACGGCACCGTTTAGAGGTTGATCAAAGAAATAGGGACCTATAATTGTTTCGCCCAGGATGCCACACCACACATTGAGATTCCTGAATCCCTGATGTTGGACATCGCGCATCTAGTGAGAATTGTTTTCTGACCAAAAGTGCATAATATGCAAATTGACGTTTCCATCACTTCTAAAAGTGGACACATCCGTCTAAAGAATTTTGGATAAAAAAATTATATTTTCCCTAATCATGCCCAACATCCAGTTACAATTCGTCGGTCGAAGTCCTCGTCATTTACGGCTTGCTGTAAAACCATATGATATGGGTGTAGTCTTAGAGTTTGAAATAACAAACACATTGTGTAATCTGTCTTCTTATGAAATAAAAACTTACCGATGATCCTTTAAGATGTTTATAATAAGTAGAACGTGGTATACCCCATGCGAGAGACATTGCTATGTTACTAACATGGGGCTTCAATTGCGTGTATGCTAAAACAGTAAAATTATTGTCTTCCCTTGTTCTAGCACCGTGTCTTCGCAACTGAGGTCGAAAGCTGCCAGTATTACGCAAATTTGTCACTAAGCGCGGAAAAATTCTCGCATCCCGCAAACGCCGATTTGGATATCGAACTCTGTATACTCTTTGAGCCAGTGCTGCAGTTTGGAGACATTAAAAATATACTGCAATCCTATCGACAGCTTCATCATTTGTAAGGCATTTTAATAGTTCTAAGGCCTTACTTGTGTATGCAACAAACACAAATTACACTACCACTCTAAGAATAATTTTGATATTTGTTGACAAGGTAATTTTAGGCATATGTTTTTCTCTCCAGTTTGGACTTCTATCTATGGGTTCGACAAAAAGGTATTGTTTACCAAATTCCCCAACAACCAGAGCCTGTCATTTATTATTAAAAATTATAAAATTATGAAATTTTACGACTGAATCTTGAAAAAAGACAAATAAATAAAAATAAATACCGGATTAATAGCGTCTCTCGAAAATTGTATTAAAACAAAATTTTCATTCTTCGATATTTTTGGCTTGGAATAAGATATTGAGATGTGGTTCTCACTAGCCTATTTGAGTATCATTTCACTACATTTTTATGATAAAAAAGTCATATTATTGCATTTGATTTTTTTTTAAATGTTTCAATTTTATGTAATTATATCGAAAAACGCGCTCTAGTGGCATCACTAAGAATTAGACATAACACGAGTAAGATGGGTTTGATGAAGCAATAAACGCTTTTTCCAACAAGACTAAGCTTGCTAAAATCCGTTCATTCGTTAAAGAGTTACTGCTATTTATTTAAAAGAACATTGAATCACCCCCACCACTTTATTTTAATAGATACGTCAATTAGTTTCAAACGAAAATTACTCAAATAAAGCTTAGCTTTAAAAACCATTTACTAGGTGGATTTCAATGTTTAAGATGGCGGTTACGCCCCCTGGTGGCCATCTTGGAGATCTTTTTTTACCGTAGGTCTCTATGATGAATAGCTCCAGAGATATGGCACTTTGCATGCTTATCTGGCCAACCTGTACGTATGGAATCTTTCGTCTCCATTATCTCGCGATCTATGAGAGTGGGCTCATTCGACGCGTAATTAAGTATTGAAGAACTGAAAATGTTTCCAGCCGAGTCACTTTATCTGATTTTCAACTGCAATTCAAAAACTAAGAAAATTCCGACGGCATGTAGCTATCGAAAAGCTAGATACACGTCCTTACCTATGCAAGTGTGCGGCGATAGCCTAGTGGGTAGAGCATCATACTGATAGGCAAACGTAATTAGCAAATTTCAGGTTATTTACCCATTCACATTTCAACAGTCCGTATTCTCCATTTAGCGTGGACGAACCCAATAATCAAAAATCAGTCAAGTGCAAGTCCGACACCCCCACGAAGAATTCGTACCGAGAACTTATCTACCTATTACGGTTCCAAATATACAGCCATTATTAAGATAGATCAAAAACAAAAGTTCGTTGTATGGGTACCCCTTTATTTTCAATTTTATTTCCATTACTTTTTATTATGGTAGCTATAGTTTTGCATATTCCATATCTTTGGTTCACGAGATACACCGACCGATGAGATCGAGCAAAGAACGCCGAAGAAATCACGTTTTCTGTATGTGAGCCCCCTTTATAATTTTATCATGTATATTTTTATTATTTATCATGAGATACAGACGATACACTCCGTTGTCAGACGGACGGACAGCGCAGACTTAGTAATAGGGTCCCATTTGCCCCTTTTGGCAAATGGCAAGTATTTCTTTCCAAAAATATTGTGCCAAGTACGGGTAGGAGAAGAACTCATACCCCGAGGGTTCCATTCATTTATAATTACAGTAGGTAAAAAGCATAGAAAATACAAGGCTTTTATACGAGAAATCATGATTTAAGAAGTAAATAAAAACATTTTTGATCGACGAACCCAAACGGGGGAAGTATACAATTCGACTGTCAGATTTTTTGATGATTTTGGATTCATTTGAAAGAGGAAACTTGAGAACTGGTCCCGTATTCGTAAAAACTCAAATTCGAAATCTCCTTCCCTCCAAAAAAAGTCCCAGAAGGGGGTGGAGGGAGCAATTTTTCTCTAAAGTCGAAAAACTGAGAAGGCAGAATTACAGAATTCACCAAACAAAATAAGAATCATCAATATCTGAACATTTAAACGCTCAAACCTACATTAAAAAACAGGTCAAATAAGTCGAGCTCACGTGGTGAGGGTTCCGTACTTAGGATCTGTACGTTTTTCTGTAAAATTTAAATGCCTATAATTCTGTATTTTTCCGAAACTTAATATCTCCTCAACCAAAAACTACCAAGTATGCAGTATGTTCGAGTTCCTACTCGACTCAATATTGCCGTAACATCTTAACATCTTCATATTTCATTATCTACGAACACATAACAATGGTACCAAGAACAAGATCAACGATTTCGACCTCGTTAGGTAGCGTCAGTTGAACTTGAGGTACTGGGATGTGTATACATCAGCTTATAATTTTGTAAAAAATTATTCACATTTGACATGTCACATGATGCACTTGAAGATTTTTCTAATTTGTTGTACCAAATTAACCCTCTGTACCAGAATTCGTTTATTTACAATTATGTCCACATAACGGTCATCTAACAATGTATCAGTAATAAATTTCAATTTTTTCCGTACTGTAGATTCGGAGAAAATAGGTTGGGACTGACAGATAAACAGGCACCATAGTGATCTCATATTGGTTCCGTTTTTTTCATTGGATGTACAGAACTCTTAAATGGAAACATACGATCGAACTAAACAAAAAAAAGTTGTTCGGTCGGTGGCATGTAATGATCATAATGCTTTTTCCTTACGTGACGATTTCTGCTACGTAGATCCTACCGCAAGCCGCGTTATGGCATTAGCGACCCTCACACATCCTACCAACACACAAGCATACCGAAAATTCCACGAAAATCCATCCGTAGAGCTCAGTGATGTATAGGTATGGAGCCCTCCATCAAGAAGTCCCACTCGTACGTACAGACCATACCAAAACCTCCCAACCCACCAACCTAGCGAAACTTCTAAGAAAATCCACTCAGAAAGCTCGAACACTGATAGGTATGGAACCCTTCGATTAATAGTACCAGTCGCACTTACACACATACATACCGAAACTTCCGCGAATATCTATCTATATAGCTCAAACACCCATAGGTATAGAACCCTCCACCCATGAAACACAGCCGCACTTTCAGTAAACCTCACGACACACGTACATTAATAAATATTTTTTACAAAAAATTGGACCGACTTTATTAGTTGGTGCACTGAAAAGTATAAAATAATATTAATTCTATTGGTGCTGTTACTTTTGAAGTTGTGCAGTTGCAGGTAGATTGGAACTTTTGGCACCAACTTCACAAGTACCACCACCAATAGAATTAATATTATTTTATACTTTTCAGTGCACCAACTAATAAAGTCGGTCCAATTTTTTGTAAAAAATATTTATTTCACACTTTTGAGTGTAACATTAGTCACCAAAATCGTTGAACGTTCACTAATACCAATGAAGATAGTACTTATCCTATTACCCACGTATATTCCTTGCTTGTAGTTGTTATTATTGAGATCTCAGAACATCGCTGCGGAAATACGCTTGAATATTTTAGTTGTTACCATTTTAACACCGATTTTACTCGAAAACCGTAACTCTAAGGGAAAAATGTTCAATATAAATGTTGCTACAAATAATTATGTCTTTCATGTACTGCAAACAGATTTTCAATTTTCGACAGAAATCGCCCTCTCCACATAGCGAAAATAGGTATATTTGAGAATTTAAAATGTCTCTATGTCGAAAACCGTTACTCTTTTGAAAAAATGTTCCATTTAAACGTTTCCGGATATTGTCCTATCTGTAATTATATCAACGCAGATTTTCAATTTTCGACAAAATTTGCCCCCTCCACCCCCTTCGGGGGCGGTTTTCGGAGGGAACGAGATGTCGGATTCCCGTTTTTATGAATATGGGACCATTTCTCAAGCCTCCTCTTTCAAATGAATCAAAAATCATCAAAATCGGAGTACGTTTACTATATGAAAGGCGCGCACAAACCAAAAAAAAAAAGCACACAATCGAATTGTATACCTCCTCCTTTTGGGAAGTCGGTCAATAAATATCAAGCATTCTACGAGAATCCATTCAGAAAGTTATAGGCATGAAGTAGTCCCATTCGCACTGAGCACCCCATACAACTTCAACCCAACACACATACATAATGAAAATTCTAGTAAAATTCATTCATGCAGCTCAGAAAGGTATGGAACTTTCCATATATGAGTCCCTCTCGCAGTGAGAACCCTTTACAAGTAAATCCCTCCAAAAAGTTCAAACACCAATAGGTATGGAAGAAGTCCCAGTTGCGCTGGGAACCTAAAACCTAACAGAACATCGACCCAGAGCCCAGATCCATCATCTACTATGAAATTCTCTATTCAAATGTATAAATCGCCCTCGTACACATACACACACGTATATCACAGAAAGAGAGAGTATAACGCCACTCGTAAATATTAAAACGAGAGGGAGAGCATAACGCTTTTTCCTTAAGGGACGTGACATAGTTAGGCCTCTATCGCAAGCCGCTTCGTTCCAATCGTTCCAAAAACAAGAACAAGAAATTAAATACTTTACATACTTTAGAATCTATTAAATTATTATATTTCCGATTGGATTGTGGCAACATCTAAGCATAGAAGATGAGATCTTCGAATCCACTCTATCTCAGATAGCTGTGCATTGGTCGATACTCTCGATACACAACAGAGAGGGTTATATTATGACATCAGAGTATATGGGTTTCAATGAAGACGACCACTCTGTCACTCTCTGTTGTCCACCTCCCCGTAGCGTCGCTATTTGAGCCACGCGACGAATCACAGTCAGCTGTCGCAACGCATCCGTCGTCAGAGAGAGAGGTAAAACATGCTTTTTGGATGCGTGGGGGCCATCATATTAGTTAGCTACGTGATCTACTTCCCCGTACACATATTATCTACCCCCCAGAATATATGTGGGGTGTGATTTATATATTACCTCTGATTGTGTACGAAAATAGTATCATCTCAACCAGATATGATTATGATATTTTGAACAAGTATTTATTTGGAAAAATAGTTCCGACTTCATTAGATAATGAATAAACTTGGAAAGAACAATTAAATCTTTAATGGTGGAGGTGGTAGGGGAGGAAGATCTTGGAACCAACTTCAAATTCTTTAGTATTAAGTGTAAATACATTTTTTGAAATACCTACCTTGAAAGTTCACATACACATATATGAAAGAACATAGTTCTGGTGCGGAAAGTGAATTAATTTGCACACGCTCTGGTTTAGTTGTCGGTTCAGACACCGAATCAATAGACAGTTCACGTTATTTTGATTGATAACATCATTCACCATCGTTATTGTATTAGCAGATTATGATAACATGTCAAATTCCGTGACTATGTCAATACCAAAACGTCAAGCAATTGAAAATAACAACTGCTGGTTCATAAAATATTTTTTTCAAAAAATTGGCCCGACGTTATTAATTGGTGCACTGAGAAGTATAAAATAATTTTAATTCTATTGGTGCTGGTACTTTTGAAGTTGTGCAGTTAGAGGTAGACTGATAACTTTACAAGTACCAGCACCAATAGAATTAATATTATTTTATACTTTTCAGTGCACCAACTAATAACGTCGGTCCATTTTTTGTACAAAATATTTATTCACATTTTGAGTGTAACATTAGTCACGAAAATCGTTGAACGTTCACTAATACCAATGAAGATAGTACTTAATTACCCATAATATGCCTTGCTTGTAGTTGTTATTATTGAGATCTCAGAATATCGCTGCGGAAATATGCTTGAATATTTTGCTTGTTACCATTTTAACACCGATTTTACTCGAAAACCGTAACTCTAAGGGAAAAATGTTCATTATAAATGTTGCTACAAATAATTATGTGCTTCATGTACTGCCCACAGATTTTCAATTTTCGACAAAAATCGCCCTCTCCACATTGCACATTTGGGAATTTAACTTGCGTCTATCTCGAAAACCGTTACTCTTTTGTAAAAATGTTCAATTTAAACGTTTCCGGATATTGTCCTATCTTTAATTATACTACCTCAGATTTTCAAATTTCGAGAAAATTTGTCCCCTCCATCCCCTTCGAGGGCGGTTTTCGGAGGGAAGGAGATGTCGGATTCCCGTTTTTATGGATATAGGACCATTTCTCAAGACTCCTTTTTCAAATGAATCAAAAATCATCAAAATCGGAGTACGATTACAATATGAAAGGCGCGCACAAACCAAAAAAAAGCACACAGTCGAATTGTATACCTCCTCCGTTTGGGGTTCGTCGGTCAAAAATAATAATATTGTCGACTGGTATATATGTCGCTACGAGCCATTGGCGAGTTGTGACAATCACACGAGTTTCAGATTAAATTTCATATGCACCTCGAATGGAATGATATAATAGGATTAAGTAATGGTTAATTTGGTGCACAGATGTTCCTCTCTTGAACAACATTTTTTATGATTTTTTTTTGAAATGTTTTGTTTTGATAGTAGTTTTTAACCCTTGGTGCGAAAGTGGATCTTTTCCGAGCTCAAACGTTGGAAACTGCATTATTGCTTCGAAAATATTTAATTTAATTTCTGAATGAACATCATCCATGCTTAATAAAAATTTCTACCACTTTAATAAATAATAGATTTTCGAAGTATTAATTGGATTATTATTATCAAACTGATGAGCGCGATCTAGCAGGACATAACAAAAACTGTTTTTGGTCCCTAGGTAAGCAAAGACTCACTTTCTGCCCTCTCAACAGGGTCGAAAATCGGGTTTTCTAATAGTGAAGTATTTAGAGATCTCAAAACATCGCGGCGGAAATACGCTGTAACTCGAAAACCGTAACTCAAAGGAAAAAATGTTCATTATAAATGTTGCTACAAATAATCTGGTCTTTCATTTGGCTGCCTCAGATTTTCACTTTTCGACAGAAATTGCTCCCTCCACATAGCGGAAATACACATATTTGAGATTTTAATATCGCTTTAACTCAAAAACAATAACTCTTTTGAACAAAATTCAATTTAAATGTTTCCGGATATTGTCCTATCTTTAATTCTGCCACCTCTGATTTTCGATTTTTGACAAAAATTGACCCCTTCTTTGCCTTCGGGCTGCTTTTTGAAGGGAAGGAGATTTCGGATTTGAGTTTTTACAGATAATGGACCATTTCTCAAGTCTCCCCTTTCAAATGAATCAGAAATCATGAAAATCTTTTACTAGATACAACGCGCACCAGAACCGTTTGGGTTCGTCGGTTAAAAATACATTTCGATTAATTCACGCAATGTTTATATTTTTGAAAAGTGAGTAGGTACAATGCTAATAGATCAATCATACTGTTCTTTTGAATTCATTCATCGTCTAATGAACTATTTCCTGAGTTATTTATTTTACCTTTTCCAGTGATTGCCACAAATTCACATAAAACTTCTATATCTCAGGAACCTCAAATTAATTTGAATAAATAATGTGTAATTAAAAGGTTTATGGAAATTACTATATTTCTGAATGAAAAAAAAAATGCTCCGAAAAAATCTCCTCTTCTGATGACTTCAAACTTGGAAGCTCTTGAAGTTTTTGAAAAATTAACGACAAATCGGATAAGGACTTGCAGCCTGAAAGGTTCCGTAAGGGAAATGTACAACTAACGTGAAGCCATAGTAGCTAGTTGAAAAATCAAGAAAATATAAAAAAAGGAGAAGGTATACAATTCGGTTGTATGTTTGCTTTTTTGACCGACGAACCCCAAAAGGAGGAGGTATACATCCGATTTTGATGATTTTTGATTCATTTGAAAGAGGAGGCTTGAGAAATGGTCCCATATTCATAAAAACGGGAATCCGGCATCTCGTTTCCTCCAAAAACCGCCCCCGAAGGGGGAGAGCGGGCAAATTTTCTCGAAAATTTAAAATCTGCGGTGGTATAATTAAAGATAGGACAATATCCGGAAACGTTTAAATTAAACATTTTTTCAAAAGAGTAACGGTTTTCGAGATAGAGGCATATTAAATTCTCAAATATACATATTTTCGCTATGTGGAAAGGGCGATTTCTGTCGAAAATTGAAAATCTGTTTGCAGTACATGAAAGACATAATTATTTGTAGCAACATTTATAATATATATATTTATATTTTATCCTTAGAATTATGGTTTTCGAGTTAAATCGAATGTTAAAATGGTAACAACTAAGATGCTTAAGCGAATTTCCGCAGCGATGTTTTGAGATCTCAATAATAACAACTAGAAGCAAAGAATATACGTGGGTAATAGGATAGGTACTATCTTCATTGGTATTAGTGGAAGTTCAACGATTTTCGTGACTAATGTTACACTCAAAAGTGTGAAATAAATATTTTTTACAAAAAATTGGACCGACGTTATCAGTTAGTGCGCTGAAAAGTATAAAATAATATTAATTCTATTGGGACTGGTACTTGTGAAGTTGGTGCCAAAAGTTATCAATCTACCTGCAACTGCACAACTTCAAAAGTAACAGCCCCAATAGAATTAATATTATTTTATACTTTTCAGTAACTGATAACGTCGGTCCAATTTTATGTAAAAAATATTTTTTTATTTTTTTTTTTATGGCTTTTCGCGCGTTTTGCATAGTAAACGTACTCCGATTTAAACGATTTTTGTTTCATTTGAAAGAGGAGAGTTGAGAAATGGTTCCGTATTGAGAAAAATCAAATCCGAAATCTCCTTTCCCCCAAAGGGGGTTGGAGAGGGCAATTTTTTCACAAGAAAAAGAAAAGAAAATCCGAGACAGCGGAATTAATGAAAATTCCATATCCGGAAATCTTTAAATTGGACATTTTTAAAAATAATCATAGGTTTCCGTGGTACAGTATAAAATATGTGTTTCAGCTATGTGGAAGGGGCCAATTTTTCCGAAAATCGATAATTAGAGATTTGAAAATTAGAAAGGGGACCATCCGGAAACGAGAGTTACAGTTTCCGAGTAACACAATGGTAAATTCTGAAATATGTGATATGCGTATTTCCCCTATGTGGAAGAGCAATTTTTTGTTCGAAAACTGAAAATATGACAGGGCAAAGAAAAGATTATAAGTAGCAACATTCAAATTGAGTTACGGTTTTATAGTTACAGCAATAAAGTTTGAAATATGTATATCTGCGTTGCGATGTTTTGAGATCTCTGAATAATAAATAAAAAGTACAAGCTAAGCCTATAACTTTTTGGGTACTAGTGAACGTTCAACAATTTTCATGACTAATGTCACACTCAAAAATACAATATAATATTAATTCTATTGGTGCTGGTAATTTTGAAGTTGTGCCGTTGTAGTTTGTTGTTATAGGCACCAACTCCAAAATTACCAGCACCAATAGAATTAATATTATTTTGTATTTTTCAGTGCAACAACTAATAAATTCGGTCCAATTTTTTGAAAAAAATATTTTTTGTAAAAAAAAATTCAAAAACTCCGATAACAAACTTGATGGAGATATTAACTTTACCAAAGAGAGTTACTTCCCTGGAATTCATGTTGAAATTTCAGCATATCTTGACTTTCAAGTCCCTTAGAAAATAATTAATAATATCGACGATGAATCAGTTTCATGCGAATTATATTGTTTTTGTGCTTAATTTGTTTTGAAGTAGATCAAGCAATTTTTGAAAACTTGAAGAAGTGGCAACAGAAGACAAATTTTATGATGAAAAATTTGCACAATTTACTTCAAAATATGTGAGGATTATAAATAACATCAATAAATTTTAACATAAACAGAAAATAATAAAATAACATTAAAAATATTGGTTAAAACAGGTAGACACTGTTAATAACAATCGAACAAATATCCAATTACTGAAAAATACAAAATAATAATTCTATTGGTGCTGGTACTTTTGAAGTTGCGCAGTTGCAGTTAGATTGAAAACTTTTGGCAGCAACTAAAATTAATATTATTTTCTATTTTTCAGAGCACCAACTAATAAAGTCGGTCCAATTTTTTTTGTAAAAAATATTTATTTCACAATTTGCATTAGTCACGAAAATTGTTGAACGTTTACTAATACCAAAGAAGATAGTACTTATAGTAGGTATTACCATCTTAACCATTATTAAATCTTGATAAATTCATATAATCTCTTCTTTAATTTGGCCGTCTTATATTTTCAATTTTTGAAAAAAATTGCCCCCTCTACATAGCGGAAATACATCTATTACATATTTCAGACTTTACCATTGCTGTAACTCAAAAACCGTAACTCTTTTCGAAAAATGTTCAATTTAAACATTTTGGGATATGGTCCCGTATCTAATTTTCAATTCTCTAATTTTCGATTCTCGGAAATATTTGCCCCTTCCACATAGCTGAAACACATATTTCAGACTGTAACGCGGAAACCTGTGATTATTTTAAAAAATGTCCAATTCAAACGTCTCCGGATATGGAATTTCCTTTAAATTCTGCCGTCTAGGTTTTTCTTTTCTCTGAAAAAATTGCCCCCACCACTCCCTTTGGGGGATGTTTTTGAGGGGAAGAGTGTGTCTGATAATAATTTTTTTCAATGGGACCGATTCTCAAAGTCGCGAACAAAGATAAAAAAACATGCAGACATACAGTCGTTTGGTTCGTCGGTCAAAAATGTACGAATTAATTTGTGTCTAATGCATTACTTTGTTTTCGAGTGAAATAAATTAAATACGTAATAGAGAAAATAATCATAGAGAAGCTCTAAATACTTTCAGCAGATGCACTGATTACAGGAAGGATATATAATACTCAACTATTTTTAGGCTTAATGAAGTTTTATCGCAATAACGTGATTATAATGTTAATCCATTAGCCGAATTAACCGACAGCTATTTATTTATTCGTTCTATGCCAAGCTTTTCATTATGACGTATTTACATCGATTAAAAGAAATAGTGGAAGGAAAAACATATTGTTATTCAATTTTCTATTTTTTGAGTAAAATGACTATAACTCTTACTTATTCCGTCCATTACCTATACTCTATACTGCGATAAGGACTAGCGAATAAATATTTACAACTTTAGGAATTGAATAATGAGTAATAAGTAGATTACATGAACATGAAAAAATATTTTTGTTAAACGGATAAATTACTAGGTACTCAATGATGACTAAGAATTCCAAAGATAAATATCACGAATGAGAAATTTAAAAAAGTATTATTGAATGAGAGAGAAAATTTCAGAGGCCACTCTAGAGGAAATCTATCTATTGCAAGCGTTCGTACATCCTAATTTCGAAAAAAAATAACCTATGTCCAATTTTTTGAAAGAAATATTTATTTCACACTTTTGAATGTAACATAAGTCACGAAAATCGTTGAACGTTCACTAATTCTAAAGAAGATAGTACTTATCCTACTACCCACGTATATTCTTTGCTTGTACATGTTATTATGTAGATATCTCAGAACATTGTGGAATACGCATAAATATTTTATATTTAACTATTTTACCACCACTGTAACTCGAAACCCGTAACCCTTGTGAAAATATGTTCATTGTTACAAATATTATTGTCTTTCATGTGGTACCCACAGTTTTTCAGTTTGCGAAAGAAATTGCGTCCCCTCCACATAGCGAAAGTATACATATCTTTAATTCTGGCACCTCGAATTTTCGATTTTCGAGAAAATTTGACCCCTCCACCCCCTTGGGTGCGGTTTTCAGAGGGAAGGAGATTTCGGATTCGAGTTTTTATGAATACGAGACCATTTCTCAAGTCTCCTCTTTCAAATGAATCAAAAATTATCAAAATAGTACGTTCGTCGGTCAAAAATATAGGTACGTATCTGATACACTTCCAGATAGCGTTTAGCACCTAGATGCAATGGGATTTATCGCTGTGTAAAAAGTTCGTTAATGTATCCAGTAAATATGTATATTAATCTAATCTAATTTATTTCGATAACACTAGTAATGTATAATTTCTATTGATATACTGCTGACGTAACAAACAGGGATTGTATTGATTTTTCTCTAAGGTGCAGTAAAGACAGGTTTATCATTTTTCTGCATTATTGTAATAGAATTGGGCCGACGTTATCAGTTGGTGCACTGAAAAATACCAAACAATATTAATTCTACTGGTGCTCATACTTTTAAAGTTGTGCAGGGGCAGTTAGATTGAAAACTTTTGGCACCAACTTCACAAGTACCAGCACCAATAAAATTAATATATTTTGTATTTTTCAGCGCACCAAATGACAACGTTGGTCCAATTTTTGGTAAAAAATATTTATTTCACACTTTTGAGTGTTACATTAGTCACGAAAATGGTTGAAGATTTACGTATAGGTACTATTATTACCCATGTATACTTTGCTTGTATTTGTTATTATTCAGAAATCTACAAACATCATCGCAGAAATACGCATATTTTGGAATTTAGCACTGCTGTCACTCGAAAACCATAACTCAATGGAAAAAATGTTCA
This sequence comes from Crioceris asparagi, assembly GCA_958507055.1. Lineage (NCBI taxonomy): Eukaryota > Metazoa > Arthropoda > Insecta > Coleoptera > Chrysomelidae > Crioceris > Crioceris asparagi. The sequence goes on from OY293833.1 coordinate 21,147,053, forward strand.
ACAGAAATGTTGCTACAAATAATCTGGTCTTTAAATTATCCATTGATTTTCAATTTTCGAAGGAAACTGCCTCTTCTACATGGTGAAAATACGCATATTTCAAATTTTAACATCGCTGACACTCGAAAACCGTAGCTCTTTTGAAAAAAAATGTTCAATTTAAACGTTTTCGGATATTTGCTTATCTTTGGTTCTGCCTGATTACGGATTCGAGTTTTTACGAATATGGGACCATTTCTCAAGTCTCCTTTTTCAAATAAATCAAAAATCATCAACATCCGAGTATGTTTACTATATACAGCGCGCTCACAAACCAAAAAAAGCAGACAGTCGAATTGTATACCTCCTCCGTTTGGGTTCGTCGGTCAAAAAAATCACTCATCTCATACTTAGAGCTGTAGAATTGGATTTATAATTTTCTGTTAAATCAAATAAAATTCAAAATTTCTTTTCTCTCAACGATATCCCAAACAATGCGAGATACGAATACCAATTTGATACACATAAGTCGGGTTGTTTAACTTTAGAATGAATTGGCATTATTTTTTCTGTCAAAAACTTTTATTATGTCTTCTGGACTCCACTGTGCTCAATACCTACTTTTTTACAGCTATATACTATTTACCAATAAGTAAGGAAAGTATTGTAATCGGGTGAACTGTTCAGTTTAGGTTTTTACGTTTCAAAACTCCCTCAATCTTAAAGACGTATTTTCAGCCATTGGTCTGTCGGTCGGTCTGTCTGTCTGTGCCAAGATTATTTCGAGAACCATAGACCGATTTTGATTTTATCTTTGTTATTTTTGGACAGTACCGAGACAATCTCTGTGAAAAAGCAGGAGAAAAGTTGATATGATAGTTGTTAATTGTATTTTCGGCATGCTGAAAAAAATTAACAGTCGTACGATGTCTAGCGGAAAATTAGCAAAAAAATATTAACTCAAGTAGACTATAGGAAAATCGTGTTAGATGACAAATAAGATACTATCTAGTTTTTTCTAAATTAACCACTTCCTGATACAAACATATCTGCTAAGTTTCAACTGTTTTCTTTTTATAACTTAAAAAAACTGGTGCCTGAAAAGTCACGCTGTAGAAGAGAAACTTTTATGTCACGTATAAACGTATTTAGCTAGGGATAGGATAAAATTCCAAAATTCCTAATTGGCCATGTACATGCCGTAATCGTCGAATATGCATAAATGGTATTCTTAGAGAAATCATTCTTTCAGAAAAAAGATCTAAGCGAGCCAAGTAAGATGGTATTTCTGGATATTTGAAGCCATTGTAAACAGATAATGGCGGTATATTATTTTTATCGACTGACAGCATGCAGCTGAAGCATAATTTGAGCCGATCTATGGAGGTTCCTCGCACTAAAATGTTCAGGATATCATAATTTTTTGGAGAAGGCAATTTTAAATCCTTCTCGAACCAAACTCTTTCGCAAATAGAGTATGGCGTTCCAAATGAGTTGTCCAAGAATTTATGATTGAGCTCCTCGTGAGCGGTTTTATGCAGATTGAAATTGCTGTAAGAAGTTTTTAGGATATTAAAATTGAGACTACGTCGATTGCTTGGTCCTGGAACAGTCGTAATTGTCTGAATGTACACTTCGATAATCAATCTACAGAGCTGTTCCGAAAAAAGAATGCGAAGAAGCACCTCTTTCTACAGCTGTTTCAATAAGATAAATACTTTTTTACAAAAAACTGGACCGACGTTATTAGTTGATGCACTGAAAATTACGAAATAATATTAATTCTATTGGTGCTGTTACTTTTGAAGTTGTGCAGTTCCGGTTAGATTGATAACTTTTGGCACCAACTTCACAAGTACCAGCACCAATAGAATTAATATTATTTCGTAATTTTCAGTGCATCAACTAATAACGTCGGTCCAGTTTTTTGCAAAAAGTATTTATTTCAGACTTTTGAGTGTAACATTGGTCACAAAAATCGTTGAACGTTCACCACTAATATCTTATTACCCACGTATATACTTTGCTTATCCTTGTTATTATGTAGAGATCTCAGAACATCGCTGCGGAAATACGCTCAAATATTTTAGATTTAACCATTATACCACCTCTTACCTCGAAAACCGTAGCTCTAAGGAGAAAATGTTCCTAATAAATGTTGTTACATATATTATTGTCTTTCATGTGGCATCAAAAAATTTTCAGTTTTCGAAAGAAATTGCCCCTTCCACATAGCAAAAATACCCATATGTGAGATTTTAAAATGAATGTAGCTCGAAAACCGTAACTCTTTTAAAAAAATGTGCAATTTAAACGTATCCGAATATTGTCCTATCTTTAATTCTGGCATCTCGAATTTTCGATTTTCGGTTTGAGTTTTTACGAATATGGGACCAATTTCCAAGTCACTTCTTTCAAATGAATCAAAAATCATCAAAATCGGAGAACGTTTACTATATATAACGCACGAACAAACCAAAAAAAAAGACAGTCGAATTGTATACCTCCTCCGTTCGGGGTTCGTCGGTCAAAAATAAGACAGAGCACCACTCCAAGCGAAGCTTTCGTAAGTAGGCGGCAATACCGCTGACGTCGTGCATATATATTTTAACACTAGCATTATTCAAGTTTTTTTCCGGGCTCGATAATTACGACACCGTTCAGCCACAATTTTTGATTCCAGTTTGTGCATTTCACTATCACTTCGCGAATCACCAATATTTTTTCGTTTTCGTTTTGCCATACCGAAACACTTCTTTGAGAAAACACAATCTACTATGAGAATTCTCCTTCATGTATACGAAGAGCAAGCAATGTTTGCCAGCTTGTTTACAAATTTGTGAATATGAAACCACAGTATAGGTTAAACACAGTAGTCCCACTCAAGCCATTCCTTGATGTGACCTGCCCTTGCCGCCGTACCATAAACGGGGAGACAGGAAATTGGCTTACGACCGCAAAGAATGATGCTCCAAAACTATCATCCAAGGACCGCCGGTGACTACTGTGTTTACCTATATTGTGTATGAAACAAACATAGACAGAAATAACCTATATTTCACCAAAAATTCTGCTACGATTTGTTTGTAATTTATAATATATTTGGATATTACAAAATATCATGTTTTCAAATATCTGTAGAAAATTAGTCAAAAATAATTGATCATAGAATCAAGTTCACATTAAAACTCGTAAGATCATTAAAATTACCACCATCTATCGTGTACCTGAAATAATGAGTATTTAAGTTCGATACTCATAAGGGGTTATGTAAATTCCTTTCATAACATCGAACTTTTCCAATGAACTGTTTGACCAAGTATTACCATTTGATTTTAGGCGTTTGGGTTGGCTTAATGGATAATACATAAGACTGGTGAGCTCGAGACACCGGGTTCAAAATGGACATGGTTTTTTATAAGCTTTCGATTTCAAAATGTACCAATTTCGTGTCGCTATTTTGTGACATGTTGAAATGGATTTACCCTCGCTATAAAAATTTCACTTTAAAAAAAACTGTATCTTTAAAATCAACTAGCATTTAAAACATCTTTATATTTTATATAAACTTTCAGTCAAACAAAGAATTATCCCCTCCAGCCTATAATACCTTTATGATATTTAAGGACATCCTGTATATTGATGAATTTACGTTATTCTCAATAACTTAATCAATGAAAATATTAGGATCCTACCTTTAGTCGCTTGAAAATTAGATATGTTGGCCTTGGTTTGTATTGTTAGGTTCCAGGTGCTCTTGTTCCCAAAAAAACAAAAATCTGAAAAAAATTACATGTTATAAATACATTTTTTTCATCAAAATATACTCAGTATCAGAAATCTTTTGAAGTATTAGTTTTACAAAGATTACTTTGACATTATATCTAAATATTAGGTAAGGTCAGAAATTAAATAATAAGTTGAGAAAGTAAAACTTTTCCGACTACCTATATAAATACAAAATTATCTATAGCCAGTTTTCAAAATACCATGCAGCAAGGCATGGTCCCAAACCGCGGATCGCGACGTGCCATGGGGGGAGTTTTTATGGGTCGTCATATACGATTTTTCATTGCCCGGTATTTTGCAGACGGACTATATGTAGATTATTTTTTTTACAAAAAATTGGAAATATTAATTCTATTGGTGCTGGTACTTCTGAAATTGTGCAGTTGCAGTTAGATTGATAACTTCATAATTATCAGCACCAATAGAATTAATATTATATTGTATTTTTCAGTGTACGAACTAATAACGTCGGTCCAGTTTTTGAAAAAAAAAATATTTCACAATTTTGAATGTTTCCCCTCCATCCCCTTCGGTCGCAGTTTTCGGAGGTAAGGAGATCTCGGATTTGAGTTTGGGATATGGGACCATTTTTTAAGTCTCTTCTTTCAATTGAAACAAAAATCATCAAAGTCGGAGCAAGTTTACAATGCGCGAGCAAACAATAAAAAGCAGACAGTCGAATTGTATACCTACCTCCTCTGTTCGGGGTTCGTCGGTCAAAAACGATCGTCATTATGTTGAATTTTTCTGAGAGTTGTTATTCTAATAAACTAGTGAATATAACTTGCTATTCGTAAAGATCATAAATAAAACATTATTTACTGTGAGTCGGTCTCGCGTGGGGAGGGTTCCGTACATAGATTTTTCTGTAAAATTTAATAATATTCTACTGTTTTTCAATATGTCAAGCTGTTTCGGAAATACGGGAGGGAATGGTCAATTTTACTTCCTTCTCTATATCTCCTTTTAAAATTTTATCCAGAAAGGGACGTACAGAAATCAAAGTACCCACGTCGCGTTCGGGGTATTTTCGGTCAGTATCCAAAATGAAATATACAGAACGCGTTGTGGGCAAACACATTAGTGTTAGTTTATATGCAGTTAAGAATGAACTCTGAAATTAATTACAAGAGCTACGTGTACCAACATCAGAGTTTTCTAGAATGAACATTTTATTTTCACAAAACAGCACTCTTTATGAGATAACTTTGTCGAAACTTTATAAAATAATCCTTTATTGTAAATGTTCGGAGGAATATTAGAAAAATAAATAATAATAAGTAAAGGTTTTCTTATATCTCTTTATCGCGTTGTGGGTATTTTGCCTTTGAAAGATCGAAGTAGTAGATTAGATCGGTAGCTCAGAAAATATGTTTGCTCACATGTTCCGGGTATTTTAATTAGTCCACGTCACGTAATTCAACTTACAGCTCATTGAATAGTAACATAAATATACGATACGTTACCGTAACACGAAAATGTTTTAGGAAAGATGATTTCCAGATGTTCTTCAAATGTTTAAATGTCTTCATTTACCTAATTCAAGTGTATATCTATTGAGAAGTGTTAACCTTGAGGTTCGAGTCCATACAGTCCGATTGTTAGACAACACAAAAGAATGAAGATTGAATCAGCATTTTATCTCCTGCTTCTGTATCTTAACACAAACAGCAATAACTGTTTACACTTCTACCTGCCTATTTATGCACAAATATTTCAAAACGTTCTATTCATAATAACTACCACCTAATAGTTGTCGGTGTCGACCCAACATTGTTGAAAACTTTCCTCATAAGCAATCAAATAGTCAAAAACTACGGGTAATTTGTTTCCGAAATTTCTTCCTATCGTTATCTTTATTCCTGTATGAATCTTTCATAGTATTTAGGATAACAACTTATGAAAAATAATGAGAACTCTATTGCAATAAAATGATAACAATAAGATGCAATATTTCAAAAAGGGGTAATTGATTATCATTTTTATTCACATACTTATACGAAATTACTAAGAAGTTAAGTAAGTATACGAGTATAAACGGTATATAGTGAGGACCAAAAGTACGCCCTCCGCCCCTACATAACATCTTTATTTTCAATATTACAAAAAAATATTGAATATGTAAGCTGTACGGTTTTATTTGACCTTTTAAATGACATAATTCTAATTTATAAAGGGTGTCTCAAAGAAGCCCACTGACTTATTAGTTTATTTTTTCAAATGGAACCTCCTTTATATTATTAGATATTCGAATTCTACGTGAAATTCTAAGCAGATTTCTTGCAGCATTTACTATACCTAACTTGAAATGATTCAAAAAAACTTAATCCAAACTGATCTGATTTTCGATCACTTACGTTAATTCAGTCGGTTGTTTATACTGTGAGATAGACTTTGCTGTGAGTGCCTTAGTAACCATAGCAACAAGTAAATAAATCTTAACTCTGTCATAAACAATTGTCAAAATAGATTTATCAATATTTTGTGATCTCCTTAATTACTTTTTCATATTTTTTTCGTTGAATAATATTGCTCGTTCATTAAAAGACAAAGTTGAAGCCGTTAGGAATTTCCACGGTGCTGTTCGCATTTTCAATGAAAGATCTCCCGAACGTCTAATGTGTCGAAAATATCTCCGGCAATTGGTGGCAAAATTGTAGTAAAATTCTGAACAAGTTTTATGTACAGTTCTAAATTATTATTTCAACTATACTATCCCAGCTTTTTGGAAGCTATTAATGTTGTTAACTTCTGATGGGCACAATGAATATAATATTAACCTTGTTATGCCATTTTTCACTGGGTTGAAACTTTGGTTGAGAAACCTAACAAATGTTCTAGAATATTCTACGAATGAATAAAAAAATAGAAATAAATGTATAATTATTCCAACTTATATCTACAATAAAAGGTAGCTCTTATCTATTATAAAATTTGTTCGACATGTCGACCCAGCATCTCTTAACAAATAAATAGTCGGGTTGCAAATTCTCTCCTAACATTGTTCAGTGTTTCAGGTGTTATTTCTGAACAGACCTCAATAATTCGACGCAATTCATCTAATGACTCACAAACTGTCTTAAAAACCACAGATTTCACATGTCCCCAAAAAACTAATCAAGAGGTGTGAGATCCGGTGAGCGAGCTGGCCACTCTTTTGGACCTCGACGTCCAATCCACCTACCCGGATACATTTCGTCTAAGAAATTTCTCACCTCCAGAAAATAGTAAGGTGGTGCTCCATCATGATGAAATGTTACATCAAAGTTAAACTCATGTGGGTTTAGAGCAACTATTTCATTGATACTGGGTGTGATTGTGTCTTGCAGCAGTTGGAGTTATCTGGGTCCATTCAAATTTTCTTATAGGAATATGGGACCTATAATGTGGTCACCTAAAATACCAACCCAAACATTATTTTTTTGAAGAAACTGAATATGCCCATTGCGGTACTCATGTGGATTCTCATCACACCAATATCTACAATTCTGGGTATTTACAGTTCCATTTAGATAAAAAGTGCTTTCATCACTAAAACAAATGTGTTGCAAATAAAAAGGATTTGAAATAATTCTTTCTGCCATGGTCTCGCAAAATTCAAGACGCCTATCGGGATCATCTAGCTATCTGGTGCAAAATTTTAATTTTGTAAGGATGGAATTTATTTGTTTTTAAAATCCGTTTTACTGATGTCTTAGAAACATCGCATGTCTCAGCTACTCGCTTAGTTGATTGTTTCGGGTTATTTACCATTTCAGCTAGAACTTGAATTTTACAATCTTCTGTAATTATTTTCGGCCTTCCAGATCTTGGAACATCTTTTGCCGTTCCTGTACTTTGAAATTTTGCCACCATTTGCCGGAGATATTCTCGACACATTGGACGTTCGGGAAATCTTTCATTGAAAATGCGAACAGCAGCGTGGAATTTCCGCTTAGCTTCACCTAAGATGATAACGGCTTCAACTTTGTCTTCTAATGAACGAACAATATTAATCAACGAGAAAAATTATGAAAAAAGTAATCAAGGAGATCACAAAATATTGATAACTCTAATTTGACAATTGTTGACAACAGAGTTAAGATTTATTTACTTGTTGCTATGGTTACTAAGGCACTCACAGTATAAACAGCCGACTGAATTAAGGGATTTAAAATCAGATCAATTTGGATTTGAAGTTTTTTTTAATCATTTCAACTTAGGTACAGTAAATGTTGCATGAAATCTGCCTAGAATTTCACGTAGAATTCGAATATCTAATAATATGAAGGGTGTTCCATTTGAAAAAATAAAGTCAGTGGGCTTTTTTGAGACACCCTGTAGATATTAAAATTATATTATTGAAAAGGTCAAATGAAACCCTACAACATTTTTGAATTCAATATTTTTTTGTAATATTGAAAAGAAAGAAGTTACGGTGGGGGGGGGCGTACTTTTGGTCCTCACTGTATAAAGTTTGTCCCAGTTCATTTTAAACAATAGCGAGTAAAACTCGTATCGCAATAATTATCAAATTTCAATCGTGTTTATAAATTTCATATGAAAGAAATTCACCAATATAATTAAATACTTCAAGTGTAGCTGAACTAACAACAGCCACATTTTAATTCGGCATTAGTCATCAAACCAGATGAAGGTAACATTTAACATAGACGATAGAAAGAGAGTGAGATATATATATATATATTTGTCACCGGATATCCGCCATACGTGGCATCCAAAAAGGCACCAGCTGTTGTTGCACGAAGATCTGCCACACCAATATCTTCTCCCCCATAATCACTTTTTATCCCTGTCTTATTAGTGAAAGACCAACCAAGTAATTCGGAAGCACTTTACACTGACGACGGTTTTGACTGTGACCCCGCTGCGGGGTTTGCGCCTTTTTCAGAGCCGAAAACTCTATGTATGTACGAGGGTATCATTATGAATAGGCTACGAGCACCAGAAATCACAACTACGACGGAGCTACAAATTCGAATGTCAGCTTTTTTTGCCACATAAAATTCTCACTTTTCGAAAATAATTGTCTCCATCACCCCCTCGGGGGGGGGGGTAAATGTGGTGAAAAGAACCTGGTGTATTTTGACAAAAAAAATTACAACAAATTAGACCGACGTTATTAGTTAGTGCAATGAAAATACAAAATAATATTAATTCTATTGGTGATGGTACTTTTGAAGTTGTGCAGTTGCATTAGTCACGAAAATCGTTGAACATTCACTTATACCATTACCCATGTACCTATATTCTTTGCTTGTACTTGTTATTATTAACTGCTGTAACTCGAAAAACGTAACTCTATGGAATAAAATTTCAATACAAATGTTGCTAAAAATAATCTGGTCTTTAATTCGGTTGGCTCAGATTTTCGAAAAAAATTGCTCCTTCATTTTGAAGGGAACGAGATTTCTGATTTGAGTTTTTACGAATATGGAACCATTTCTAAAGTCTGCTCTTTTAAATTAATGAGAATCAGAGAGAATCAGAGAGAATCAGAAATCATCACAGTCGGAGTATGTTTACTATATGCAGCGCGCGCACAAGTTTTTGCACACATTTGAATTGTATACCTGAAATGAAAAAAATATTCATCAAAATCGTTTACTATACCAAACGCGAGAAAGGAATGTACAGTAGCTGCGAAACGTACGTGAAGGTGGACGGTGAACGCGTGTAATAAGTTACTTCCCACCTCATAAACATGTCGCAGCTCAGTTTTAATTTGACGAACTGTACCTCCTCCGTTTTTCGAAGTCGTTCAAAAGTACATAATACTAATACTATACTGATGGCTTATGTATCATGTGATTTCACAGGAATTGGGTCTCTGACTCATTTTCAAAGCCAACTTTTTCTTGATAAGAAAAAAAGTAAATATTATGAAGATTTATCGGCATTAGAAGGCACTTTCCGATTATTCTGACATTGGGCTAATACCGTTGGCAATCCTTCCGATGCACAACATTTAGCACAGTATGTATTATGAGTTACATGGAAAAGATATTTTGTATTCCATGAATTATACTTGAGTGTGGTTACCGGAAAAAACATCAATCTCAAATACAAATATATATAATTTTGAGCAATTTGATTCTCAACAGTATCTAGTCGAGGGATCAGCTGTAGGTAATCAATGAGGAAGTTCGAACTCAGATGATGCTATGAAACTGAACCACCAGAAAAAAAAACATTTTCAAATTCGGTCTCGCCATCAAACTTCTCTCGCCGTAAAAGATATGAATCAACCGACGCTTGTCATGGCATACGCTATGCGTCGCAGGTTAAGCCCCCCTCTTTGCCTCTCAATGTACGCCTGGCTCCAAGTGTACACGTGCTCAAAACTATCTTTAGAACACATATATGACCCCTTGCCACGTTTTTTTCCTCCTCTATGTTTACTATTTGGTTTCCAACTTCTACAGGGCGAAACGGTACCTCTAATACCTATTATAGGTGACGCTTTATGAGGTGCATTGACAGGATGTGATGGGCCTGGACGAAGAACATGGTTAACTACTTTTTTTTAACATAATAGATATTAATATCTCCACTTAAAATGAGCACAATTTAGGAACAATCTGAGATACTTATACAAGAAACTTTTACTACAGATGACACCATTATGGTCGAAGGTATATTTATGGCATTTGAAGTTGTCACCTAGTTGCAGAAAACTGCTTGTTTAATTTAAAGGCATATTTCATTTAAGTGAGACTGAACAAATAATCATTAGAATCGGTCTATGTTTATCATCTTTACGGAGATTCTATGTCTCAAGTATCTCAAAGATCTTGAAAATACAAAGAACTGTTATATCTTAGTTTTTTTAAAAAACATACTGGAGTTTTGTTTGATATGGATCTTATCGCAGCAGGCCTATTTCAATTCAAAAGAATGATCAAATTCACAATATTTAATAAAAATAAAATCCTCCTTTTTCAGTCGGTCAAAATAGCTGAAAATAGTTTACCTCCTTTTTTTATAAAGTTTTTCAGAACCTAAAACGCTACAACCCTGTATTCGAAACTCAATGATCCATAGTTGTTCGAACGTGACATTCAGTTTAAAATACTGAAAAATAATTGTATTGTTGATAGATAAGACCAAGAAGTATTATTATATAGCAAATGAATAACAATTTCTCGATTATCAGAAAAGTTGAAGGTCACTTGTTAATAAATATTCAATCTGTCAACGTTAAACAGTAGAGAAAACGTGTCACTGTTAGCGCCGTCAATCAAGATATCTCGCAATAACTGGAAGAAATATACTACGAGTAAAATTGTAATTATGCTTTTTCTCTGTAAACTTTCCGAATGTCCTATATCATTTCGAGTTCCTTATTCAAAAATTTACTCTACTTAAGTAACCAATTGTATTAAGTTAGGTACATGTGAAATGGAATGCCGAAAATTTACAACATTGTTAAATCGTAAAATCAATGTTGATTGATATGATATATGATTAACTGATTAATAAGTTATAATATATTCTGTCATATTCATCTTCTAAAATATTAAATATAAATAAAAATAATATTACGAACTTGTATAGTGATGTAGGTTTGGTTTTGATGAGTAGATCAATAACATCAAAACTAAATATATACGAAACATAACCTGTTAACTTGACAACTGTCATAGACATGACAAATCGATTAGACAACTTTGTAAAACTGTAATATTCAAACTGATAAATTTCAAATCAAATCAAATTTGTATAGGTACTTATCCATTATTTTTCAATGTCAAGTACTATTGGAAGATCGATAAAAAAGTGTCTAAAAAGTCTTTAGCTGATGATGTAATCAAATTGCTTATTTAGATCCTAATTTTGTTCAAATGAAAAAATAATTTTCCTGGAAGTATTTTTTTTCAGTTTCAACCGCTGCATTTTAAACGAAACCTGCTAGGTCATGTTTAGCAACGATATCTACCTAGTTCTTCTCACGACTGACTTTTGTTAACATGGAACATTTTTTATAAACTCATTATAAAACTGCTCCTTAGATTTTAAATGAAAATCCACCCACTCGTTTCTAGATAATTATCAAATAAAAGCAGTTACCAGTCCGACGACGCTTTCATTTTTGATTACTGAGATATTCGGACGGAAAATTTTGGAAAACTGTTGTCATTACAATGTTGACTGATTTTTCAACTAACTAGATGACTCTTTTCAAAATGCGTTGAGTTATCTCATGTGTTTATATTTGTAAGAAAACATCTCGTCCAACATCTAAGAATCGTTTGCCACTCTTACAACAGTACATTTTACTAAATTGAAGAGCGAAGATCAATGCCAACATGGCCTTGTTAAGAAACAATCAATTATTTTGCGATAAACATAATTCCTTGACCTTACCGAACTTTTGTCTATCAGATAAAACCATGATTCTAGATAGTCATTCCATTCCGAATTACAAAAATGATCAATAGGATAGTCCCTCGTTTTTTTAATAATGTTCAAATTATGTTTATATTATGTTATAAAGGTTGTTTGACAATCACTTGGAAAGGTTATCAAGTATCGATAAAAACTAATGTTGGAATTTAAGATCATTCGTATGTGTTATTCTTTATATCGAGCGATGCAAAAAAATCATTCGCAGTAGGCCTTTGAAAATGAGAACTGTCTTTACTTGAGTCATCGGCAATAGGAAACTTGCCTATATTTTTTTGTTTCATTAATGTGTGTTTATGTATAAAAACAAAAAACACCCTATACCAAATATTAGCCCTTAAACCGCAGTACTTATTTTACAATAAATTATCGAAGTTGAAATCCTCGCTAAGCTAATTCAAACAAGACCAAACGCGCGGGAGCTGCTGTGACGTCACACCTTGCATCGAGATGAGTCGAGCCGCCGCAGCCATGCTACTTGCCATTTGATGCACATTGCTTTTTTGTTCTGGTGTGATATTTGGTTTGTTTATTCAATTATAGTTATTTTTGTTTTGTATGAAATGGAAAATACTTATTATAAGTACTGCATTGTGCCACTGTGTACTCGTACAACCGTGAAAACTCAAAATAAAATTTTTGTTCACGTAGGTACCTGAAAATAAAAATCGTTGATCAAAATGGCAAAGAGCCTGTTAAAGAAATTTGAGGGATATTTCTCTAAAGAACACCACTATTTTTCATTTTATAATGTAAGTATATATATTATATCCAGAATTATTTATAAAAATGCTGTAAGATAGATTCTGTACATATATTCTTAACTTTAAAGAAATTAGATCTGGAAATTATTCATTAATACGTCCACGAGATGATTTTGGCATAAGTGATGGTAATGCTATATATATATATATATATATATATATATATATATATATATATATATATATATATATATATATATATATATATATAATATTTTGTAAATCTTTACCAATTATTAGTAAATATGTAAGAAAATTTATTATAAAGCCCCAAATTTCTTGTATAAAGACAAATCTGCCACTAGGTTTTCGACCTCGATATACTAATGTCTTTTTTGTAACACTGATTGCTTGGAAATAGGAATAAAAAAATCGTCAAATGCACTTAACTTAAACAATCATTAACGTGATCAACTTAATTTCTGGTATTCCGAATGGCAACATATGAATGGCGCAGCGATAAACATATTAATCATAGGTAAATTATCTGATTGTCCTTTTGTAGAACCTGCATCAACCATTTTTAGTTAAAGTATTTACCACACAGATATATAAATAAATAATATAACATCAATACATTGAGATCAAACCACCAAAATTAAATTAAAACCACGTTTGTTACTATGGGCTTTTCTTTTACAACTGCAACTGCACAACTTCATAAGTAACAGCACCAATAGAATTGATATTATTTTGTATTTTTCAGTGCACCAACTAATAACGTCGGTCCAATTTTTTTTAAGAAATATTTATTTTTATATCGTTCAAACGAGATAGTTACCTACGCATATTACCTCTCTCATGATAATCTTAAAGGAAAAGCCATGTGCTTGCTAAAAAATGTCGCTCAGGACAGAAACCAAATGGATCATCAACTTAAAAAAAAAAGAAATACGCTAGGCAGGCGGTGTACATACATACATACGTTCTGAATCAGTACACGTGCGGCAATAATCTTACTCCTGTTTCTTATTTCATTATGAAAGTTTTAATTTGTTCTTAAGGCAACAACTGCATTGTAAATTATCAGTTGTGGCGCCGAAAAATTCAAAATAAGCTTAATTTTCTAGTTGCTGGTAATTTTGTGCAGTTGCAGTGTAAGTAAATATGAGACTTTTGGCACCAACTTCAAAAGTACCAGCACAAACAGAAACATTGCTAGAAATGATCTTTTCTTCGTCAAAAATAAAAGCAAATAAAAGAAAAATTGCCAGCAATGTTGTTCTTTTCGATAATGTATATAAAAATATTATTTGGATTAAGTGTAAAAAATGCTATTGGTAGCTAGCAGGAAGGTCAATTAGATAAATTCAGAAAATGTGTAAATTTTAATTATTATATTTTAGTAATTTTGTGTAAACTTCAGTCAACTGAACTAAACTGATATATTACTATATCCCCAACAATCCAGCCAACTTCAAATGTACCAGTACTCATACAAGTAATATAACATTCAAGTCGGACCAAATTTTTGTAAAGAAAAAATTATTATCATATATAAGTATTATTTTTTCTCGGTAGGTACGCCATATCGGCCGGAATACTTCATCAAAATTATTGACTGAGACATGATTTTGAAGATTGCGTTTCCTGCTAAAGATGAAAAATAAACAAAATTATTTAAGTTACTGTTTGACAGAACCGTTTTAAAATTTTAATGAAGCCTAAGGATAGTAATTTCAATCCCGGGATCTCGGTGACCCCGGCACCCGGAGGAAAATACCGGGATTGGATAGACCTAATCCCGGGATAAATACCGATTTTTTATGCTATAGATATTAATTTTCTTCATTACGCTATTTAAAAAACACAGTCCACAACGTTGCAATTGGCAATCCAAATACATGACGGACAGTTGAATCGATACCGACCCCAGAATTCGGGGAATCACCGCGGTACATTTGTAATAATATTACAAATTTTGCACGCTTTGATTGTATAATCGGCGGCTGTGAATAGATGTTATGTTATTATTTTATTTGAAGACTTTCAAGAAGTTATTTTAAGCTTAAATTTGTTGGTTATTGTGGAAAATGGACCCCAAATGCCAAGAGGCTGGGAAAGAAGAAGGTAATGATGGTTTTAATTGTAATAATGAAATAGTAAAATAGATATGTCGACGCGACATAGATTTATATAGAGCGGATGCTGCATTAAAATTCATGTTAACAGAACTTTTCAAAATTAAAATACCACTGCACAGATCTACAAGACTCATTAAGAATCCCTATTTTATAAACTCTGAACCAGATGATTGTTAGAAAATATCTAATATTTCTCTAATTAAATCTGAATTAGAAAAATTTTAAATCAGGCTAGACGTTGAAAAGACATTAGGAAGAGAAACCACAGAAACTAGCAACGATAGCGACGAGGATGAGATTTCCATTGCGGAAATTCTGAGAAGAGCGGAAAATGAACCCTTAAAGGTTAAACTGGAGAAGGCATTGCAACAATGTTCAGAGCCAATACAAAAACAGACAAATAAAATAGTAAGACGGGATTACTCGACATCATTACTCAAGAAATTGATTTATACGCAATGGTGGTAGTCAGGGGCGCAATCTTCAAAACGCCCTTGAATATTAACAATTCAGCCCGCAAGCGTAGAATCTGGGAGATGTTTCTCTTCTGCAGGTTTTTTTTGTAATAAAATACGTTCGAGGCTGGGAGATGACACTTTAGACGCACTGATATTTTTGCGGTACCTACTTTGAATTAAAGTTTTATAAAAATTTACAAACGTACTGTTTCCTCAAGTTCGTTTAAGAACCGTTTTGTTCATTTTCTTATTTTAATACAATAAAAGTTCTTGAATGTTATTTGATTTTTTTGCGATACAATTACACCGGGATCCCGGGATATCTCGCATAAATCTCGAAAATCCCGGGATAAAGAGAACTGTTCGGGATTGACATCCCTACTAATGAATATGAATCACAGCCGTTAGATCTAGCTATCTATATATAATGTACCACAAAGTTGTTTTTTGACGATACGCCTTATTTATCTCATGATGTGCGAACAATTCGCACGGGTTAACTAGTTAATCGTATTCATTATTATTAATTGTTTAAAAAAATAAGGAAACAAATGTTTTCAAATATTTTCTCTAATCCCGGCAAATAAAATTAACAATTTTTGAAAAAAGTTTTGGGGCGGACCCGTTGGATTTTGAAAAATTTAATGTGAACACTCCTTTTTCGAGAAAAAATCGTAAAAATTGGTGCACGTTTACTCTGCAAAGATGCCATTATAACATTCCTATTGTACAATTCCTTCTTCTGGAAATCGGCCAATAAAATAATTACCTTCAAATGATGAAACATTCACAGGCAACCAAATGCATAAAATTATTGAGTGAATTCCTACGTAATCATAGAGCTAATACAGAAGAGTAGGAATTCCATGAGAAAAAAAAGCAGACAGTCGAATTTTATACCTCCTCCGTTCGGGGTTCGTCGATAAAAAAGTGAAGAGTGTTCGAAAAGAAACATAAGATTGATCAAGATTGTTGTTGAACAAGGAACTCCCTCCTCGATAAGAAGGGTGTTCGAGCAGCGGTTCAAACCAGTCCCAAACCGTCAGACGCCTGCGCACTTCAATATACGATAAAATAATTTATTCCCAACTACTAGTAAGGGTGGATTTTCATGGATCCGTCATCCGTCGGTACGTCGATCCGACATAGCTCCCATTGGTTAATTTGCTTTCGCGCCAACATCAATGTGTCCGATGACGGAAGAAGTTAAAATAATTTTAACTTTTGTCCGATATCGGATGCTTTTTAACCTCACTTTTCTGACAGTTGCCTTTTGTTTGTGTTGTTTGAATTTCAAGTTTTGTTTGTTTATTATAAAGATATAAATACGAAATGTCGAAAAACAAATAATATTAATCTTTTATACCTTTTGCTTACAATCAGAAAGAAAAAAAATGGTAAATCAAAAAGATTGTGAATCAGAAACATTTTTTTAATGCAGAAAAGAACATGGCGCTTATCATAATTTATTAAATGAAATGAGACTAGCTGATACTGAAAAGTATTTTAATAATCTGAGGATGCCCAGTGAATATTTTGATAATTCACTGAAGTTAGTGGGACCCATAGATAAGAGATGTTGCGTTTTGGTGGGACCTTGGGACAAGACCATCGTGGAAAACAAACACCCAAGCCACAAATACAAACTAGTGTTTGCTTTCTGACCATTGCAACAGGGACTCTGCTAGCAAGTAGCAATCTGAATGATTTTTTTTCGTTATAAAAAATTAATGTCGCCAGATTGAAACATTACAAACGGTGAATATCAAAATCGGAGTACGATTACTAGCACACAGTCGAATTGTATACCTCCTCCGTTCGGGGTTCTTCGGTCAAAAATAGTAAGAATTATATATTATTATTATATTATTATATATATATTATTATATATTATATTCTACCCCAACAATAACGTACCTACTTTAAAATTCAAAGAAATAGTGATTAAATAGCTTTCGTAGCTTCAATTACCAAAAGGAATAATAATTATCATATATATTCTCATTTACGTGACGATTTAGGGAAAAATAAGTAATATATAAGTAATGCAGATATAAGGGTTTTTAATCAATTGGCTTTGCTTAACCAGTTAAACTCGGTACATCGGATATTATGATATAGAGAGAAAAAAGTTATTTGTACAAATTTAAGAATGAAACGTGCATAAGGCGTTTAATACAACTGGAATCTAGTACTAATATACAGCGTTTTTAGAAAATGATTTTTAGGTTGTCTTAAAATTCCCTTTAATAATCAATGCCACTTATGTTCCATTAAAATTACTTATGGAACGTATGATTAAATTTTGAAGGTGTATTAAATTTTGTAGTTAAGTGCTTTTTGTAAATATTTAATTTCGAATTTGTTACTCAAGTTTTTGTATTCAGAAAATCTCTTATTATAAAAATATATAAAATAAATTATTATAAAATACCTTTATAATTTGTTATTGTCTTAAGGTCCCTAGTATATACATACTGATTTTTTGATTCCCAAAAGGTATACAATTCCACTGTTTATTTTTGTTTTTTTATAATAGAACACCTCATTCCTCGTCCTTAGATTATTCTTTTCTTTTGCAAGAGGGCGGTTAACAGGTAGTCCCATAATCAAAATTACATTGATTTGATCAAGCTTATCTCTCTGAAAAATCTTCTAATTATGGAAAAATATCCTTCACAAAAATGGAAATGTTCTTATCTAGTTTAAGATAAGTAATATAGTTTCTTCAAACATGTTTAACAAATTCCCAGTTTTTTTATTAAGGCTCTCAGAGAGCTGAAAATTTGTCATACTCATTTCGGAAACAACGGAATATAATTCGAAATATTTGCAAAATAAAGTTGTACATTATTATTTTATATTTTTATATTAATATTTTATTACCTATTCTTTTACGTTCTAGGTTCTAGATACTTCTTTGTGAGTTATTAAACACAATCACTCAAAATTGTGAAATCAATAACATAAAAATACTATAGGACCTAATTACTTCATTTGTTTTTGAAACTGGTGCAGAGTCTTCTGTAGCTGATTCATCAACTCTTGACACAAACTTCAAAATCTTTAGGATACCTTACATTATGTGTTAGTTTTGATTGACTTCCCGAAAGAATGAGGTGTACAATTCAAATTAATATTTTCTTATGTATGCAACCTTGTTTCGCATATTAAACACGCGCTCATTTAGAGGTTTTTTTTTCATTTGAAAGATGACGGCTGAGACATGGTCCCATATTCAAGTTTTCAGGGTTTGATCAATCAAAAGTCCTTCGAATGTTATAAAACAATCTCTTAAACAAATTCTAATTTTCTTTCTTATATCTGAAATCTGTATGATTTCTTAATATATTTCAACTTGAAAATTTTTGAATAAATCTAACCGTTTTCGAGTTAACTTTGATAAGATATAAAATGTATATCAGTCATATCAAAAACAGCTGCTTATAATTTAAAATATTGTTATAATTAAGTTGTAAATCAATGTAGCTATGAATAAATAACCAATTAATATTTTTTACAAAAAATTGAACCGACTTTATTAGTTGCCCCCACCACCACCTTTGGGGGATGTTTTTGAGGGGAAGGGTAAGTCTATCATTCAATGAAATCGCTCCTAGTTTAAAAAAAGTTATTTATATACTTTTTCAACAAATGAAAACGCTACCATTTTTTTTTCAGCTCTTTATCTGCACTCAAGTATATACGTTACACGGAAATTGATTTCAACACAACAGGGTAGGTTAAAAAAAGTGCAAATCAAAGACAATAGTAATATATTAATATATATATATATAATATATCATTTTCTAGGCTAAATATATTTCAAATTCTGCACTAAGACAAATATAAATATGTAGTATAAAATGTATCCTGTTGAACATAAATATGATCTGGCAGTCTCAATAATTGAAAATTTAAAACAAATCTATACCTACCAACAATCTAGTGATCGGATCAATGAACTATTCCATCAAATTCAGATATTTATGTTTGTGAAACAAGAAACTGGACCACACCATTTCGAGCCAACAAAATGGACATCATCAATAAATTAAATTTGACATAGCTACTGGTGTTTGCATGTACCCATATAGCAGCTATATGTGGGTTGTTAAAGGGTTATTATTATTTTGTCGTCACTATGTGGCCCACAAACGTCACACATAGTTAATGCATTAGTATTGTGAATAATATACATGTATGCAGTGTATATAGAAATCGGCTCACTACATAATTTTGTATTGGACAATAGTATACGTATTTTTCCGAATAGCATAGGTCAGATCAAAAAGGTCTTATTAGTCTAAACTAGTAAAATTCATTGTAATGAATGACCAAAAGTGTTCATTGTCAACGAAGTATGGCAACCAAGAAACAGCACATAAATAAAGAGGATTACTTACTGAAATAAAAGTTTTGGCTAATTATCATATCAATAAATCATAAATATATATTCGACAAAATTCACCCAATGGCCATATTTGGAGAGTTGTAAAAATTTGTTATGCCGCCATTCTGAAACAAATTGTCCGATCATATATATTAATCTTCACATTTTTGTAGTGAATTTGAAGAAGGTAGGTACCTCTATAAATGTTCCTCAAAAAATTATTTTGGCCTTTTTGACCGACGAACCCCGGAACTGAGGAGTTATACAACACGACTGTCTGCTTTATTTTTATTTTTTGGTTCGTGCGCGCGTTTTATATAGTAAACGAGCTCCGATTTTGATGATTTTTGATTCATTTGAAAGAGGAAGCTTGAGAAATGGTCCCATATTCATAAAAACGCAAATCCGAAATTTCCTTCCCTCCGAAAATCTGAGGTGGTATAATTAAAGATAGGACAATATCCGGAAACGTTCAGATTGAACATATTTTCAAAATAGTTACGGTTTTCGAGCTAGAGGCAAGTTAAATTCTCTAATATGTGTATTTTCGCTACGTGGAGAGGGCAATTTCTTTTAAAAATTGAAAATCTGAGGCAACCACATGAAGGACCCAATTATTTTTAGCAACATTTATAATACACATTTTTTTTCTTAGAGTTACGGTTTTCTCGTTACAACGGTGATAAAATGGTAACATCTAAAATACTTATGCGTATTTCCGCAGCGATGTATTGAAATCTCAATAACAACAACTACAAGCAAAGAATATCTTCCTTGGTATTAGTGAACGTTCAACGATTTTCGTGACTAATGTTACACTCAAAAGTGTGAAATAAATATTTTTCACAAAAAAATGGACCGACATTATTAGTTGGTGCATTGAAAAAATACAAAATAATATTAATTCTATTGGTGCTGGTACTTGTGAAGTTGGTGCCAAAAGTTATCAATCTTACTGCAACTGCACAACTTCAAAAGTACCAGCACCAATAGAATTAATACTATTTTGTATTTTTCAGAGCACCAACTAATAACGTCGGTTCAATTTTTTTGTAAAAAAATATTTATTTACTGTCACATCAAAATACCACTGAAATCATTCACTATGGGTACAATTCTATATATAAGATTTACTTAAAGAATATTTTGAGGTCAAATGTATTCAGGGTGTGTGTTTGTTGATTTGAAAACTTCCCACCTCAGATTTCCATAAATCCAAGCATCAAAAAAGAAATCGCTGAAATACTTAAGGAATAATATCGAAAGTGACCCTTTCAACTTTCTGTCCCCACGATTTACCTTTTTAAAGTATCTTAAATGGTAAGAGTTATCGAAAACAAACTGTCTCTCAATTTAAGATTTTTAAAAGGGTAGCTCCTGGTCGCATGTTGTTGAAAGGGGTGGTGCAATTTTTGATTAAAAAGCTGCCGCTCTCGATATTATTTCTTCAACAATTTCTTGTCGACCGACTTCAAAAAGGAGGAGATATACAATTTGGTTGTATGTTTGCTTTTTTTTAAGTTAACATTTCAAGAAATGTGATGTAGGAAGTTTTGAAATGATCACCCTGTATGTAGTATATACATGGATATTACCTACTTGAATTGGGAAGAATGTTTAAGAAATACCTAGAAACCTGCTACATTCCTATTTTTTATAAAATCGCGCGGAAAAAAGGATGCATCATTCTTTGAAGATTCGTTCAAAACAAAAATCCAGTTTTTTCTCCACATAATAGTAGGTACTTAGATGTAATCTTTATATATGTCGCAGGCATATAGCAATTTCAGGCAAATGGTCGTTTGCCTAGGCAATTGCTAAGCGCCATGACAAATAGCAAAATGGTTAAAAATCTACTATATTTTGCCATGTGCCTAGGAATTTCGCCATATGAATATTTCTGATTTGTCATTTGTCAAATACCGACATTAGATTGTTATTTTACTAGGCAAATAGCAATAAGGATTTAGAGCAAATAAAGTTTCTTTATTTAGCTAGTTATTTACCATTTGCCTATGCATACTTCGGTCATTTATCAAATGGCGATTTTGAATATTTTTCAGAGTCTCATCAGAAAGATTAGAAGAACTAAGACCAACCTGAAAAGTTATGTTTTATGTGTTAATAAATAAATAAATAAAAGAAAATAATACCTCTGGTTCCGTTCCGTATACAGCTTTATATGTGCTTCGGCCTATGACACGGATGGTATGATGCATTTTTCTGCCATTGAACATAATAGCATTCCATCGACCGACGGGTGAAACCTTTAAAAACGGGAAATGAGTTAGTAATAGAGATATTGCTCTGTTATTTATTACAAAATCAACCATTTTCTTTCAACCATGAATGAAGCATTTGCTCAACGTCTAGATTGGCACGATCCAAAGAACCTTGGCTTTGGGGATTTTACATACAGGCTACAATTGCTCACAAGCTCCTCGATGATAGCCGCAGCAAATTATTTTTCATTATCATTTAAAATATTTTTTGTGGTGCTTAGATTTCCATCAAATCATATTTGTTCATTTAATAAAACTCCTTATTTTCTCGGTTCTCTTTGTCCTGTTGTTTTTCTTGTCTTGTCTTTAGCTTAATCACATCGTCGTAGTGATCCATATTCCAAGGCTTCTTGCATTGTTTCTTGGAATAAATCTTAAGCAGTTCTTCATAAAATGTATCGCGACAAACTCCAACGACTTGATTTTGGTTCGAATCAGTTCACTTGACATTGTGTATAAGTCACATAAAACTCTCGAAATAGTCACAAAACAAAAAGCAAACCAAAACAACCACATTACAGACGAATAAATAATCGACACTATGCATCTAACATGAAAACATTAACGTGCACAAAACGTCATGTGCCTGGCCGACGAACTACAGCATTTGACAAATGACCGAAGTATATCTAGGCAAATGGTAAATGATTAGCTAAATAACGAAACGTTGTTTGCCTTAAATCCTTGTTGCTATTTGTCTAGTAAAATAATATCTGCCTGAATCTAATGTCGGCATTTGATAAATGACTAATCGGAAATCGCCATATGCGAAATTCCTAGGCACGTAGCAAAATATAGTAGATTTTTAACCAATTGCCTAGGCAAATGACTATTTGCCTGAAATTGCTATATGCCTGCGATATTTATATATATATATATATATATATATATATATATATATATATATATATATATATCTATATATCCCGTGTCACGATGTTTGTTCATGCTAGTCTCCGAAACTGCTAACCCGAAATTTTGTCAATGTGCATTGCTTGGTACAACTTGAGAGATATGATAGTTTTTATCTCGTCAAGTGATCCTCAATATACAGTGTGACGACAAACAAGTTATTCGAAGTTTGTAAAAAAAATTACCTTTATTTTTCACAATATCGACAATCGTTATTAAGAAATGTTGATGCTAATTGAAAACTATGGTCAGATACCCAATACTATCCATAATAATTTTGTTATTGATCGACTTCCCAAACGGAGGAGGTTACAATTCGATTGTCTGCTTTTTTGGTTCATGCGCGCGTTGTATATAGTATTCCGATTTTGATGGTTTTTCATTTATTTGAAAGAGGAGAATTGAGAAATGGTAAAAATATCATATCCCATATCCTAAATTCAAATCCGATGTTTCCTTCCCCCAAAGGGGCAAATTTTTTCGAAAATTCGATTTACCAGAATTAAAGAAGACAATATCCGGAAACGTTCAAATTGAACATTTTTCAAAAGAGTTACGGTTTTCCAGTTACATTCATGTTAAAATCTCACATATGTGTATTTAGGCTATGTGGAAGGGGCGATTTCTTTCGAAAACTGAAAATCTCTGGGCACCACATAAAAGACAATAATATTTGTGGCAACATTATTTATAATGAACATGTTTTCCTAGAGTTACGGTTTTCGAGTTAGGCGGTGGTAAAATGAAATCTAAAATTATTTAAGCGTATTTCCGCAGCGATGTTCTGAGAGATCTCTACATAATAACAGGGACAAGCAAAGAATATACGTGGGCAATAGGATATTAATGGTATTAGTGAACATTCAACGATTTTCTTGAACAATGTTATACTCAAAAGTGTGAAATAAATATTTAAAAAAAACATGGGACCGACGTTATTAGTTGATGCACTGAAAAATACAAAGTAATATTAATTCTATTGGTGCTGGTACTTGTGAAGTTGGTGCCAAAAGATATCAATCTAACTGCAACTGCACAACTTCAAAAGTAAAAGCACCAATAGAACTATTATTATTTCGTATTTTTCAGTGCACCAACTAATAACGTCGGTCCAATTTTTTCGTAAAAAAATATTTGTCACTGTCTCTTCTATAATTTCCGTCTTATACGCACATATAAAAGAAATTGAAATTTCTCTGTGTGATTTTGGAATAGAATAACCTAAATAACATTTTTTTTTAATTTTCTGTTTGTTCATCCGGGCTAATCCCCGAAAAGGTTGTGCAGATTTTGAATGGAGTTTCGGAGTTTCAGAAACGTGTGAAACGCACTTCCGAGAAAAATATAGACTACTTTTTTAATCTTAGATCTATTTCCCCATTCAAGTTGAAATCGTCATCAAAGACCCATTGCCAAAAATCTAAGCAAAACACATGGCGGCTTAGAAAACAATTGATATGTGGTACCGTAATTTTGGATTTTCCTTAAATAAAGTATTTTGCGCGAGGTGTCTAGAGTTTATTTCACAGACGAAGTCGTGGCCTCCCTCTAGTAATATAATATGTTTTATACGCATAGGCTATAAGGATAGTACAAACTACAGACCGAGCCACAAAATGTTGGCTACTTATTGATGGTTGAAATTGAAATGCTGCTGTCCAGCGTATACTGTACATACACAGTGGACGATTTTCTATTACAGCCATTTTCAATTCAAAATGGGAAACATGAGCACAAGCAACACTGAACAATTTTCTTTGCCCAGTATCCAGCAAAATGCATCTATAAGACGAGATTTATATAGCCAATATTTTTTTGACCACTATGACGACAAAGTTACTAAATTTGATGGCGAAACACGTGTCAGGCAACAATACTCTGGTGAAATTATGTTCTTCATACACTATAAACAATAAATGGGTCGACTTGATCATCTAGGTTTTTTTTGTTTTGATTAGGTACATAAATTTCGATAAAAATGACTTTGAATGCCAATTCATGGTGTAAATAAGTTTTATTGAGAAATTTATCAAACATTTTTGGATTTTTATATTTTTTTATACAGCATTGTTAATGCTAGGTTATCTGAAGGTTAGATTTAATACAATTTCTGCGTTGCCGATTTTACCAACGACGTTGCGATTCTAGCAACTAATTAGCAATAATTTAGCTACATGTTTTCATATTAATTTCGATCTTTTGTGATAAACTTTCACTGTCAACTTTATGAACCTTTAAATTATTGCTCTATTTCATTCCACTGATTTATTAAATAACACTACTAAGAAGAAACAGTAGGTCCATACACGTGTATGACAGAAACATAATATTTCATTTTATAGTCTAAATATTCACGACATAATTAAAATTTCATTGAACAAACATTAAATTTTTCAAATAATGACTTGTTTGCATGTACTCAATGATTATTAACAACGTAGAAAAAAATTAGATAATTCTTCTTTACAATTTGCAGTGATGTATTTTATCTTGATAATTCGTCGAAAATTCCTCGAAAATATTTATTGACAAAATACCTATATTATATGTAAAGCTTTCATAGAAAATAACGTATTTAAAGCACACATTGGTGCATCAATTCTCAGTTCTTAATTCTGACACGGTCTCTGCCTCGTTTAGATAGAGCTTAGAGGTTTAGGGGGGGTAAATGTTCTATGCCCATGCGTAGTTGCAGTGACCGAATCCATAACTGTTCTTTTTGCAATCAAAACATTTGAAAATGATTAATATAGACATAGAATCTTATGAATGGAAGTACGAAAATAGATTTTGCAAGAAAGTGAAGTATCGGACACAAACGAAAAGATAGAAAAATTTTCACATGGCGATACTTTTTTACTATTACACTATTGGATCGTAGCACACAATGTTTCATTCTATTAATATTAGTCATACTTATATAAGTTATTGAATTGTTGTCAGGTTTATAAATGACATAAGAATTCAAACTGCAAGGTTTCTATAAATATCCGAAACTTCTAAATGAATAGTTCAAATTTAGTACAGTATAGAATATAGCATAAATAAACTAAATCCATTACTAGAGGTATCAAATGAAAATTCTCCTTATGAATGTTAAAAAAAACAATATTTTCAGATAAACGTTCAAGTAGATACTGAGAAAAAAAATATATAATCCAAAAACCATCAATAGATCCGCTCTAGCCATTCTCCAAATTTAGAGCTCTACAGGTTCGTAGTTCGCGAGTTACTGTAAAATGGTTCCATAGTTTTTTCAACAAGATGAATGCTATCTTAAGCTGAGAATAGAACATAAATATGGAGGATGATAGCATCTTAATGAATTCAGTTTGTGTTTCTCAAATCTCCTGTTCTGAGCTGTCAAGGAAAACTGCAATCCATATCATCGACCCTCTCTCAGGCTGCGCTTCTCAAGTTGCGTGAATCATCCTGTAAATACATTTTATCATGCATGCGCACATGCATCATTTGGCAACATTGTAGTAGCAAGGGGGCATCTTGACTTAACGTCGTGCGGCAACATCGCCTTGGCAAGTATGCAGTGCGGCGACGACTGACGTCCGATTGAAAAACGGGAGAGAGTCGCGGGAATGGCGCACAACTCCCTTCTCAAGTGCTTCGAATGGCTCTGGCAAGCTTGCCTTTTAAGGAGCGATAGAACAGCGAACAGCCAGGGATATAGAGTCGGGTTACCCAGAGTCCCTTCATTCCCCCTAACCCGCTGCTGTGCTGTGCTACGAACGCATGTCCATGTCCCTGCTGAACGCATTCATATCTTTTTTTTATGTTTCTCCTTTTCACTGATTATTACTACAAACACACGACTTATACACCTTGCTCAGCGATGTGCGACGAACGCTAAAGACGCATAACCTACTAAGATAAAAATATCTCCAGGAGTAGTTTAGACTTCAATTTACATCGCGTGTTCCTGAACTTGTTTTCTATTTTGAAAATTTGATTCAATTGACAGTCGTCAAAAATTTCCATAGATATATCTTCTATATTTTTTATTTCCGTAATTTTATTAATACTTCAATCATATTTATACCTGAGCATATGAATAACAATAAAAACATCTTGTATCCATTTTAAAACATCATGTGTCAAATTGTAATGTGAAAATAGCTCACCTTATTTTTCTTTTGTTAGCCTTATCTGTTCCTGAAATAGAAAAAAAAATATTATTTTTTTAGCAAATTAAGATGTTTTATTGGATATTGAGACATAGCTTATATCTGTACCAACAATAAAATTAGAGACAAGAACATTTTCTTAAATACAGTGAATTTTTAATTCTATGTTCCTAAGAAAAGCACTAATTTTAGTGCACCACCTATATGGTCATAACCGTACGTCTACAGGAATTCTTTTCTTTTTACATTTTCCTGCGTATTGTCATCAAAACGGGAATAGTATGCTGTATCTTTGTAGCGGTTTCGGAGTTTATTTTCGTGGTTATCGAAAAGTTTCTTTCGTTTTTCATCTGCTTACTGCAATATTCAAATATTTCTCAACAAATACTCAAAAAATTGTGTAACGCCATTGTGCTTATAATCGAAATATTGGATACGATCATTTATAAAAGCCCTGTAAAATTTCAAACCGAAAATCTGTTGTACATATTGGTCTTGTATGATACAAGAATGGAAGGATCTTAGAATCATTTTTTTACAATCTTCATATCTATTGCCGCGCAGGGCGCAAAAACCACAAAGCGGATTTAGATGAAACTTGAAATAAAGATACCTTATGGTCTTGGCATCTATCTGGGAGCGTTTTTATCATGATGCCTTAACCAGCTCTGGGAGGTAACATTTATATTCTTCAGTAACATAATTTATTACGAGAAGACTTTACTTACTTACTTATTTTTTAGAGCTTTATTTACGAATAATTTAATTTTGTATCTACTAGTATCGCCTGATGATCGAAATTCGATCGTTTGTATATTAAGTATGTATTATTATGTTTGTTATAAAAAGAAAGACAAAAACTAGCAAAAACACATCTAATCTGACAACTGTGAGATTAATAAAAATGTTGGTGTATTTTGTGGTAATTTTTGTCTTTGTTTGCATTTATATCTACGCCAAAGGTTCCAGGTTCAAGGTTCTTTCATTCAAGAAATACTATTCGTATTCATTGTCTTGCTTGCGGTATGGGTTATAAGAAGGGATCTCGAAGGAATTTTTAGGTATATTTCTTATAGAAATGTACGACATGTTATATGTCTATAAGAGGTCCAAAAAAACTCTTAGTTCAAAAGTTATATGTATATATATATATATATATATATATATATATATATATGTATTGTTTGATTCTGAATTCTTGACTGGTTTAATATTTGATAAAATAGATTCTTGTTGGGGATGCAGTCATTTAATAAAAACATTCTTTGGATTATGCCAAGCTTTCGAGTTTATTCTCTTCGTCAGGGCAAAATTCGTGAATTTAGATAATATTAACTACAAACAGGAAATATTTAAAACACAGCTATAATGACATAATGACATTTCTGATAGATGGGTTTGAAATCATTCCTGTTTGTAGTTAATTTTATCTAAATTCACGAATTTTGCCCTGACGAAGAGAATAAACATTCTCGAAAGCTTGACATAATCCAAAGAATTTTATTTATTAAATAAATTTATTTTATCATATATATATATATATATATATATATATATATATATATATATATCTCGAGTTAGTTATTGCTCCACTTTTGTTCCAAGGAATTTTTCGTAAGATGCATAGAAAAATAAATAAAGAAAACATCTATGGATGTTAAAATTTTAATTCAATGAATTTTGAGATATTTACCTTTCCGTTGGCTACAGGTCATCGGGATTTTTTATTCTTGAACTCATAATTTTCAATAGAATAAATCTAATCGTTACGGTTATTTACGCTGTATAGATGATAAAATTCAGCTTTCTTCCTAGGGATTAAGGAATTAATATTCCTAATTTTTTTATTATGGGGATTCTCATTCTGAAATTAATAATTTACACACTGAAATGGAAATATTGAAATGAGCATCAATAATTAATATGGTGAAGGCAAGAAAAACGTTTGTACTGTCCATTACTCTTTTTGCATTTATCATTATTATTATGATTGTAATTACATACTTCTATACCACTGCAACGCTTGTCCTCTAAATTCACATTAACAAATATGAATCTTATATTCCATATCCTGTCGTCGCTACGTCTATGAACAGACTATAAAGTACTCAATACACTGAGACGTGGATAGGTATAATATTTGTTTGCTTTGATCTGATTTTTTGACCGACTTCCCAAAAGGAGGAGGTATACAATTCGACTGTGTGCTTTTTTTTTTTTGGTTTGTGCGCGCTTTTCATATAGTAAACCTACTCCGATTTTGACGATTTTTGATTCATTTGAAAGAGGAGGCTTGAGAAATCGTCCCATATTCATAAAAACGGGAATCCGACATCTCGTTCCCTCCGAAAACCGCCCCCGAAGGGGGTGGAGGGGGCAAATTTTGTCGAAAATTGAAAATCTGCGTTGATATAATTACAGATAGGACAATATCCGGAAACGTTTAAATGGAACATTTTTTCAACAGAGTAACGGTTTTCGATATAGAGACATTTTAAATTCTCAAATATACCTATTTTCGCTATGTGGAGAGGGCGATTTCTGTCGAAATTTGAAAATCTGTTTGCAGTACATGAAAGACATAATTATTTGTAGCAACATTTATACTGAACATTCTTCCCTTAGAGTTACGGTTTTCGAGTAAAATCGGTGTTAAAATGGTAACAACTAAGGCCCGATTTCACCAGTGAGATAAATCGAGATTAGTTCACTGTAAACACGTTTAAAACGCTTAATTGAGTTTAGAGCTCCACTTCGCATTTCACCAGTGACAACTAAACGAAGTTAGAGCTAATCTCGTTTCCTTTTCTGAACGGCCGATTTTCTACGTTTAGCGCATCAAAACGCGTTTATAGAGCTGTCAGCTCACTTCTGTCTTCTGTCCCTGGCAAATATTTTAGGTTATATTTATATAGAGAGTATTTGTTTTTATTTATTGGTGGTTTAATTGAACAATTGGGACTAAAAAAATGGAACGAGCGCGAGAACTAACTTTTGACGAAAGTTAGATGATGAAGAATCTAGCTTTCGTCTTCCAAGATGGATACGTGAAAGAAAAGAACCTTTCGATACACTAGATGACAGACTTCTTAACTACATAACGGCTTATGAATCCCAATTTGTATTGGAATCGATAGAAGAAAAAATTGAATTTCCCACAGATAAGTAAGTACCTACCAAAACTTGTTTAATTTCATATACGAGTATTTCGATTACTTGTACCTACATGTAAGTACATAATTAAACATAATATTTTTATTCAAGGAATCACAGCGGTCTACCATCAACCAGTTGCACACATTAAGGTTTCACGCAATTGGGTGAAATCAAATGACATTTGCAGATTTATGTGGATTTAGAACTTCAACTGCACATAGAATTGTCCACACAGTCAGTTCTGCTATTGCTGCACTCCACCAGACACAGACGGCATTTTATAAGAAAGCTAAATTCCCTTATGTTCTAGGAGCTATAGATTGCACTCACGTGAAGTTCCTCAAATCTCCAAGTCAAGCATTGTTTTTATTTTTCAATATTATTGGTTTAAATACATATTTCATTATTTAAATACCTCTATTTTAGGTGGAGATAATGCATGCATGATTGGTGGTGGTGATAAATTCAGCTTCTTGGGACGCTGCATTAGCTCTGGGTAATATTAATTATGGATATATGGATGAAGTAAGAACGGCAAAAATCAATCCAAATGAAGTTATAACTACTTTTTTATAACTACTTTGCACAGTGAGTTTAGTCAAGTCGAAATATTTAAGAATTCAAGTAGTGTACAATTTTATTCATAGTTTGTAAGAAATTTGTTTTGTGAATATAGAATTTATTCTAAAATAAAGTGTTTATTACTCTGTATTTTTGTTTGAATGAATCTGTACTGGCACGAAGTCTAACCAGATTTGAACCAAAATTTAAATTTATTTCTCTATGAAATATAATCTTTCGGCTGAAAGTTACAAATTTGACCGAAAATGCGGTTGTGGAGGTATGTATAAATATTTCTCATACTTTTGAATCGAAACAATATTCTACTTAATAGAAATAGATGAAAAACTGATACGTAGATATTCCAATTGATGCAAAATTAGTAGGCAATTCTTTTGAAAGACTTTTTGTCAATTCAACATATTTTTGAATTAAATTTTGTAGATTATTTAATTCTGATGATTTTTCTCTTCATACCAAACAAACGTCCGCTGCTTGCTCATGACAGATCACAAACAAATTATGACCATGGGTAGTGAAGATAGAATCAACATTACGTCAAAACGAATAATAAATACCATTCTATGTTCTATAACTACACAGCACCATCTATTGAGTGATTTAATGATCTTGATAACTGACAGCAACTTCGTTTTCGTAATCACGATTAAAATGATGCTGGTGGAATCGCTTTGTTGGGAAACGAGATTTGTAAACGCGATTAAGCTAATCTTAGTTTTATTAATCTCAGATTTCAAAGCAAATGGTGAAATCGGGCCTAAAATATTCAAGCGTATTTCCGCAGCGATGTTCTGAGATCTCAATAATAACAACTACAAGCAAGGAATATACGTGGGTAATAGAATAAGTACTATCTTCATTGGTATTAGTGAACGTTCAACGATTTTCGTGACTAATGTTACACTCAAAAGTGTGAAATAAATATTTTTTACAAAAAATTGGACCGACTTTATTAGTTGGTGCACTGAAAAGTATAAAATAATATTAATTCTATTGGGGCTGGTACTTGTGAAGTTGGTGCCAAAAGTTACCAATCTACCTGCAACTGCACAACTTCAAAAGTAACAGCACCAATAGAATTAATATTATTTTATACTTTTCAGTGCACCAACTAATAAAGTCGGTCCAATTTTTTGTAAAAAATATTTTCTTCGATATCGAATTTCCACTATGCTTAAGTATATATAAAATACCTACAAACCTGAGAGAGCTTAAGACGAAAATTCCACAAACCCAAAGCAAACGAGGCATACAATAAATAAATTATCATTGTTCGACTATCGAGGCCCTCCTGTATAAGCTCAGGCGGCAACAGTTGATTGAGTCTGGGGAAACACTGAGAGGCAGGGAGCAGGGGAAACAGCTTCGAAGCACCACAGAAGAAGCAGCAGGTACATTTACATTACCACACAACACATGAGAAAATTTGGGACGCTTGTTTTATCTCTATACGAGGGTGAATGATATGTAGGTATACTAGTTCAAAGGATTTCGTAAACAAACTGCAGCTGTTTTTTTTATAAAACTTGTAATAGGTCAGGGAATACATAATTTTTGACTGAAGAAACCAAACGGAGGAGGTATCCAATTCGACTGTGTGTTTTTTTTGGTTCGTGCTCCGATTTTGATGATTTTTGATTCATTTGAAAGAGGAGACTTGAGAAACGTTTAAATTGAACAATTTTTTCAGAAGAGCTCTGGTTTTCGAGTTTCAGCAATGTTAAAATTTGAAATATGCGTATTTTCGCTATGTGGAAGGGGCAATTTTTTCGAAAATTGAGAATCTGAGAATAAAGACCAGATTATTTGTAGCAACATTTATATTGAACATTTTTCCATAGAGTTACGGTTTTCGATTTATAATAAAGTCTATAATATGCGTATTTCCGCGACGATGTTTTAAGATTTCTGAATAATA
This sequence comes from Crioceris asparagi, assembly GCA_958507055.1. NCBI lineage: Eukaryota > Metazoa > Arthropoda > Insecta > Coleoptera > Chrysomelidae > Crioceris > Crioceris asparagi. Next base: position 21,179,915 of record OY293833.1, read on the forward strand.
AAAAGTACAAGCAAAGAATATACATGGATAATGGTATAAGTGAACGTTCAACGATTTTCGTGACAAATGTTATACTAAAAAGTGTGAAAGCAAAATTTTTTGCAAAAAATTGGACCGACGTTATTAGTTGGTGCACTGAAAAATACAAAACAATATTAATTCTGTTGGTGCTGGTACTTGTGAAGTTGGTGTCAAGTTTTCAATCTAACTGCAACATGACTTCAAAAGTAGGTACCAGGTAGGTAGGTATTTTCTATTTTTCAGTGCACCCACTAATAACATCAGTCCAATTTTTTTTATATTTATTATGAAAAGTATAGATCTATAAAAATTATAGTAATGTTAAATTTCCACATTGGGTTTCATAATTTTTGAATTTTTCTCATAAATGTTTTATTTGCAAAGGGTGTTGGGCTGGACAATTTTCGTGAAAGTGGGCTTTGAAGATAGATGTTACAAAAAAGATAATTTTCCATAGCATCGAGCGATCTAAAAAAGTTCAAAGTATGCCATGGAAATGAATATTATATCCTTATTTGAGACAGAGGTCTTGAAGTTTGCATTTCATAAACAAAGGTAGAATGTTGGATGCATTCGGACAACTGATCTGCTCTACTTAATTCCGCTTTCTCTTCAGACTTTTATCTGTCATGTCCCATGTCAAAGTATAAAATTACTCTATGGTTAAAAGAAAGTCATCGCAATAAGTGTATTTAAGGTTAAGCATTAATAAGTACAGCGTTATTTAAATACTGCTTTACCGTACAATTAGAGTTATCGCACGTCAATTCCATAACAGCTCTAAGTTTGTCATCCTTATTTCTAACCTCACTTCTGATGAGTCGATAAGAGCAATTTTGCATCAATCATATTATCAGTAGCAAATCCTAAACAAAACCATATTGTGATGAAGGCGCTTTCAATCTGACCAGGATACTGAATAAAACATCAAGAAATAATATAATATTTATTTATTTCAAGTGCTACAAAACATACCTGTTCAGATGCCCACCATAAACTTGGACACGAATTCTCCAAATATCCGCGAACATGTCCGAAATGTCATAATAAAGTAAAACATAAAAAATAAGTTCGTCTCTTAAAGCGTCATAAATAATGTCGAGCAATATCCTTAATAAACATTAAATCGTGTTTGTCCCTAATGCATTTATTTGTAATGAGTTCATGGTGCACATAGGCCAAATAACAGATTACCTTCTTTAAGTGAAACTATTAAACAATGAAGAGTGTTAGACCAATAAATATTTCTGTGAGATTTTACAATTGCATCCACCGGATCTGCATGGAGTTATTGATTTTCAGGAGCTCTTCCAAAAATAATATCTAATTAATTTAAACAAACTGACATGAAGAATAGAAGGCCACTCTCAGAAACTTCATACAAAACAATTCAAAAAATCATCTGACGCATAAAAAGTAAAATTCTAAAATATTTAGATGTACATCAAGGCATTTTCAATATGCCATTGTTGCAGGTTTGGGCATTTCTTTCCTTGTTGCTCAATAGAATATTTCTGGTCCTGAAAGTGACGTGACTATAGTTAAAGAGATAATTTCAAATTCTGAAAAACTAAACAAACAAATAATCGTTCAATATTAGAAAGATGAATTAATACCATAATAAAGCAAAATCGCACCCACTTGTATGTTATTTTCACAAAAAAATGTTCTATTGACACTTAGTTCATTCACAGGTTTACCTATATTATTATTATTCTTAAAAAAAATATAAACGGCTCGAATGTTCATAACAATTATTATCGAATTTGTTATCTGTGTTTATTAATGGTAAAAAAATCTGGTAAAAAAACAATCGTCTGAAAATCTTGTTTAAAGTGTCGATCAGATAGCTCTCTGCCACGTAAAATTGTTATGAACAAAAATTCAAAGTCACATTTCATTATTTGGTATGAAATATGCAAAACTCTTAGAGACAGTCTACCTCCATCATAATCTCAAATTAATTCAACCGTTATGTATAGATAAGCGCAGACAAACAGACACATTTTTATGAAAAATTGGATAATTGAAGAAGACTTCTTTTGAACACATCCATAAAACCAGAATAAAAGTGCTTTTCCAGATCAGATTATTTTTAATTCCAATAACTAATTTTGTTGTAATCCTAAGATTATGATGATCTAATAGGATGATTATTTATTAGGGTTCCCAACTGGAAAAGGTCCGTCGCCTCTTTTCCATGTTTCAAAATGGCACAAAACCAGATAAATTAGACCCATGTTCCAAGCTGGGAAGACATAAATGTAATTGAGAATAGTTTTCATTGATAAATGTAATTTCTAATTAAAACTTTTCTTTCGATGAAATAAAACAAAAAAAATAAAGACAAAGAACTCTTGGATAGAATTTAATATATTTGATGAAATTCACCTTTCCGCTTATCGACATTTTTGACCGACGAACCCCAAACCGAGGAGGTATACAATTCGACTGTGTGTATTTTTTTTGGTTTGTGCGCGCCCTTTCGTATAGTAATCGTACTCCGATTTTGATGATTTTTGATTCATTTGAAATGGTCCCATATTCATAAAAACGGGAATCTGACATCTCGTTCCCTCCGAAAACCGCCCCCGAAGGGGTTGGAGGGGGTAAATTGTCTCGAAAACTGAAAATCTGCGGTGGTATAATTAAAGATAGGACAATATCCGGAAGCGTTTAAATTGAACATTTTTTCAAAAGAGTAACGGTTTTCGAGATAGGGGCATTTTAATTTCTCAAATATACCTATTTTCGCTATGTGGAGAGGGCGATTTCAGTCGAAAATTGAAAATCTGTTTGCAGTACATGAAAGACATAATTATTTGTAGCAACATTTATAATGAACATTTTATCCTTAGAGTTACGGTTTTCGAGTTAAATCGATGTTAAAATGGTAACAACTATAATATTCAAGCGTATTTCCGCAGCGATGTTCTGAGATCTCAATAATAACAACTACAAGCAAAGAATGTACGTGGGTAATAGGATAAGTACTATCTTCATTGGTATTAGTGAATGTTTAACGATTTTCGTAACTAATGTTACACTCAAAAGTGTGAAATAAATATTTTTTACAAACAATTGGACCGACGTTATCAGTTAGTGCACTGAAAAGTATGCAGTTGCAGGTAGATTGATAATTTTCAATCTACCTGCAACTGCACAACTTCAAAAGTAAAAGCCCCAATAGAATTAATATTATTTTATACTTTTCAGTGCACTAACTGATAACGTCGGTCCAATTTTTTGTAAAACATATTTATAGTACTCAGGATCCTTGATAAGTAAACGTTACATTTTTTCTAGTATCCAAAAACTCTACTGAAAGTTGAAATCTCTTATAAATCACGTGAAGACTATAAAATAAAATTCATCTGTGTGTGCGTGGTGACTTTTCTATTTTTAATTTTGGCTAGGCTCCAACTTTTGAACGAGTTTTAATATCTTTTACAAGGAGGAGTCATTGTTTCGCGTGCACGACCTTCACATCTTTTGCCTGTTTTTCGCAATATTCGAACAAATAAACATGAACAAAAGAAAGTAACTTGATAACGAATAAGGCGTGTCCAGGAAGCTTGAGGCTACCAAAAAACATCGTCAATTAATATATCAGATAACGTAAATCTGAGTGAGATATAGAAGGATTCATTATAATTCGACAGGAGTACAAATGTATTCTATTTACAACATAAATAATTTTTACAAAAAATTTATTATTATTATACTTTATTAAGTTGGTGCTGTGAAAAAAGAAAAAATAATATTAATTCAATTGGTTCTGCTACTTTTGAAGTTGGTGTCAAAAGTTTTCAATCTAACTATAACTGCAGTCGGTCCAATTTTTCGTAAAAAATATTTATTTCACACTTTTGAGTGTAAAATTAGTCATCAGAATCATTCATCGTTCACCAAAGATAATACGTTGCTTATACTTATTCAGAGATTCAAAACACCGCTGAAATACAGATATTTCAGAATTTACCACTGCTGTAACTCGGAAACCTATGATTATTTTTGAAAAATGTCCCAATTTAAAAATGGCCGGATATGGTCTCTTCTTTAATTTTGTCATCTCAAATTTTCGATTTTCGAACAAAATTGTCCTCTCCACCACTTCAGGAGAATTTTCTAAAGGGAAGAACATATTGAATGTCGACTATTTTTTAATGGGACCAACACTCAATAGTCCTCTATCCAATGAAAAAGAATCATGAAAATCGGAGAACGTTTACTATTCAAAAAGCGCCAACAGACATAAGAAAACATGCAAACAGTCGAATTTTATACCTCCTCCATTTGATTCGTCGGTCAAAAATGTAGAGCGCCCATAAAGGCATTTTATAGTGGAAGCCAATTATTCCAAAATTATTATTTCAATTGTTTGTTCTGACAGCAGTAAATTAGATTAAACTCCTAACAATATTTACAATATTTAGCAATTAAGATAACATATTAAGAAAGTTTAGGTTACAAAACTCAATCCTAGAACTGAATTTTGCTACAAAGGTGTTAGATGTCTTTATTAATATATACGCTTTAATTAAGGCATATGACATTAACGTTCAAATATTTATTTTAGTAAAAGCACTCACCCTGTAGTAAGTATTTGTTCATCTGATATTGTTGAAAGATGAGAACAATAATAAAACATACAGCAAATTAACATACTAAAGGTTATTTTTGACAACAAACTAACTTAACTTTTCACGAGATGTTAAAATTTAATCACTACATTTTACATTTTTGCATAAACGAAATAGTTTTTGCTAAAATCTGAGAAAGCGCTCAATGAAAAGAGGATTAGCAAGCATCTTTTATTATTATCATTAATAGCCTTACACTTGCTGCACCTGCAATAGTCTCAATGTCTGTGCTTCACAGGTGAGGAAGCATTTTATTTAAATTTAAGCAACAAATGAGATTTTATACATCAAAATCAACAATCTAAGAGATGCCAAATCCAACATGGCGGCTTTGAAAAAGTTACAGAACGTGGTTGTAAAACAACAAACATCACTGTTCTGAACGATCTGTGGATTCCATGAAATTTGCACTTTGTAAACTACAAACTACAACAAGGGGAAAAAATGAGAATTTTTAGTAATGTTCAACGAAATCAAGTTTGATTTGGAAAAGCGATTGAGTTGCTATGTGAACTCAAATATTCACCAAAATATCCAAAAAAAACATCCAACTCAGATTTGAGACAGACTGTAGGTATATATGAAAAATATGAACCAAATTGAGAGAAAATCTCTTATGGAATGACTAATAGAGAATATATCGAATAGAATCAAATACACAAGAAGTACACATAGGTGTCACACTCAAGTAAACTTTTTATGTATTATAATTTTGTCTATGTTCATGCAGCCATTATAATAACAACGTTTTCAAAATTGACAGAGCTTACTGAAATTGCATGTTTAGGTATATCCCTGAGGGGTGAACAATCTGTAAGGCTGATATTTCAACAAGAATTTCAGTGGAGACAAAAGACAGCGAATGCTGCCAAGAAATGGTTGCCAATTTTCACGCAGATGTGTTCCAATCTAAAAATAAGTATATATTCAGATTTCCACTTCCACGCAGTGAATAATAACCTCTATCGAAAAATGCAATAATAATTATAACAGCAAAATTTATTTGGCATCAATCAACATTCCTGACGTTAGCTATAATTTCGATAAACAATTTATTACACTTCATCCAGATTTAGAATCTGCCTCAGTTTTATGAAGCTATATGTATATAACGTTTTATAATCTCTGTATCTGTGCAGACAACGAATACGACAAAATCTGTAACTCTATCATATACAAGAATCTGTCTTTCTTGCTCTTTCCCTGACTGGTAGGTAATAAAATATGACGATATGATCCCGTTTCAAAGACATATGGTGGAATCTGTCTATCCAAAGAATGGTATTCAAAGAACATTGAAAATATTGTAGAATTATACGATGACTTCCTGGAATGAGTAACACATGGATAGGAAGGAAAATGGATCTTTGCTTAAGCATATTTGTCTAGTACGTCTGTCTGTGAAGATATCAAATGTCTAAGAACATATTAAATTTTGTTTATCGAATGCAATTGAACAGAGAAGGCTGGATTGTGGAAATGATGTTGAGAGGGCTTAAGAAAGCTTGAATTGAAATTATGAGCTTTCTCCGCCATCTTGAAAATAATAGTGGAAAATCAGTTTTCTTAGAATATCCCATGAACCATTAGAGATAAGAAAAACATTCACGAGATCAAAATTAAAGATTTTAAGCATCTATACAAATAAATAATAGTTTGAAAAACTAAAAAACATGCTTTAATAGCAAACCAAACTAAAAATTAGAAAATAAATAGGATATCATTTTAATGTAAAAAAGCAAGGGGTGCTTGATGTCCATTGCGATGTAAATATTTTATGTTGATAGATACTGATATAAGTAGAGTCATTATAAAATTAACTTAGAAAGGAACCCACGCTTTTTTAAATTAAAATGATATCTTACTTATTTTCTAATTTCTAGTTTGGTTTGTTATTAAAGCGTGTTTTTTTAATTTTTGACCGACGAACCCCGAACGGAGGAGGTATACAATTCGACTGTCTGCTTTATTTTTTTTTTTTGGTTCGTGCGCGCCTTTTATATAGTAGACGATCTCCGATTTTGATGATTTTGGATTCATTTGAAAGAAGGGGATTGAGAAATGGTCCCATATTCATAAAAATGCAAATCCGAAATCTCCTTCCCTCCGAAAACCGCCCCCGAAGGGGTGGTGTGGGCAAATTTTCTCGAAAATCGAAAATCTGAGTTGGTATAATTAAAGATAGGACAATATCCGGAAACGTTTAAATTGAACATTTTTTCAAAAGTGTTACGGTTTTCGAGATAGACGCATGTTAAATATGTATTTTTGCTATGTGGAGAGGAGAATTTCTTTCGAAAATTGAAAATTTTTCGATACTACATGAAAGATATAATTATTTGTAGCAACATTTATAATGAACATTTTTTCCTTAGAATTACGGTTTTCGAGTTAAATCGGTGTTAAATGGTAACAACTAAAATATTCAAGCGTATTTCCGCCGCGATGTTCTGAGATCTCAATAATAACCACTACAAGCAAGGAATATACGTGGGTAATAGGATAAGTATTATCTTCATTGATATGGTATAGTGACCGTTCAACGATTTTCGGGACTAATGTTACACTCAAAAGTGTGCCAAAAGCTATCAATCTAACTGCAACTGCACAACTTCAAAAGTACCATCACCAATAGAAGTAATATTATTTTATACTTTTCAGTGCATCAACTATAACGTCGGTCCAATTTTTTGTAAAAAATATTTATTTAAACTATTATTTATTTTATACTTTTTAGTTCGGTTTGCTATTAAAGCGATGCACGCATGTACGGAGTAAACAATCATAGTCATATATACAAGGAAGGTATGGAACCAACCCTCTACCAAACAGTCCCACTCTTAAACTCCATCGCATATCCTCCAACACACATTCATATCGAAAATTACACAAAAATCCATTCATACAGCTCCGAAAGATATAGGTATGAAACCCTCCATCAAAAAGACCGACTCACACGTACACAACTATAAGTATGAAACCTTTCATCAAAAAGCCCCACTCGCACGTACACAATATCACAAAACCTCCCAACCCACATACAGATAGAAAGTTCCACGAAAATTCATCCAGAAATCAAAAACACCCATAGGTATGGAACCGTCCACCAAAGAAGATAGATACTACATAGAAGTGTACATCGTATAGTAAATTTGAGGCGAAAACCGAGTGAGCTTCGTTAACCAAGTGACGAGGGCGCTACCGTCGAAAATGAGTATTTTGTAGAATAATTCAACATTCGGCTATCAGGCGACCAGAAACGGCTATAGGTACTTATGTGTTCTAGCGGGCAGCGGGCTGGTGATTGCCGTTGAGAGACGCAAGGAACACATAAGTATCTACAGCAATTTCTGGTTGCCTGGTACCCGAATGTTGAATTACTCCACAAAATACTCATTTTCGACGGTAACGCCCTCGTCACTTGGTTATTGAAGCTCACTCCGTTTTCGCCTCAAATATACGATGTACACTTTTATGTAGTATCTATCTATCTTTGCCTCCACCAAAGAGTTCTGCTCGCACTCACACACCATCACATATCCTACCAACACAAATGCTTATCGAAAATTCCACGAGAATCCATCCATAGAGCTCAGATATGTAAGTATGGAACCCCCCTCAAGGAGTCCCACACGCACCTACACAACATAAAATTATTGTATTGTCATCGGTCCTTTAGAAGTATATAAAGTTTCAAGTCGATCCGATGTTTTTAGGTGGGTGAAAATCGTGTCCAAAGATTCCGTTACATACTATACATACATAGCAAGCTAATAAAAGCGTGTTAAAAACTATAAACTTTATTCTCTATCTTTCATATATTTTTTTCAATAATGGAATGTATGTTGTTTATTAGTATAATATCTAATTTGGAGAGATTTTTATCAACTTTTTCGTACTTTTCTCTATTAGGAATAAATGAAATCACGTTATTTTAGAAAATGTTGGATGAATGTTTGAAAATACAGGTCTGCAAGGCTAAATAGAAAATTATACTTAGTAAATCACTTTTTTAGAATATTTCAAGAACTTTCAGAGATATAAACGAAATGTAAGAGATCAAAATTAAAAATCTTTAAATTGGAACAAAAACACTAGAAATTTTATGTATCTTTTAATTTTTTTTCATAATAATGGAATATATGTTTTAATTTTGTAAACTTAAATCCCAGTTTGACGATTTTGAATAATTTGTTCGTAATTATACATTAAACTACAATTGGATACTATATTAATTTGGTGTTATTAAATGGAATTACGGAAATACATAAATTTTATCTCAATAACCATCAACGTTCGTAGGTGGAAATAATTGAAATATATATGTATAGTTTTCGCAGAGCCGAGTTATACCTTTTTTCAAGATAGCGGAGAAGGCTTATATAGAAATTTCTTGGTCCTACAATATCAAGTTGAGCTTTTCTAAGCCCCCCCCCAGATACATCTTATATAAAAATCAGAGTTCATTTGCATATGTATCTATATAGGTACATACTTATTGACTAAAGTTATAGTACAACTCTGTTAAGATATCAGCTGCTTAAAAAATATCAAATTCTGTTCATAAATAAATAGAAATTTTGTTATTATCTGAAATTGTTGTCCTCTTAGTAATCAGAATATTGATTTAAATATCACTCCAGAGTAATTATAAATTTAACTGGTAAAATTTAGCTTATATCAATTTTATATGTCATCTAAACACAAAACAAAATAATTAATTCAATTAATATCATAAAAAATGTAACGATCCAATTTGAAAATTAAAAATTCAACATCAAAATCACATAAGATGATATTTGAGTAAGTATAATTTTGATTGATAATACAATAAATATAAAGATATTCACGATTAATGTTGAAAACAAATTTGTTTGCAATATGAAATTCTTCAAATAATTGCCTAGGATAGGACGTATATATCTAGATATCAAATTAAGTATAAAATACTTTCGAAGAACAATCTACTTCAAATTTAAGTTCCAAGTACTTACTGTTCGAAGATTTTCAATGAATAGATATCGATCAAACCAACAAGCATCTGAGGATATTTGTTAAAATTTAATAATAATTTATAATATGATAAAATCTGAAAGTACCATCTTAATGACGTCAATACATATTATGGTGCTCATCTAGTTACTGCCAAGTTTTTTTGACCGACTTCGAAAAACTGAGGAGGTTAAGTACAATAATAATTCATCTGTATGTTCGCCCTTTTGATGATCCTTTTTCCATTGGAAAGAATGTTGGGACACAGCCCCATATTTTTTTGTCAGAACCCATGATGACCTACACCCAAGGATATGACACTTTTTTCGAAAATTGAAAATTCTATCTTGCACGATTGAAGAAGGGATCATATACAGCAACGCTTAAATTAGACATTTTTTCAAGAAAATCAAGTGTTTCTAGTTACAGCTGAAGGAAAGTAAAAGACTGTTACCGCCATATTTTGAAATCAAGAGAAATTTACTTATATTCAGTGATTTCAAAATATTTAGTAACTCACAGCTTGAACGATGCTGTCGCGATTAAAAGAAACTAACTTGTCTGATTAGCTCAATTTTCATTTAAAAAATAACACAGTGAATGTAATGTAACTGCTAATAACCTTTTTGCGTATAATTGCAGAATATCAGTATGGAAACGCCTAACGCAAAACTCAAATTGAACATAAATATTTTTTACAAGAAAACGACTATTAGTTGAAAACTTTTCGCACCAACTTCCCATGTTCCAGCATCAATAGAATTAATATTATTTTGTATTTGTCAGTGCACCCACAAATAACGTTGGTCCAATTATTTCTAAAAAATATTTATTCTACACATTTGAGAGTAACATTAGTCACGAAAATCGTTGAACGTTCTCGTTCAAAAATCTCATAATATCGCAGCGGAAATATGCATATTTCAGACTGTACCACTGCTGTACCTCGAAAACCGTAACTCTATGAAAAAATGTTCAATTTAAATTAATGTTGCTACAAATAATCTAGTCTTTAATTTGTCCGTCTCAGATTTCCAATTTTCGAAAGAAATCGCCCCCTCCACATAGCGGAAATACACATATTTCAGATTTTAAAATTGCTGTAACTTGAAAACCGTAACACTTTTGAAAAAATGTTCAATTTTTTCGAATACTGTCTTCAATCTTTAATTCTGCCGTCTCAGATTTTAGATTTTCGAGAGAAATTTCCTCCTTTTTGAAAGGAAGGAGATTTCGGATTAGAGTTTTTATGAATATGGGACCACTTCTCACGGCTCCTCTTTCGAATGAATCAAAAATCATCAAAATAGGACTACGTTTACTATATATAGCGCGTGCACAAACAAAATAAACAGACAGACGAATTGAATACCTCCTTCGTTTGGGTTAGTCGGTCAAAAATGGACGAATTCTATAATTCATATTTCATAATATTGCATACGAGTTATTTAAGAAAAATTACAATGTAAAATGTCATTAAAAAATTTTACTTTTATCTCCAATTTCAATATTATAATGAATATTTTTACAAAAAATTGGACCGACGTTAGTAGTTGGCGCACTGAAGAATACAAAGTAATATTAATTCTATTGGTGCTGTTACTTTTAATGTTGTGCAGTTGCAGTTAGAATGATAACTTTTGACATCAGCTTCACAAGTACCAGCACCAATAGAATTAATATTATTTTGTATTTTTCAGTGCACCAACTAAAAAAGTCGGTCCATTTTTTTTTAATATTTATTTCACACTTTTTAGTGTAACATTAGTCACGAAAATCGTTGAACGTTCACTAATACCAATGAAGCTAGTACTTATGTACCTACTCCATGTATATTCTTTGCTTGTAGTTGTTATTATTGAGATCTCAAAACATCGCTGCGGAAATACGCATAAGTATTTTAGATCCACCATTTTACCACCGCAGTAACTCGAAAACCGTAACTCTAGGACAAAATGTTCATTATTAATGTTGCTACAATTAATTACGTCTTTCATGTAGTACCCACAGATTTTCAATTTTCGAAAGAAATCGCCCTCTTCACATAGCAATAAATATTTTTTACAAAAAATTGGACTGACTTTATCAGTTGTTGCACTGAAAAATACAAAATAATATTAATTCTATTGGTGCTGGTAATTTTGAAGTTGTGCCGTTGTAGTTTGTTGTTGTAGGCACCCATTCCAAAAGAACCAGCACCAATAGAATTAATATTATTTTGTATTTTTCAGTGCAACAACTGATAAAGTCGGTCAAATTTTTTGTAAAAAATATTTATTTCACATTTTTGAGTGTAAAATTAGTCATGAAAATTGTTGAACGTTCACTAATACCCAAAAAGTTATAGGTAGGTTTAGCTTGTACTAGCGAAAATACGCATATCACATATTTCAGACTTTACCATTGCCAAACTCGGAAACCGTAACTCTTTTGAAAAAATGTTCAATTCAAATGTTTCCGGATATGGACCCCTTTCTAATTTTCAAATCTCGAATTTTCAATTTTCAGAAAAAATTGCCCCTTCCACATAGCTGAAACACATATTTCAGCCTGTAGCGCGGAAACGTATGATTATTTTCAAAAATGTCCAATTTAAAAATTTCCGGATATGGAATTTTTGTTAATTCTGTCGTCTCGGATTTTCTATTTTCAAGAAAATTTGCCCCCTCCACCCCCTTTGGGGGCGGTTTTTGGAGGGAAGGAGATTTTGGAGATTTTATGGGACCATTACTCAACTCTCCTCTTTCAAATGAAACAAAAATCGTCTAAATCGGAGTACGTTTACTATGCGAAACGCGCGAACAGCCATAAAAAAAAGCAATCTTTCAACCGAATTGTATACCTTCTCCTTTTTTTGAAGTCGGTCAAAAACACACATATTTGAGAATTTAACTTGCCTCTAGCTCGAACTCTTTTGAAAAAAAAACATTTTGAACGTTTCCGGCTATATATTATCCTACTTTTAATTATACCAGCTCAGATTTTCCATTTTCGAGAAATTTTCCCCCTCCATCCCCTTCGGAGGCGGTTTTCGAAGGGAAGGAGATTTCGGCTTTGCGTTTTTAGCCTCCTCTTTCAAATGAATCAAAAATCATCAAAATCATCAAATCATCAAAATCAGAGTAAGATTATATAAAAGGCGCACACAAACTAAAAAAAAGCACACAGTCGAATTGTATACCTCCTCGGTTCGGGGTTCGTTGGTCAAAAATAGACCAAAAATGTATTTAATTTAGAACTAGAAATGATGAATTTCAACTTGCTGCTAATATTACAGGTCCTTAGTTATTTATTGTTGATTACGTCACGATGGCTTAGAATGTGATACCATCAAATATTAGGGTATGCACTACAACTCGATACGTGTTACATTGGTACTAGATTAACCCAACACCAATACTGCGATGAAAGACCAATACCAAGACTAACCTGTTCTTGGTCTTGGTGCAAAACTTGCGAGACTTGCATCTCACAGTACCGTAACCAAACAGCAAATTGGGAGGAAACTTTTTTTCTGCTCAATGATCAGAGGAGAAACGCAGGTAAATTACTTAATTAATCTAACCTTTGAACTCCTTTATTATCGATCTTTATTTTGCAGATTCTAAATGTACTGAATTACAAGTTGTTGGTTGAGAAGCAGGTTAGTTTTACCATTTTAGTATTTCCTGATTTCAAAAAAATTTGAAACACCCTATACAGTAATTTCAACCCTTCTAGGATTTTCCTTAACGAACTGGTTTCAAAGAATCCCGACTGCTCCTAGCCAGGGTTTTTTATTCTTGTTATTTTTTCTATCACGCAGAATGTTTAAAGCAAAAGTTGTAGATACAAATCATCTATAAATCTGACATTTAACAAATAGCCACTTTTTGGAAATTCATGCTAATTCAACTGAGATATTCACACGATTTTTGAAATAGATACTTTTATAAATGCTAGTATTAACCAATTTCTTACCAGTTTTAAATTTTTATTATTTTTTTGGAAAACGCTTTATACAAAAGTTGAAGTTACAAACTATATCTCTAAACCAGAAATACTTCGCTTTCACTCTATGGCCACTCTGGGAGTTTTTTTTGGTAATTGTCAAGAACAGAGACTCTTGGTATTTTCCTCGGTATTTTCAATATTTCTTTCAAGAAAATGGTACACAAAACCATTGTAGAATGAGTTTTGATGTAGAAGTATAATGCGCAAACATTAAGCAGGGCAAGGGAAACCATTATATATGAAAATATGGCAAGAAAGAGTTAAATGAGTGTTCAGGTCCAACGGAAGATACCAAGAAAGCACAAGCAGACAACATCGCGCTAGTAAGATGCGATTTTCATTTGGGAATGGTGAATAATAATTTATAAACCTTATTAATTAATTACGCATCTCCCTTGCTCTAAATTAAATTTACGCAATCAGTTTTATTCTCAATACTTATTTTAGAATGGTTTGGTACCATTCCAATACCAGGAGAGTTCTGGCCAATGAACGAAACTTTTAATACGGTTGATGTTTATTCATTTCGAATGATAATATAACTAACATATACAGTGCTTTCGAAAAGTAACGAATAAATTCATTATTTCTGAAGATGAGAGTTTTTCGAAAAAAATCCTCTGACACGTCGATTTTGTTTTAAATAAATTTTCGAGAAAATTTGCACCCTTCGGCGGCGGTTTTTGCAGGGAACGAGATGTCGGATTCCCGTTTTTATAAATATGGGACCATTTCTCAAGGTTCCTCTTTCAAATGAATCAAAAATCATCAAAATCGGAGTATGATTACCATATGAAAGGTGCACACAAACCAAAAAAAAGCACACAGTCGAATTGTATACCTTTCCGTTTGGGGTTCGTCCGTCAAAAATAAAGATGCTTCAGCAATAGTATGCTCTCTTCCCGTGGAATACAATAATTATTTATTAGTGCTTCCAAAAATACATTTTTGGTTGACATTCAGCAATCGTGTCTCACTAAAAAGGATGTGTTGTTTTGTGTTTTTTATTAAACGTTAAAATTTTGACAGTACGCTTTTGTATTCTTGCTACCGGCCCTAATGCATTTGAATAAGCTGAACCCCAACAAATAATGATTCCATAAAATAGAACGCTACAGAATAAAGCATGGTATAATTTTAATAAATCACTATTTCAAGAATATATCTCATTTTTTAGAAAACAAGAAAGTATGTTATGTAAGTATGTTTTTAACAATACTAAAAATATTTTTCTTCCGAATCCAATTTTCATCCAGTATAAAACCAAGGTACTTAACTTCATTTACTCTTTTTATTTTATCACATTTACAATTTAAATTATTCTAACAAACACCATCATGTATTGTCAGTCCGTCTGTAGCAGGGAGCTTATCCGCGTATAGAGACACATCTAAAACACTCGATTTAAAGTCACTCTGAACTATCTTCTTTGGTATTAGTGAACGTTCAACAATTTTCATGACTAATGTTAGGTACACTCAAAAAAGTGAAATAAATATTTTAAAAAAACTGGACCGACTATATTAGTTGGTGCAATGAAAAATACAAAATAATATTAATACTATTGGTGCTGGTAATTTTGAAGTTCTGCCGTTGGAGTTTGTTGTTGTAGGCACCAACTCCAAAAGTACCGGCACCAGCATAATTAATATTATTTTGTATTTTTCAGTGTACCAACTAATAAAGTCGGTCCAATTTTTTTTTATATTTTTCAGTGCTCGAACTAATAATGTCGGTCCTAGTTTTTGTGAAAAAAGAATTATTTCACATTTTTGAGTCATTCGTCACCAAAATCATGAACATGCATTTATATTCAGAGATTTCAAAACATAGCAGTAATACACATATTTCAGAGTTTACTATTGCTGTAATTCGGAAACCGTAATTTTTTTGAAAAATGTCCAATTCAAACATTGCTGCATATGGTTTCTCCTTTAATTCTGCCGTCGCAGATTATCCAAAAAACCATACGAACGAACATAAAAAAAATAATTGTATACCTCCTCCGTCTAGAAGTCGTTCAAAAAGAAAGATTTCATATAGTGGATAAGATTAAAGAGAGACAGCAGGTCTAATTAATCTAATTAAGGCAACATGAATTTATTTTTCTCACTTTAGATATATTTTCTTAATAAGTCTAATATTTTGTTCATTGATTTTTTAACTTGACGTCTGATCTATTTGCCAGTAACTTTTTGACATAACTGTTATTGTTGACGTCATCCTAGACAACATTGGTCATTTTTGAAGGAGATGCTCTCAAGCCACTACTCACTCACACAAAGGCATCCATGTATGTATCTGATTCGTACGAGTTTCATACTTAACTAATTTAGTTTAGCATATTGGTGCTTCATTCGATGTGATTAGAAAAGTTATAAACACTTGTCAAATAGCAACTACATTTAACAAAACAGGTCCACAGATTGTTATCAATTTGCGGGAGATTGAGAAAAATTATCTTCATTCGGAGGTCAATAGTACAAAAGTGCTAAGTATCCCTTTCAAGGGGTGCGATCTGTAGTTTCAAACCAATCGTAACGACGACCTGACAATGCTGATCGAACACGATCTTGGATATGGCAACAAAAAGATTAGGGATTTGTTGAAATCAATTAATTTATACAGGAAACTTAGCCTGGAGATATGCCATGCAATGAATTGATCGTATCCTATAGAGATTTGATCAAATCGGCGTTTTTGTCGTGTCACTGCGATCTATATGTATATATTATTCAATTTATTTCAACTTTTGTAGAAATAAATGATTATCTGAGTGAAAAAAATAATGGTTTCCACGTCAAAAATAATAAGTGGAACTCCATGAAGATAACTACGATCAATGAATCTGCCAACAGGTAGTATGCGATACAGTATAACACAAACATAGATGGTGATTACAGACATTTTGGTTGTTCGCCAAACTAGAGAGAATGGCTCTAGCTATAGTTAATATCAGTATTGGATGTTGGGGTATTACCATAATATTATGTTAGCGCTGGAGCGCACATTTATTTGTTTAATACGTTGTTGTGGGGCCATCATCGTCAAGTAGAGCATTGTGGGAGTGGCCATAGAACACGGTCTCCTCGGTAGATATTATTTCTTGAGCACACTTCTATACTACCATCACTTTCACTTGCGTGCGTTGTCATATTATAGTCGTCGTAGTAGTAGTAGGTGTTGTCGCGTTGTTTGCACCAATACAAAATGAAGTATCTCGCATTTATCCGCACATATGATTGGCGTGGATGGTAAAAAGACATGTTATTATTATTATCGATAGAACAGAATAAATAATATAACACCACGACAGTCGTCTACAAAGCACCGAGGCCCACTAACCACACCAAGTCCGAGCCATCTCATTCGGAATAAAACCCAAGCAACGCTCAAAATACAAGTTTTATTTCAGTACTCCCATAGCCACCAGCTTTTTGAGTATTTTTGACCTGCCTAAGTTGCACACAGCATTGCCTGAACAATTTTTAATGTTAATTATAGACATAAACAAACAGAAATATCTATCTATACATAGATTCGTGTGCGCTCCAACTAATACATGGATTTTATAGCAGAAGCCGCACCACTAAATACCCAAGTTGTGCTTTCCACCACAATAATAGCAGTATGCCACAAATCAAGTTCATTACAGTGTGCAAAATATCTGAAAATCGTGATATTGCAACATGAGCCTGGGTATAATTCAAATTCATTGAGAAGATATGTCTCCAAGTCACGGTTGTCAGATTTTCCGCATTGCTCAACACCTGCTCTGGAACTTCAATTTGAGAGAAATATTATTGAAATCGCTATAATAATATACTACCTATAGCCTAGGTAGAATCTTCAATCAACGTATGGAGTAACCATAGCACAGTCGTATAGGGCACAAAAAAATTCGACGCTTGGTAGCCAGTGAAAAGGCTTTATTTTTATAAGAAAAGATATTAAAACTCGTAATTAAATAACTATCTTGTATATAATTATTAAAAGCGGTAATTGATCATTCTTATTTTCAATAAATAAGGTATTAAATGACTCGAAAAAAAGGGTATATTTCTTTTCTACACAGAGAAAATACGAGTTTTACGAGTAATTTCAGGCTGTTACCTTAATGGTATGGTTGCTGAAGAAAAACTTTTCCGTACAGAAGTCATCAAAAAATTCTGCCCATGCATCTCATGATTTTCCTTATGGTCGATGTGAAAACTAACAATTCCAAAGCATTTCATCCTGTTGTTCGTTTGGCCAGGTCTTTAGCAATCAGCTGTTAGGCTATGAGCAAAGAGGCGAAACTGATAATCGTTCTACAACATTCAAATTCGTTCTGGGAGTCGTGTGGTTATCAATATCTACTCGCATTTGGCTCATAGCAACATATACCAGACTTTTCCTTCAGTGAATTAGATATATATATCTAGGCTCATGTTGCAATATCACGATTGTCAGATATTCACTCCTTTACACACTTGGTATTCGAAAACGAAAGTTCTATTATGGAGAGATATTTCTTACAATTTTGAAATGGGTTTGTGAGTGCCATTAAAACGTGGAAGATAACAAATTTCAGCAGAATCATATAAGACGTCATGAATTTGAGCAAAATCATGATAGTAAAACGACTCAACAGAGTTTCCTACCAGTTCTCACTGAATAGGGCAAGATCGCTTATGAATATATGGTAGAAGTATGAAAAACACCTTGTTTATAAAAATAGAAATATGAATACATACGGAGATGATAGAATATGTTAAAAGATATGAAATTGCTTTTAACTTTTTGGAACGAACCTCCTTAACGCGGCTTGCGGTAGGAGTCAAATGGCAGAAATGAACACGCGTTAGCTACAACTTTCTGTCGCCAACTCTTTTTCTGTCTCTATTATATGTATACCAGTTTGCACGTGCGCGTGCGTGTAGAATCATATAGCGTATAGATCTCAAAATTAAATTAAAATCCTATAATAAGTAATATAATATAATATAGTTTAAACATGACAATAGTTTCAGCACAATGTGCCTTTCTCAAATAGAAGTATTAACTAAATTCTAAGAGAATAAGTGCCTACGTGAATAATAAAGATGTTTAACATAAATCGTGATGATTAATATAATAAACTAATCAGGTAACAATTATATGTAGGTACAGTAAGGGGCTGGACATACAATCTATCTGGTCTTTGAGGAGATTCCCGGATGTTCACGTTTATTAATTTCTAATGACTCAAGTAAATTCAATTTTAATCCTTTCTTTTTGGTAGGTATGTAAGTTTTGAAACTATCATTAAATCTGTGATGATTATGACTGAGATGTAGCGCATAGTTTCAATTAGATTGTATATGAATGTGCTCTTGTGTTCACTGATACAGGTTTGAAAATTTCTGCCAGTTTGACCTACGTAAACTCAAGAGAGCAATCACCAGAAATAAGTTCATAAACACCTGATTTACAATTTATTGTTCTTGTAAACATTAGAAAAATTATTAACTAGAACTTCGTTCCCGACAGAGATGCCGCGACTCACTTTTTTCCAATTTAGACAATTCGATTCAAAGATGCAAATACTTAGAATATCAACAATTTATGGAAATGGAAAGGCCTCATAAAATCGTTGAACAGAAGTCGAAGCAATCGATATAATATCACTATATATATATATATATATATATATATATATATATATATATATATATATATATATATATATATATATATATATATATCTACAAATACTTTTCCCATTGTTGTTTCGTTAAAACGTAGTACGTAATAGAAGAGAGGAAAAATAGTTAATTATAGAACTTGCAAGTTGTTTATGAAAAAATAAAGTACTGCATTTAGATTCAGAATAGATAAGTAGCAAGTATATTGATCCGATTTTCTGATTCTTGGCATAATATATAGACAACATATACAGTTAAATCGGGATAATATTAACACGCACTCTTACGAAACGCTTAATAATATAAAAACAAATTTCTCTGTACCAACTAGGTATACAATCGTATGAACGCCCACTTTCTTCTTTTTCTTCTGCTTATTTTTTGTATGGAACACTTGAAAGTAATTCCATCTTGAAGAAAAATAAAACAGCCTTCCTTTCTTTAAGTAACTAATAAGTAGAAGATATATGGCTATAGGCAGAGCAGCTTGAAAATCTTTATGATTCTTATATTGTGTGTTTTATTTTGTACTTTTTATTACATTACCTAATAAAGTCAGCCCTCGTATTTTTTAAGTTACTTATTTGAAAATTTTGAGTCATCACAGTTATTAAATCAAAGAGGTGTCTTGATGATAGTAAAAAAGGCGCTTTGAACAGAAAACCGTGTGGAAACGAGTTCATCTAGATACATCGCTAGGGAAAAGACAAATGAATATTAACTTAGGAGAAATTATACACAATGCCATGAGTGTTATTGCGATAAATGAACTCACCCATGCAATACCAAATTATTAGTTTATCAATAATTTTAGTACCTACAAGAAACAATATTATTATCTTTACATCAAGACAAAAAAGATAAAAGTGATTTCGTTGAGAAACATAAAAGGCTCATCTAGGGAGACTCGAACCGTCAACACTTGTGACTACCAATCAACAGATATGCCGTGATTACCTACGGGATCCTTAAACTCAGAAATTCTTTGCGTAAGGCGATGACCATTCAGAGTTAAAGCTTTTAAATTGATAAACAACTTTATTCTGGTTATTTCCGAAACAAGTAAAATAAATTTTCGATCTTCTCACTGTTTGTTCAGTGGAACCGTCAACGTAAATCTGAAGCAAAGGCAGTTATCGTAAGCTAGGTATAAAAAAAGATTTAACAAATTTTGGGTTCTTGGATTTTCTCGAAATTTTTATCTTTCTCAGTTTTCTGTAACTGTTAATTGAGTTAAATATTCCTTCCAAAACAAATACTTTATGTAGGGTAGACCATAATGCAGTGACACATTTTGAAGTTTAATAAATTTGCCTCTGAACAACCTGTAGGTAAGTTTTTGGTGTTGTTCTATAGAAAAACTCAACATTTTTTTGGGTATCAATAAAAATACAGGGTGCACCAAGCTATAAAAATTGTAATAAAACATAGTTAGGTAAAGTTATGTTTAGGTACTTACAAAGCGAAACCATAGAGATTTACAATTGTCAAATAGATAGCCGCGTACTGACTGTTCAGAAAAAATGAATTATCTCGATATTTATCGTTCTTTTATAGTTGAAAATTTCATTAAAAATGAGTCTATTGCCCTTACTCGGCGCCAGTTTCGCAAGATTTAATTTTAATTCGTAGAAACACAATTTTAAAATGGGTTTGTCAATTTAGAACCACAGCATCATCTCTATAGAAGATACCTGCAGGTAGGCCTATTTCAGTTGGAACTCCTGCAAATATTGCAAGAGTTCAACCTGCATTTTTAGGAAATCGAAAGCAATCTGCAAACAGACAATCTCAAACATTAGCACTCTCAAAAACTAGCCTGCAAAGAATATTGCATAATGATTTACACTTCAACTTCAAGTTCTAACCATCTTTAGAGTTTTTAGAAAACAATGCTGATTTGCCCGAAAATTTGTTTATGTCTGATGAAGCACATTTTCATATGTGTGGCTACGAAAATAAACAAAATTTTCGTTAATGGTCTCAAGAAAACCCTCAAGAAATACACCAAACTCCTCTTCATAGCGAAAAAATTACTGTTTGATGTATGAGCATCCAGTTAGCTAAGCACCTGTGAAGAATCGACTCGAGAGTAGGTGGATAATTTGCCGTGAATTAGTCGTGAATTAGTTGTGAAAACACCCATTCTGTCGTTTTTTGTTTTTTTCGGGTGCTTTGCTAACTTGATATAAAGTTAGCGAAGCACGCCTTCAAAAATGAGTTTAAAGCGTTCGCAGAAGAATGGGAATGGGATAAGTTTTTGCCGCTAATTAGTCGCTAATTAGTTGTGAAGAAATTATTTTTCCAAATTATTTTTTTTTGTTTATTTTTTTGGGTGCTTTGCTAACTTGATATAAAGTTAGCAAAGCACGCCTTCAAAAAATGACTTTAGAGCGTTCGTAGAAGAATGGGAATGGGATAAGTTTTTGCCGCTGGTTAGTCGCTAATTAGTTGTGAAGAATTAAATTTTATAAATTAATTATTTTGTTTATTTTTTGGGTGCTTTGATAACTTGATATAAAGTTGACAAAGCACACCTCCAAAAAATTACTTTAGAGCGTTCATAGAAGAATGGGAATAGAATAAGAATTTGCCTCTAATTAGTCGATAATTAGTTGTGAAGGAATTTCTTTCCGCAAAGAAATAGAACAGAGAAACTTCAAAGCTTCGCGTGCATACAAATCAGCGAGTAGCATCAATGCTCGTTATTGCGCTTGCGAGTTTTTCTGTGTGAAAGAAGCATAGCAGTATCAACAAGGAAAACGAGTTTAAACTTCTTCAGTTATTCTAACAGAATTCGAGATTTTTTTTCTTTCCGTGATTTCAAAATGTCCTACAAAGTGAATTAGAAATGCCAATTCATAGAATCTGAGAATTTTGTACGTTTTAAAAATACTTTTGCTTTGTATTTTATGAATACATTAAGTGCTATGTTTATTTTATAAACTACAATAAATATCTCAATTATCACTACCTTTAAATTTTTTGTTTGGTAATAAAACGGTTTTTCGTAAAAGAGAAATCGTCTCAGCATTAAATATATATTTCTCTCAGTAGGTATATCAGATTCTGAATTTTTCAACCAATCTTATCTTAACGAATTTCCTTGAAAAAAATACTAAAACAAGTACTAAAATCGAGGAAAATACATCACGGAATTAGGTACTTGGCGGAATTTCCTCCTGTATTTGTTGAACTGGGGCTATTATAATAATTACTTCCTATCACAATTCTTATTTCAAAATTCTCAATTTGATATAATGTCACAGCTATATGAGGTTACTATAAAGGATAATTTCTTCAATATTTATTCAAGATTCAACTTTGTGGTTGCAACTCTGCAAGATTTACTTTAATTTTGTGCTGACAAAGTTTGCCTTAATTTTTTTAGGTTGCAATATTTTTGATACTACTCTAAAAGAATAATCATGCCTAGAGGGCGCCCAACTTCTGTCGAAAATAGTACTGTAATTCAGGCTATTTTGAATCACAAAATCGATATCATTTGTGATGATAAACACAATGATATTGCCTTAGAATCTGATCCCGTGTGGAGCACAATTTCTGAAGAGCTTCTCAGTAAAGTGAAACTAAGGTCCCTATATTCCTACGTTGTGAATAATCGGTTCCGCTTGAAAAACTTGTTATTTGGCATGAATGAAAAAAAATTGAAAATTAATTTCTTCACAACTAATTAGCGACAAAAACTTATCACACTTTATATCAAGTTAGCAAAGCACCCAAAAAAACAAAAAAATTATAATAATTTGGGGAATTGATTTCTTCACAACTAATTAGCGGCAAAAACTTATCCCATTCCCATTCTTCTACGAACGCACCAAAGTCATTTTTTGAAGGCGTGCTTTGCTTACTTTATATCAAGTTAGCAAAGCACAAAAAAAAAAAAAATTTTTGGAAATGTATTTCTTCACAACTAATTAGCGACTAATTAGCGGCAAATTCTTGTTCTATTCTACGAACGCTCTAGAGTCATCTTTTGGAGGCGTGCTTTGCTAACTTTATACCAAGTTAGCAAAGCAACCAAAAAAAACAAAAAAAAATATTTTAGGAAATTCATTTCTTCACAACTAATTAGCGGCAATTTCTTGTTCTATTCCCATTATTCTACGAACGTTCTAAAGTCATTTTTCGAGGCGTGCTTTGCTAACTTTGTATCAAGTTAGCAAGGCACCCAAAAAAAACAAAAAATAATAATTTATGAAATTAATTTCTTCACAACTAATTAACGACTAATTAGCGGCAAAACTGATCCCATTCCCATTCTTCTACGAACGCTTAAGTCATTTTTGGAGGCGTGCTTTGCTAACTTTATATCAAGTTAGCAAAGCATACAAAAAAAACAAAAAACGACAAAATCGGTATTTTCACAACTAATTCACGACTAATTAGCGGCAAATTATCCACCTACTCTCGAGTCGATTCGTGTTATGTGAACATGTTGCAAACTGTTGCGGCATTTTCCTGAAAACATGTGCTTTCAGCAGGACGGTGCCACAAGTCATACTGCCCACGCATCCGTGAATGTCCTGCGGCAGATGTTTCCAGGACGCCTGATTTAAAGATTTGGCGATCTCCATTGGCCCTCTAGGTCATGTGACTTAACACCCTATGATTCTTGATTATGGGCTATTTAAAATACAGGGTTTACAACAATAATCCTCAAAGTATCGACGAATTAAAATAAAATATTCGAACCGAAATTTGGAATATTTTCCCATTAATGCTGCATAATGTTATGCGAAATATAGTGTCTAGTAAAAGAATGTTCCAGAAGAGAATGTCATCATTTTTAAGACACAATTCTTACATGCGTTCTCAGTTTCCCTAGTTATTGTTATTTTTTGACTTAGATAACATTTTTTATAGGTGTTTTTGGTGTACTTTTTTGTAACACATTTTTTTTAGCTTTTCTATCGAAAAACACTAAAAACTCACAAATGGGTTTTTCAGAGGCAAAGTTATAAAACTTCAAAATGTGTCACTACATTACGGGCCACCCATTAGTAAAAAATATTGAAATAGAATATGGTGGCTACCGAACTTTTATTCAAGTTTACTAGCCACGACTACTCGCTTCACGGGTTAACAAAGTATGGAAAACAAATAATGTCAATACGCGTTTCTCTCGGGAACCGTTTGAGGAATACAAATAATAACTAACTACTTGCATAAAAATAATTTTTATGCAAGTAGTTCTGAGAAGCTACGAAACATCAAGCTACGTCTCATTGCAATTCATTCTAACTTTGAAGAAAGTCATATAAATATTTCTCTCGGGAACATATCGGGATTAAAAATTCCTGTGCTGATGCCGGGATATAACAATAATTTTCATAGAAATCAGATTAGAGGTTTTTGAGTAATGTGCGGCGTATCGGTACAGAATAAATGGGATAATAAAATGATATACCAGAAGGAATTTTTCTCATGTAGCCCAGATTGTTACTTATTAGATTAAACATAAACAAACAAACTGCAATTATTGAGCAATATTCTAAATAGTATATAAATAATATTAGCTCTTCAGTTACACCGTAAGTATGAACTCTTCAAGCTTTTTTATACCATCATAATTTGTAGATTATTTATTAGTCTTCAAAGCTCATTTATTATTGAATAATATCGCATAGCTTATATGCACAATTAGCTATATATTTGAAAATGTAATAATGTAATACCTTACAAGTTATTCAAGAAATTCACCTTGATATAGCATTTAGCAAAATATTAAACGAGAATTATTTATAGATTCCCTTCTTCTAGAGAAGATTATTCACTCAACCATTATATTAATTAATTTATATTGCAAGAAATCGACAGGGTACTATTTATGGTTGCTTTTGATGAGTTTCCTTTGTTGTTGATTTAGGAAGCCCTACATCTATTGATTCGGAAATTACTTCGAAATTACCATGGATGCTGTTGGTTCTTTTGATAACTTAAGAAGAAAAAATACTACCTATATCAGACAAAAAGAGACTAATGTAATGAAAGTCCATTAGGACTGCAAAGAGAACTATGTCCTGAGAATATACTTTTACTGTTACTAAAGATGGTTATTTACTAAAAGAATTACATACAGAGACTAGAAAGTACATAGCAGAAACGATCATAACAATCGTGACAAAGTTTTGAATTTGCCGAGTTAAATATTTGATTTTATATTGGCATTCCGAAGAAAGGCACTCATTTTAGCGTCCCATCTACTTAGGAATAACTGTAGGCCTACAGGAGTTCAATACTTCCAGATAGTTTTCTGCGTATTGTCATCAAAATTCTAACAGTGTTCTTCAATATAATTTTAACTGTGTTTATTTTCGTACCGTTTTTCCAGTTTTTCAACTGATACCAGCAGTATTCAAATGTTTTCCAACAAATAATCTGCTCAAAAAATGGTGTAAAGCCATTTTGTTCATAATAGGAATAATTGTGGTGCATTATTATTAATTTAGAAATTGTTCTAAACTCAGTTACAATGAATCATTATCAAGTTTATGAGAATAACTTTTCAACATCATATCACCTTAATAATAATTCATCTCGTATAATCAAATTAAACCATTTAAGCGTATATATTCCAGGATAGGTAGATAATCATGCGTACCTCTGTTACCCTTTTATGTGAAAGAGAGCTGTGGTGGAAACTGTCAAGCGTTCATTGAAATCGATAGTGACGCAAAAGGATAGCGGGAGGTAGGTAACTTCTACCTCAATCCCCCCAAGTGTCAGTCCCTATCATCTACGAAGAACACGTGTTGTTCCACGTGGTATCGCCTCCACTACCCTACACAATATCTATATGCCTTGCTTTCTCTTTGTCTTTGATCCTTTCTCTAATCATGCACAACATGCTGAATTTTACCACACATTAGAATATAGAATTAAATCTCATAATCATACAGTCCGACAGCGACATCAAAAGTCTTGGAATTGAAAAAATATGATGTAAATCGGCAGTAAGTACTTAATAAATAACTTGTGTGCCATGCAAAACGGGAACATATCTTCGCATGTCTTCACATGAATCATCTGAAATTACATATTGAAATACACCTGGTTACTTTTTGAAGTAGAAATATTTGACTGATCAACATGGTAGGAAATACACAAACCCGCACTAATGTAATGATCATAATAAATATTTAAAATTACTGAACTCCACTTAGGATACCTTATAACATTTGGACAATTTTGGACATAAATGATGATTTTTGATAAATAGTCAATTTAATTGTTTCCGGAAATTATGTCTTTAATTATGTCACATAAAGTTTTCGATTTTCGAACAAAAACATAAAAAATATTAATATTTATTGACGAGTCAGTTTGATATTGAAAAACTGGCGGATGCGCTGTGAAAATTGATAGTTTCAAGTTTTTTGATGGGTCCCTTCAATAAGTCGTATTGTGCTAATTTTGCATATATGAATACTGTCAAATCTAGATGCATCTTAATCATTGACAAGAATGAATTGTATAACAGATAGGTAAGAATATGGAGTTAGTGTATCCAGTAGGTATCTACATTTCTAGCTCCGTGAAAGAAATATGCTCGTGAGCTATAAACGATGTAGATTTGTACTAAACTTAACTTTTTGGTATTTCTGGAAATAAAATTGAAAATCAACAAAATATGACACACTTGTAGGTACATTATTTGATATTTCTAATACATGTTCTCAGTGAAGTGTTTGTAAATGGTTTGTATTTTTTACTCAAAACTAAAAAAATACCTACTCTTTTATATGAACTATAACAAGACTTTAATCAGTTTTAATAAAAACGTTTAAAAGTCTAAAAACATTTGAAACTTCTACATTATTAAATAATCAAATTTTGATGTACTTATAAGATTTTCTTAGGTGAGTGTTAACTATCGCTAGCAGTTTTTCTTCAAAAACGAAGGGTATTCTTTCAAATTTTATTAATTAGGTAGGTACTAAAAATATAAAAAAATACAAATTGAAGTTCTTCTAACGACATCAAATAATGTTGGAGTTTTTTTACTAAAAAAATATGTTCACTACATTCATCTATTCGATTGTATGCTCTTTTATTTCGCGCGGAAACGTTCACGGATTTTGATGATTCTACTTCATTTGAAAGAGGAATGCTGAGAGATGATTCAAAAATACAATATGTTCCTCCCCACAAAGAAATCCTTCAAAAGGACTGGAAGAGACATTTTTTTTCGAAAAATGAAAATTTTATGTGACAGGGATCAATAAAAGATTATTTCCAGAAACATAAATAATCTTTTCTTTTTTTATTCAAGAGTTTCCGCGTTAAAGCGCTAACTAGAAAGTGCGTGTTGAAGTTATTTAATAAGTAATAAGGTTTCACGAGACTCTCGAAGAGATCGAGAAGATTTCTCGGTCTCGAAAAAATCCGAAAAAATGTATCAGTTTGAATAGTACAGTTTTACAGAGTTGTCAAATTGATTTATTGTATACGTATACAAACATGTCCAGGGGAATTACTATGTTTGTAGGTTATGATTCGTATTTAACTTGCCAATACAAAACGAATCAAAATACAAGTTCGTTTATTTATGTCAAATACTTTGAACATTGCGTGTGACTACTGATTATCATAACCTGGTAAATAGGTAATTAGCTGATTCTAATCAGGGTCAATTTTCCAATTTGACAACGTTGGAAATGTCAGGCGTACCAACTGATCTGTGACTCAATACAACGTTTTACTTAAATTCACTATCTTCCTATAATGGCACAACAAAATCACCAAAACCAATAGAATTTATATTATTTTTTAATTTTCAGTGTACCTTCTAGTAAAGTCGGTCCTATTTTTTTGTAACAAATATTTATTCCATTATGTATTTTCCAGTCGGGTTAAAAGCTCACAGTGCTTCTTACATTTCTATGCATAAATGCTGTTAATTGTAAGAAAATATTGTGTGCATAATTTATAATCTTATTGTTACAAAAAGAAACAGTAGTCAAGTAAAATTCTTCGAAATCTGGCCGATTATTCCCATTCGGCATTCTTGCGTTATCGCACAGATAACGTATATAGGCAGCCTACTGACTCAACATAGGTCTCATTTCAACTGCAGACCCGAAAAAATTGCAATACGCCCACATGATGAATCTTGACAGAGGTTGAAACAAATGATAACTTACTCGAATTCGAATTTAATATTTACATTTGAATTCAAATTCACAAATTGAGCAAATTGCTTCCAAAAAAATTTCGTTCTTTTTGGTTCGTATCATGAGGGTTCCGTACAGTTATTCTATGATACAATTCAGTTACCTTATATATAAAACTTGGAAAAATAATTGCAA
This sequence comes from Crioceris asparagi, assembly GCA_958507055.1. Taxonomy (NCBI): domain Eukaryota; kingdom Metazoa; phylum Arthropoda; class Insecta; order Coleoptera; family Chrysomelidae; genus Crioceris; species Crioceris asparagi. Next base: position 21,208,562 of record OY293833.1, read on the forward strand.
ATAACAACATAAAATATAAAAATACTTAAGTAAACAATTAGTTAATTGCCTTTATTCGCATTCAGCGAATAACTTTTTACAAATATTCATTTTTTAAATCAACATGACTTCTTTACATAGAAATAGAACTTTGGTATTAGATATTATGGACTCTAGATTTATTATGATTTCACCCTTATAATACTAGATAGAAGATCAAGAATATAGTTAAAAGCTCAAGACTTCCAGTCTTATATTATCATTTCTTGTCTGGATAGAAACAACAAATAATTAAAAACTAGAATTTTAAAAAATCTTAATCATTTATCATTTACCAGAAACAACATAAAATGTAGTAAAGCAGATCGAATTTTATGTTAAAATACATTCAAACCTCAAAAAAATTGTTATTTCTTTGTCTCTGTTGTTAATGGTATTATTACAGGGTGCACTGAAAAATATAAAATAATATTTATTCTATGGGTGCTGGTACTTTTGGAGTTGGAGCCTACAACTAAGTACAATGGCACAACTTCAAAATTACCAGCACCAATAGAATTAATATATTTTTTTTTTCAGTGCACCAACTAATAAAGTCGGCCCAATTTTTTGTAAAAAATATTTATCAGATATTAAGATATGCTTTTGGAGATTATGGGGGCGAAGATCTAACTATAAGAGTTTCTTTTGACCCTTTGGTAGGGCACCCTAATATAAATAATATAAACACACATAAGCAAGTGGATTGATCTCAAAAAACGTTTTAAGCTTCTATTTTAGACGGAATGGTTATATTTCATTCATTCAAATAAATTCTTTATTGGTCGATGGAGTAAATGCATCGAAGACATAGTGGTTCTCTCTGACCACATGTCTCGAACGAACCGTCAAACGAAAATCTGTTAGCAGATAGCTAATCGTCATACGCTTGAATTGAAAAGCGTTTGCGCTACTACGCAGAAACCTAACTATATGACACTGTTTTTGATGTGGGTTGGAACGAAGCTATAGACTCTGTTCATTAACTGGTGCATCGAAAAGGATTTTATGTGCCGTGTTGTGTCGTTTCCCGATCGAGGACTCCCTCACAAATACAGACACACATATGGCTGTATATATCCCCCGGGTGAGCGCAGCTGCATCCAAGAGGCGTGGACCAACTCGAAGACGACACACGTGGCGGCCCATGAAATCGGCCGCGAAGTCACCAGTCACTCGTGTGCCTCTTTTCTTCCTGCGTTTCGCCTTCTCATTTTTGTTAAATATACACACACACACATCGTGCAGCACCTTTGAAACATTCACAAATTATCACAAAATACGCGAGATATCTTTCTAAGAAAAATAGGTTGAATTAACAGAGAGCGTAGACGAGGCGCGATGGAGTATTATAACGGCCCTGGTATAGAAGGCTCTCCCTTCATCAATAATCTCAATAATGCAAATAACAAATTATTATTTTCTTAATAATTATATAGCTCCAAGAAAATATTTTATATGTATTGTTAGTTATTAGAAAATGAAAAAGTTTTTGTGTAATACGATATTTAGAATCGAACCTATGACCCTCGACCATACGGGTTATAAGTTGTAGGGACATTAATGCATCTCTTATGGATAAATATTTTTTGTCTACTGTATAAAAGTACTCTATATCAGAAAACCGATTATCAATGAATAGCCAATTCTCTTAATCTTCCGCTTTCAAATGAAAAAAGAATCATCAAAATCGGTTCACGTTTACTTTGCAAACCGGGGTTACATACATAAAAAAAATCTGGTGTGTCCATTCACACGACTTTCCTACCGCTCGCAGGCAAATTACAGTGAATAAAATATCGTCCGATTATAACGGACAACAATGGTCATCAAAGATTTTTTCGCAAGATGAAACGTTTAGCCAGAGTCTGAGGAAATTTTGGAATTGTATTCAAGCATAACTTTTTTGTGCTTTTTCTCAGAGATGGCGCTGTATGTGGGTGGTAAAGGGTTCTCAGAAGAATACTTTAGGAGAGTTTAATCAAAATCCTTAGAGCCGTTCTCGCGTTAAAGTCTTGAGCAAATTAAGTTTTTTGGTTATAGCTCAACACACGATGTATACAGGATTCTCATTCAATGCCATCGGCGAGTGATATTGGTACCAAACAAAATAAAAAAGAAAGCAACAAAATACACCGATCCGTTCCCGAGATAATGCTGTCACAGACAGACAGACAGACAAACGGACAGAGGTATGGCTGAAAATATGTTTATTAGACTTAGAAAACTGTGAAAAGTCAACATTTGTAAAAATTTCGATACCGAAAATTCCACACGATTACAATACTTTCCTTATACAGCTACTATAGTAGCGTAGGAAAGTAAGATATACAGTCTATACCACCTTCTTTCGGGAAATCGGCCAGAAGAATTTGTTTCACATCTTCAATATCAACAAGTAATGATAGCGACTCCAAAGCAACTTAATTCGATGTATAATGAACAAACAGTTGATCAAAATGATTCAATTATGTTTAATACTTTTCCTATATCACGAGAACAATTTATTGAGTCCGTACCAACTTTATTTCTTGGTCCTCAGTAGTAAGCTACATTAAAATAACAATAACTGAAATAATAAAGTTTGGTAACAACTTCAATTTGCGTTTTTTAATGAAGCTTAGCAGTAAAACCAAAAATCTACTATAAACTTCCGGAGTACTTGGAGCTTAATAAAATGTGCCTTGGAATTTTAAGACCAACTTATCGACATAAATGTTACAAAAAATTGGACCGACTTTATTAGTTGGTAGTTGGTGAACTGAAAAAAAAAATATTTCACATTATTGAGTGTAACATTAGTCATGAAAATCGTTGAACGCTCACTAATACACAAGAAGATAGTACTTATCCTACTTAGCCATGTAAAGGCTTAGCTTGTATACTTGTTACTATTCAGAGAAAGCGGCGCAGATATATTTCAGAGTTAACTGCTCGAAAACCGTAACTCTTTTCAAAAAATGTCCAATTTAAATGTTGCTACTTATAATCTCTTTTTTCATTTGGCTGTCTCATATTTTCAATTTTCGAAAAAAAAATTCCACATAGCGGAAATACATATATCACATATTTCAGACTTTACCATTGCTGTAACTCGAAAACCGCAACTGTTTTGAAAAAATGTTCTGTTTGGTTCGTCTGTCAAAAATGATCTAATAGGTACAGGGACGTATGAAAATCTTATCGGAACTGCAAAGATATCTCTACATCTTGATGGCAGAATCTACAATTATTTTCAAAAACAGCTTACAGAGAGTAGAAGACACAAGTCTTTGAATCATGTAAAAGACTATGGTTTTATTTCCACTCTGGAGAATTATACGATTATGAAAATGGAATTCTATGATCAGATGAACTCAGTGCGCTTGAGATTACATATATTAACAAAATAAAAGGACTGACATAATATTAACTCTAAACTCTAGTGGTACTGGTAATTTTGGAATTGTGCAGTTACCTACAGGTATAGGAGATTTTTGGCCCGATTTTCACGATTAAAGTGAAGCTTCTTCTGTGTAAGGGATATTATAGAGATGTAGCGCGAAAACAATTTTGATGAAGCTATTAAATATTAAAGTAATCTCCCCATTAGCCTGTTTATTCATAATACCTAGTGGCTGAACGGTTCATTTAACAATTTAATTGAATATGACCATTATTGTTTGTTTCGAAACCCTGAAAACGCACGGATCATATCGGTGGACACAATAGTCAAGAAACGTGATTCTCTCTACACATGATATTTCTGTATTTTTCAAAGCTGAACAACATGAAGTCAGTTCCTCAAAAAACTCAAACGTTTCAAAATAATAAAAGAACCATTTTGAAAAATAGGAGGAAATAAATAACTCAAGTAGGATCTGCATGAAAGCGATAAGAAAATCGTATGAGTGGACGCACCAGATATTTTATCATAAAAACATTAATGGATATTACTTTTTCTAAAAAAGTTTGTCCTCATACTTAAATAATCTTTTCTGAAGTTCATGAGGCAACTAATAAGAAAAGTAATTTTATTGACTAAGCTAAAGCAACATTTAAGTATTTTCTTCCAAGTAAACTTGCAAGATATAGTTGATATTTCTGTTCGATAGCAGTGACCCTCTACGACGCAGTCGTATACATATATATGTATGTAAATACAATGTTAAAAATTCTAAACCAAATCACGACCACACAACATGTACCTAAAGAAAGGTTGTGAGTGACTGCCCACAGTGACCAAATTGTAGCAGATGCATATCAACTTCCACTGTAGGTACGAGTAGGTACTTGCTGTAGCACTACTGTAACGAATCATTAAAATGTAATTTTCTCACGCGGTAATAGGATATACGTATACGCTTATCGAGATTCACGTTATAGTCCAATTGCGCAGAAAATTACAAAGAGCAATTTTATGACATTTGCAAAATTTATAGTGAATTTATCAGTTCACATAATTATTTTTTTACAGAAACTAGGACAGGGTTTATGCACTGGAACATACAAAATAATATTGATTGACTTTGGACACCAACTTGAAAAGTACCAGTACTAATAGAATTAATAGGTATAAGATATTTTTTATTTTTCCGAAATTCTTGAAATTTCGAAGTGAAACTTCTTTGGCCACATCATAGAGATTTTTAAGGTCGCGTCAAGGCAACATCACCTTTTCTATGCCACACATGCAAACGAACATAGAATATTTTTTACAAAAAATTGGACCGACGTTATTAGTTGATGCACTGAAAAATACAAAATAATATTAATTCTATTGGTGCTGTTACTTTTGAAGTTGTGCAGTTTCAGTTTGATTGATAACTTTTGTCACCAACTTCACAAGTACCAGCACCAATAGAATTAATATTATTTTGTATTTTTGACCGACGAACCCCGAACGGAGGAGGTATACAATTATTCAGCTGTCTGCTTTTTTTTTGACCGCGCGTTTTATATAGTAAACGAACTCCGATTTTGATTTTTGATTCATTTGAAAGAGGAGGCTGGAGAAATGGTCCCATATTCAAAACACAAATCCGAAATCTCCTTCCCTCCGAAAACCGATCCCGAAGGGGTGGTTGGGGCAAATTTTCTCGAAAATCGAAAATCTGAGTTGATATAATTAAAGATAGAATATCCGGAAACCTTTGAATTGAACATTTTTTCAAAAGAGTTGCGGTTTTCGAGATAGCGGCATGTTAAATTCTCAAATATAATATGTATTTTTGCTATGTGGAGAGGGTGATTTCTATCGAAAATTGAAAATCTTTGGATACTACATGAAAGACTTAATTATTTGTAGCAACATTTATGATGAACATTTTTTCCTTAGAGTTACGGTTTTCGAGTAAAATCGGTGTTAAAATGGTAACATCTAAAATACTTGAGCGTATATCCGCAGCGATATGTTGAGATCTCAATACTCTACTACTACTACTCTCAACAACTACAAGCAAAGAACATACGTGGGTAATAGGATAAGTACTATCTTCATTGGTATTAGTGAACGTTCAACGATTTTCCTGACTAATGTTACACTCAAAAGTGTGAAATAAATATTTTTTAGAAAAAATTGGACCTACGTTATTAGCTGGTGCACTGAAAAGGCTAAAATAATATCAATTCTATTGGTGCTGGTACTTGTGAAGTTGGTGCCAAATGTTATCAATCTAACTGCAACTGCACAACTTCAAAAGTAACAGCACCAATAGAATTAATATTATTTTATACCTCTCAGTGCACCAACTAATAACGTCGGTCCAATTTTTTGTAAAAAATATTTATTTCACACTTTTGAGTGTAACATTAGGCACGAAAATCATTGAACGTTCACTAATATCAAAGAAGATAGTACTTATCTTATTACCCACGTATGTTCTTTGCTTGTACTTGTTATTATGTAAGCTCTGTTAAGCTAGCAGTGACAAGTTAGCAGAAACAATCGAAACCGGCATGGGAATTTGTTGCTAATTAGTTGCTAAAATGCCGATTTTGTTGCTCGAACCAGTTTTGAAAAAATTGAGTTACTGCTATCTTAACGTGTAAGATAGCAGTGAAACCAGTGAAAATTATTTTTTTTCAATTCTAACACCACCTGAATTTGTTGCTAATTTGTTGCTGGAAGATAGTATAAAGAAAATTAAAAAAATAATAAAAATAAAAAAAAATATGAAAAAATATTTAAAAAATTAAAAAAATATATTGAAAAATTGTACTTTACAGTACTTCTTCCTAATGCTACGCTAATCCAAAACTCAAAAAAATAGTAAATAGTTAGGATATCCACTGATTAACCTGAAATCAAGTATTGTTGTTGAAGCTGTTAGAATTCCTATATTTTCTCTCTTAATTTCTAGCAGAAATTTTGTTGCTCATTGGATAAGTCTTTATTAGTGCTTGAATTACCAGCAACAAAATACAAAAAAAGAATATTACCAATAATAAACTTGTGACTGATTTGTTTTGGTGTCGCTATGAGAATACCTCCATTTTCGGTTTTAATTTCTGGCAGAAATTTTGTTGCTCATTAGATAAGTCTTTATTAGTGCTTGAATTACCAGCAACAAAATACAAAAAAAGAATAATACCAATAATAAACTTGTGACTGATTTTTTTTGATGTCGCTATCAGAATACCTCCATTATCTCTCTTAATTTCTAGCAGAAATTTTGTTGCTCATTGGATAAGTCTTTATCAATGCTTGAATAACCAGCAACAAAATACAAACAAAGAATATTACCAATAATAAACTTGTGACTGATTTTTTTTGGTGTCGCTATGAGAATACCTCCATTTTCGGTTTTAATTTCTGGCAGAAATTTTGTTGCTCATTAGATAAGTCTTTATTAGTGCTTGAATTACCAGCAACAAAATACAAAAAAAGAATAATACCAATAATAAACTTGTGACTGATTTTTTTTGATGTCGCTATCAGAATACCTCCATTATCTCTCTTAATTTCTAGCAGAAATTTTGTTGCTCATTGGATAAGTCTTTATTAGTGCTTGAATTACCAGCAACAAAATACAAAAAAAGAATATTACCAATAATAAACTTGTGACTGATTTTTTTGGTGTCGCTATGAGATACTTCCATTTTCGGTTTTAATTTCTGGCAGAAATTTTGTTGCTCATTAGATAAGTCTTTATTAGTGCTTGAATTACCAGCAACAAAATACAAACAAAGAATAATACCAATAATAAACTTGTGACTGATTTTTTTTGATATCGCTATCAGAATACCTCCATTATCTCTCTTAATTTCTAGCAGAAATTTTGTTGCTCATTGGATAAGTCTTTATTATTGCTTGAATTACCAGCAACAAAATACAAAAAAAGAATATTACCAATAATAAACTTGTGACTGATTTTTTTTGGTGTCGCTATGAGAATACCTCCATTTTCGGTTTTAATTTCTGGCAGAAATTTTGTTGCTCATTAGATAAGTCTTTATTAGTGCTTGAATTACCAGCAACAAAATACAAAAAAAGAATAATACCAATAATAAACTTGTGACTGATTTTTTTTGATGTCGCTATCAGAATACCTCCATTATCTCTCTTAATTTCTAGCAGAAATTTTGTTGCTCATTGGATATGTCATTATTAGTGCTTGAATTACCAGCAACAAAATACAAAAAAAGAATATTACCAATAATAAACTTGTGACTGATTTTTTTTGGTGTCGCTATGAGAATACCTCCATTTTCGGTTTTAATTTCTGGCAGAAACTTTGTTACTCATTAGATAAGTCTTTATTAGTGCTTGAATTACCAGCAACAAAATACAAACAAAGAATAATACCAATAATAAACTTGTGACTGATTTTTTTTGATATCGCTATCAGAATACCTCCATTATCTCTCTTAATTTCTAGCAGAAATTTTGTTGCTCATTGGATAAGTCTTTATTAGTGCTTGAATTACCAGCAACAAAATACAAAAAAAGAATATTACCAATAATAAACTTGTGACAGATTTTTTTTATGTCGCTATCAGAATACCTCCATTATCCCTCTTAATTTCTAGCAGAAATTTTGTTGCTCATTGGATAAGTCTTTATTAGTGCTTGAATTACCAGCAACAAAATACAAAAAAAGAATATTACCAATAATAAACTTGTGACTGATTTTTTTTGGTGTCGCTATGAGAATACCTCCATTTTCGGTTTTAATTTCTGGCAGAAATTTTGTTGCTCATTAGATAAGTCTTTATTAGTGCTTGAATTACCAGCAACAAAATACAAACAAAGAATAATACCAATAATAAACTTGTGACTGATTTTTATTGATGTCGCTATCAGAATACCTCCATTATCTCTCTTAATTTCTAGCAGAAATTTTGTTGCTCATTGGATAAGTCTTTATCAATGCTTGAATAACCAGCAACAAAATACAAACAAAGAATATTACCAATAATAAACTTGTAATTATTTTTTTTTTGGTGTCGCTATCAAAATACCTCCATTATCTCTCTTAATTTCTAGCAGAAATTTTGTTGCTCATTGGATAAGTCTTTATCAATGCTTGAATAACCAGCAACAAAATACAAACAAAGAATATTACCAATATTAAACCTGTAATTATTTTTTTTGGTGTCGCTATCAAAATACCTCCATTATCTCTCTTAATTTCTAGCAGAAATTTTGTTGCTCATTGGATAAGTCTTTATCAATGCTTGAATAACCAGCAACAAAATACAAACAAAGAATATTACCAATATTAAACCTGTAATTATTTTTTTTTGGTGTCGCTATCAAAATACCTCCATTATCTCTCTTAATTTCTAGCAGAAATTTTGTTGCTCATTGGATAAGTCTTTATCAATGCTTGAATAACCAGCAACAAAATACAAACAAAGAATATTACCAACAATAAACTTGTAATTATTTTTTTAGTGTCGCTATCAGAATACCTCCATTATCTCTCTTAATTTCTAGCAGAAATTTTGTTGCTCATTGGATAAGTCTTTATTAGTGCTTGAATTACCAGCAACAAAATACAAAAAAAGAATATTACCAATAATAAACTTGTGACTGATTTTTTTTGGTATCGCTATGAGATACCTCCATTTTCGGTTTTAATTTCTGGCAGAAATTTTGTTGCTCATTAGATAAGTCTTTATTAGTGCTTGAATGACCAGCAACAAAATACAAACAAAGAATAATACCAATAATAAACTTGTAATGGAGGTTTGTTTTAGACGCTATCGCATTAATAAAATAATAAAAAAAATCACTAATATTTTATTAAACTTTTATATACACTAATAGTTGTATGTTTATTTCTGCCAGAAATTAAAACCGAAAATGGAGGTATTGTCATAGCGACACCAAAAAAAATCAGTCACAAGTTTATTATTGGTAATATTCTTTTTTGTATTTTGTTGCTGGTAATTCAAGCACTAATAAAGACTTATCCAATGAGCAACAAATATTCTGCTAGAAATTAAGAGAGATAATGGAGGTATTCTGATAGCGACATAAAAAAATCAGTCACAAGTTTATTATTGGTATTATTCTTTGTTTGTATTTTGTTGCTGGTTATTCAAGCATTAATAAAGACTTATCCAATGAGCAACAAAATTTCTGCTAGAAATTAAGAGAGATAATGGAGGTCTTCTGATAGCGACACCAAAAAAAAATAATTACAAGTTTATTATTGGTAGTATTCTTTGTTTGTATTTTGTTGCTGGTTATTCAAGCACTAATAAAGGCTTATCTAATCAGCAACAAAATTTCTGCCAGAAATTAAAACCGAAAATGGAAGTATTGTCATAGCGACACCAAAAAAAATCAGTCACAAGTTCATTATTGGTAATATTCTTTTTTTGTATTTTGTTGCTGGTAATTCAAGCACTAATAAAGACTTATCCAATGAGCAACAAAATTTCTGCTAGAAATTAAGAGAGATAATGGAGGTATTCTGATAGCGACATAAAAAAAATCAGTCACAAGTTTATTATTGGTATTATTCTTTGTTTGTATTTTGTTGCTGGTTGTTCAAGCATTGATAAAGACTTATCCAATTAGCAACAAAATTTCTGCTAGAAATTAAGAGAGATAATGGAGGTATTCTGATAGCGACACCAAAAAAAATAATTACAACTTTATTATTGGTAATATTCTTTGTTTGTATTTTGTTGCTGGTTATTCAAGCATTGATAAAGACTTATCCAATGAGCAACAAAATTTCTGCTAGAAATTAAGAGAGATAATGGAGGTATTCTGATAGCGACATCAAAAAAATCAGTCACAAGTTTATTATTGGTATTATTCTTTGTTTGTATTCTGTTGCTGGTTATTCAAGCATTGATTAAGACTTATCCAATGAGCAACAAAATTTCTGCTAGAAATTAAGAGAGATAATGGAGGTATTCTGATAGCGACACCAAAAAAAAATAATTACAAGTTTATTATTGGTAATATTCTTTGTTTGTATTTTGTTGCTGGTAATTCAAGCACTAATAAAGGCTTATCTAATCAGCAACAAACCGAAAATGGAGGTATTGTCATAGCGACACCAAAAAAAAAATCAGTCACAAGTTTATTATTGGTAATATTCTTTTTTTGTATTTTGTTGCTGGTAATTCAAGCACTAATAAAGACTTATCCAATGAGCAACAAAATTTCTGCTAGAAATTAAGAGAGAAAATATAGGAATTCTAATAGCTTCAACAACAATACTTGATTTCAGGTTAATCAGTGAATATCCTAACTATTTACTATTTTTTTGAGTTTTGGATTAGCGTAGCATTAGGAAGAAGTACTGTAAAGTACGTTTTTTCAATATATTTTTTTAAATTTTTTTTATATTTTTTCATATTTTTTTTATTTTTAATATTTTTTTAATTTTCTTTATACTAACTTCCAGCAACAAATTAGCAACAAATTCAGGTGGTGTTAGAATTGAAAAAAAATATTTTTTAGTGGTTTCACTGCTATCTTACACGTTAAGATAGCAGTAACTCAATTTTTTCAAAACTGGTTCGAGCAACAAAATCGGGATTTTAACAACGAATTAGCAACTAATTAGCAACAAATTCCCATGCCGGTTTCGATTGTTTCTGCTAACTTGTCACTGCTAGCTTAACAGAGCTTATTATGTAGAGATCTCAGAACATCGTTGCGGAAATACGCATAAATATTTTAGATTTAACCATTTTACCACCGCTTAACTCGAAAACTGTAACTCCAAGGAAAAAATAGTTTATATAAATGTTGCTACAAATATTACTGTCGTTCATGTGGTAGCAAGAGATTTTCATTTTTGGAAAGAAATCGTCCTTTCGTCAGTTCAAATGTATAGGCACAGCTTATGTGGAATAGGTACCCCCTCCCTTTGGGAAGACGGTCAAAAAGATTTGTCACGTCAAATTACAAGCCACACAAAAGAGTTCTGTGAACTTAGAACCCGATTTGCAAATAAAATTAATTAAAAATTATATTTGTAAACTACAAACGACGTAGATGTTTGTGGTGAAATTTATTTAAATGTAGTTTTTAAAAAAACTTTGAAAATCAAAAAAAAAAAATTATGGCATTTTCCCGGGAATGGGTTAACAATTGTTTGTAGTAACATTAGTTTATTTTATTATTTTTTTTATTGTTTTATTATTTATTAATCGCTTAATCAAATTTACATAAAATAAATTTAATAAAACTTTTGTACTTCCATAAACTAAAAACGACTTAGATGTTTGTAGTGAAATTTATTTGTTTTTAGTTTTTCAAAAAACCTTGAAAATCAAAAAAAAGATTTTTTACATCAAATAAATTTAATAAAATTTGTTTGCTTCCAGGACTACAAACGACGGAGATGTTTGTAGTGGAATTTATTTGTTTTTCAATTATTTTTAGTTTACTTTTTAGTAATAACAGATTTGGTTTTCACATTCTATTAACATCGAACATCACAAAATTTGACAAATTAAATTTAACAAAATAATTTTTTTTTCAAACTATTCTATCAATAGACTTTTCTTACATTTCTTTAATAACTATCGCCATTTTGTGCTCTTAGATTTCTTCGTAAGTCTCTACAAACAATTGTTAACACATTCCCGTAAAAATGCCACAAAAACATCAAAAATTGTAGTAAATTATTTTTTCCATTTTCCAAGTTTTTGGAAATCTATAAACAAATAAATTTCACTATTAACATCTACGTCGTTTGTAGTTTCTGGAAACACAACATTTTTTTGAAATTTATTTTACGTAAATTTGCTTAAGCGAATAATAATGCTAAAAAAATACCAAAGAAAATATTCTATCTACAAAAAAAACTACAAACGGTTATTAACACATTGCCGGAAAATGCCATAAAAACAGCAAAAATTGTGGGAATAAATATTTTAATTTTATTTTCATTTTTATAAACTACAAACAAATAAATTTCACTACAAACAATCACGACGTTTGTAGTTTATGGAAGAACAAAAATTTTATTAAATTTATTTGTCGTAAATTTGATTAAACGATAAATAATGTTGAAAAAATTTAACTATTATCATTACAAAAAACTACAAACGATGTTTAACACATTCCAGGAAGAAAATCCATAAAAACATCAAAAATTGTAGAACTATTTGTTTTTTGAAAAACAACAAAGAAATAAATTTCACTACAAACATCTACGTCGTTTGTAGTTTACAAGTATACTTTTTAATTAATTTTATTTTCAAGTCGGGTTCTAAGTTCACGGAGCTACACAGAAGTTACAGAAATCAAACATTCATTTTGGTCAGTTTGCAACATACCCACATTATTGGGATAAAAAGTTATATTAATAACAGACATTGATAAAGTTGGTATATGTAGTAGAACCAGAAATCTAAGAAGGTCGTAAATCCATATTCCCAAGTCCGGATTAAGATATCTCATGAAATAGTTTGGCATTTGGCATAATCGCATCATTATCGTGATATTTATAAATGTTTTGTGTTATATATCATAATATACTGTATATATATAAACAAATCTCAATTATATTCAAGCGATTTTTCTCAATAATTATCTTAACCCATTATACCTACCTATGAAATAAATGTAATGGCTAAAGCAGGTACAACTCTGTGTAGACTCCCTGCTAATAACTCAGGTGTTTGGTGATTTACAACCTTCTTAGATTTCTGGTCGCACTATACACATATTTTCTCCAGCAGTAAATTTATTATTAGCAACAGTAATAAGAAATCACTGACTTGAAGCTTCAATTAATGAGAATTTGTAGGGGGTTGCCATAATTTTTTGTGGACATAAGTAAGTAAACAGATACTATTGCGATTTTTATATAATTTCTACTGACTTAATATCGTTTGTTTGATTCAATAAATTGTCGGAAATCGATTCAAAAGAATTACAAAATATTTATCTACACGAATATATCGAAAGAAGCAAAATAACAGTTGAGACAACGAACAATATTTTCTACTGCATATTAATATTTATTCGTTACAAAATTGTATATCAACAAATAAGTGAGCAATGCTTTTTGACCGACTTCCGACAGAGGAGATATACAATTCGACTATGTGCTTCCTTATGCCTGTTCGAGCGTCCACATAGTAAACCAGCTCCGATTTTGGTTTTTTTTTCATTCATTTGAGAGAGGATTGTTGAAAAATTCTTCTAAATTTAAAAAATAAAATTCAAGATTTCCTCCCCACCAAGAGTTTGGAGGGGGCATTTTTTCGAAAATCGAAATCTTGAGATGGCAAAATTAAAGAATAGACCAATAGACCAATTTCCAGGTCAATAAATAAAAAAGAATTTAAATTTAAAGCATTTTGTTTGCCACAGTAGAGGTATTCTTAATAGTTCTCTTACGGTTTTTGTGAAAATTTGAATTTTTATATGGTGTTGTAGGTTATTTGTATGCAAATATACAAAACATGTCATAAAAATGGTTTAAAATATTTATAAACATGCAAAGGTGTTATGAAGAAGAAAATTAACAAATCCCTGAATCACGTAAATTAAATTATTTGTCTGCTTTCTTAACAAAAACCTATGGACAAAAAATAAGCCATAAGGTATTTGAGAAGCGGCAAAACATAAAAGCCTGATTAATAACAAATCTCATATAAATTGAAATTAGAAAGCAAATAATTTTTAGTGAGTTTTTTGTTATAGAAACTATACAGTACTCACATTCTTAAAACACAACGTTTTGTAACAACTATAAGAGAAATAGAGTTGTATACTCAAGGGTACTTTTTTAAGTAAATAAGGTGCGTATCAAAATTTCCTGCTTAAAATCAAAGTTATCCATTGGCGTAGAAATTAGAAACAAGAAATTATTATAATGTAAGTTGTACAAAAATAAGTTTGCTTAAATCAACGTATTGAATATGTGGTAGCATTTTGCAAATACTTTTCAGAGATATCCTATAATAGGTACCTATCTACGGCTACTACTATCTAATCATCTTATTAATATACTGCTTTACCTGACCCAAATAGCACGAATTCTACTGGACACTTAAGTGTCAATTGAAATAATAATGATAGTAATATTCTTCAAACACCTACACAATAACATTTGGAATGGCAAAAAACATCATTACATATATATTCTCTCATCAATATCAGGAAATAATGTAAATATTACTAGTACCTACTTATACAGTGTTGAACAAATGTGCGGAACAAAGTATCTCTAGACTTTATAAAGAAATCAGGTTAAAATTTTGAAGGCAGCTCAGGCTACAAATAATAATTAAGTACCAATCTACATACTTTTATTTTATTCAATGATTATAAACTTCTGGTTCGACCGGTAGAAAAATATGTGGTTTGATATTTGTTATTGGCGGATTTCATAAAAAGGAGGTACACCATTCGTTTGAATGTTTCGTTTTTTTAATATTTGTTTTTGTGTGGTTTATACTTTTGTTGGAAAAGGATATCAAGAGAAACCAAAACCTAATATGCCCTTCCTCAAGAAGGTATTAGAAGGAATTTATGTCGAAATTTGAAAATTTGATTTTATATGAGAACATTTCCAGAAACTTATTGATCATTAACAAAAGGTTTTCAGAGAGTCAACGAATATAATACAACCTCTCTGAAGTAGGCACGATCAAATCGGCAAAATCGAAAAGCACCCACCACACTTTTGAGTGTTTATTTTGTGCTAATTTGTGCTTCTAAGAAGAAAAAAATTACCTCGTGCCGTTTTGAAAAAAATCGTGGCGCTGCTAGCTTCATATGAAGTCAGCACGACCACAAGGAAAAAATAACAGAAAATTAAAAACAAGCACATAAATAGAAACAGCATAATTTGTACTAATATGTGCTACTATGAACTCAGCTGGACAACACCAAAAAAATAATTAAAAATTAAAAACAAGCACATAAATAACAGAGTATATAATTTGAGCTAATTCGTGCCATCAAATAAAAATTCAAATTTACATTCAGTTTAAAGAAAACACTTATTTAATTAAAACCCAAAATTTCTATTGAAAAGTAAGTATTCACTTTTATGAATAGACCAGACCAGCACCGCAAATCTTGCTACAGACACCGTTTATTTTGTGCTACTAAATATGTAATTGCAGATTTAATATAAGAAATTAACTTTTTATCGAAATTTAGTGTGATGAAAAATCTGATATCACGTATGGAAGTGTAGTGAGTGACGATTCGGAGTGGCACAAAAAATCTACGAATGAGTCACTAAATTGTTGCACTGAAAAAAAATTTGAAATCTCGTTTTTAAGAGAAGAATTCAAAGACTTTCTCCTTGAAAAAGTATACAAGTGACGAGCCAACAAAAAGGAGAAAACGTACTATATATATTACGGAAAGTTCTTCAACCTGGGAAATGGCAGAAACTGAATACATAATTTTCTGATGGAATGTCACTGGTACAAAATCTGCAATTACATATTTTGGTGGCACAAAGTAAGCTTTAATTTTTGCTAGTCGCGGCTAGATTTTGCTGAAAACAGATGGCACTTTACTCTTGAGTGTTAGCTGGTTCTTGGATGGTTTCTGATTAAATGCCACTGATACTAATTCTGCAATTATCACATATTTTAGTAGCAAGAAATAAACGGTGTCTGTTGCAAGATTTGCGGTTCGAGTCTATTCATGAAAGTGTATACTTACTTTTCTATTTAATTTTTGGTTTTTAATTTATTGAGTGTTTTTTAAACTGAATGCGAATATTTTTTTGATGGAATAAATTAGCACAAACTTGTACTTGCTATTTTTGTGCTTATTTTTAATTTTTGTATTTTTTTTCGTTGAGGTCATCCTGACTTCAGCAGCGCCACGATCTTTTCAAAACGACACGTGGTACAATTTTCTATATTTGTACCTTAAAATGCAGTTAAAAATGGGCAATTTGCATGTAATGACATGTAAGTATACTAATGAAAAGGTTGTTCAAATTTCCATTCAAGGAATTTTGAGATATTTACCTTTCCGCTGGCTAAAGGCCGTCGGCATTTTTTTTGGATGGCTCGGTATAAAAGTGATTTCTTTCCAAATCAATACGAGTTAGGATGATCAAAAAAAATAGTAATAAGGATTAATGGAGAACAAAACTTACCTTAAATATATTTGTACCTATTGTGTCCATTTTGAGCAGTCAGGTCCCCAACACCTGTAAAAACAAATCTCTAGAAAATTGATGACGGAGAAAGAAAAGCTTATTTTCATGAACAAATTATACCTTGAAGCTTTATTTCAATTTTAAATCAACCGTAGCTCTCGATTCTTGGTAAAATATTTCATAATTTCTTTTCACCGGATGTTAGACAGTAAATTAGTTAGCTTTGTCTGGATTTTATAAATGAAAAGGTATATTGGAAATCAATATCACCTCTTGTTATCAGAGATCTAAGAAAATGTTTCAGGCAAGAGATAGCTAATTAAGGCAGTACGGAACATTAAAAATTACAAAATTTTTGTGGACGCAGGTATTTAGATTTGTCGCATGAATAGGATGTGCGTTTTGAAAATATTCCATCTCAACCTAAAAATGTCAAATTTTCACTACTTGCAAGTGCAAAAGCTCTTCTTGCACGAACAGTGTCCCGTACCTACTATTTCGCAACTCTGAGTTTTTATCTTTATTCGCAATTCTGTTAGAGTTGTTTTCAGTGATACATTTGGAAATACACTGAAGATAAAATTTCGAACAATATTCAAATTAAAAAAAATCACCTGATTTTTCAACAGCCAAGTGAAGCGGGCACTAAGGACAAGCTATAAACAGAGTAAAATAACACAAACAACAATGAATGATATTTTATATCAATTCAATATACGTATAGGGGTTTCGAATAAGGATAAGTGCTTAAAACCGCTCAGCCGAAGCGGAAACTTAAGTATGGACGAAATTAGTATTTTCGATAATAAATCTAATAGTAATTTGGTAAATTATTTTAAATGTTGGATATTCGGAACCATTGCAGACACCTATTTTGGGAATAAATTTATTTTGTACTAGCAGTACCCGGCGCGTTGCTGCCGTAGCAGTAATAATTGTAGAGATATATGAAATTTGAAATAGACTTATGTTTATTGGCCATGTGCAGTCCAATATAAAAAATGAATAAATAAAACGAATTTCAGAGTAATCACTCTAATTATTAATTTAGCTCAGTTTTAAATGACGATTACTTTCAAAAATAACTTCCTGCTTTTGTACACTTCAGTAATAATATAATATTTTTATTGTAATGCTATTTTAAATAATTTAGTTTTATCACTTATATCTCCACAGTGTTAGATGGAGTAGGTTTAATATTTGTCCCTGTCCCTACCAGAAGTGCTGCCCTGTCGTAGCGAAAGGCCACACTCTTCTCAGGAAAAAGGCTCATTGTTCCAGATAATATAGGTGTTCTTTGGATAATGGTTCTTGACGTGTATGACATATCTGACACCACATTAAGACATTAAGAAAGCTTATGGGAAAAGTGGTGTTTTCACTATTTTCCTCGCAATTTTTACGATAACCTTCCTTATGCCTTAACGAAAATATTAAAATAAAAATTATCCGAATTGGTCGAGCCGTTCTCGAGTTTCGCGCTTAGCAACGCATTTGGCGATTCATTTTTATTTATAAAGATGTAAACTACTTAAACAGACAGCAATAGATGATTGTTGGGAATGAAAAGAGAGATAAAAGAGTTTCTGCAAGCATGCTAAGCCAAAGCTATTTTGCGTTAAATTTTATATGGGCCTTAATTGGGTCCGTCAAGCCACACCCCCGATAAAACGAATATGATTTTTTTTATTGCAAAATTAAGTGCAAATTACGGCCACAAAAAAATTTGTGCACAATTCCTTTGAAAATCGGTTACACCATAATTTTGTGCAAATTATGTGCTCTCCAATGACCTACAGAACAACTATGCTACTCTAAGCATACACCTTCTTTTTTTCAGTTTTTGAAAGAAATCGCCCCTTCCACATAGCAAAAATACCCATATGTGAGATTTTAAAATGAATGTTCAATTTAAACGTTTCCGGATATTGTCCTATCTTCAATTATACCACTTCAGGTTTTCGATTTTCGAGAAAATTTGCAGCCACCCCCTTCTGAGGCGGTTTTCGGTGAGAAGGAGGTTTCGGATTTGCGTTTTTAAGAATATGGGACCATTTCTCAAGCCTCCTCTTTCAAATGAATCAAAAATCATAAAACCGGAGCTTGTTTACTATATGCGTGCACAAACCAAAAAAAAGCAGACAGTCGAATTGTATACGTCCTCCGTTCGGGGTTCGTCGGTCAAAAAAGATTGTTGATAGAGCGATATGCAATTGGATCCACCACTGTTTTAAACTTGACATTTAGATTAGCCAATATCAATGTTATATTTAAATTATGGAATATTATTGATGAAATTCTTACAACTTTGGTGTGATCCGCCTCCCGTTGATGAATCAGCAATCAATCCGAAAAATGATAGTGATAATAGAGGTCAAGAATTAACCTTAACCTCTACATGAACTTTCCGTCATAACTAAATCTGAGTTGAAGACAACATTTTTTGACATATTGAGAAATTTTTGCCAGCCCTTAGGATACTTCCCAAGGGCACTTATATACTACACTACATTACTTCCATATAGACCCAGAAAGCGCTTTACTTCTAATTGCTGCCTGCAATTAGCAGGATTATTCCAATTCACTATCCAAGCAAAATTGTATAAAAAGTGCGCCTAAAGAAGTTTTCACTTCAAAAATAAAAAAAAATTATATGATATTTTTTCAGAAATTTATTGCGCACGCGCGAGTGAATTAAGGTGAGTTTATACAATAAATCAAACAAAATAAGAAACAAGAAGAAAGTTGAACATGCTCATTTCCATGGGAGCGTTTATACACGAAATAAGCTAAATTAATAAATAAGAATAAGAACTAAAGATGGTCAACTTTCATCTTTATTTCTTATTTTATTTTATTTTGTTTGGAAACTGATAATACGCATGATCAACCACCAGAGAACACTTAACTTGCATACAACATAAAAGTTTTTTTCAAGAAAGCTGCGATTTGATTGGTTCATTCTTATTTCTTATTTTATTTTTTGAGGTTATTCTTATTTCAATTTTAATTTGTTTCTTATTTTATTTTATTTACTGTATAAACTCACCTTTACTTGTTTGAAAATCATTAACGAATACAGTGAAAGGTGATTCAATAAAATTATAATGGGTGAATTTAAAAATTTCTCTGTTAAAAGATAGGTTATGTTTACTAAGCAATTGGAAAGACCACTGCTTAAAAATCTGACAGGCACTCACGCATATTCGCTCTTTTACTTCAAAATATTTGGTCATTAACATTAAAAAAATCAAATTTCATAACTGATAATCTGCACTATTGTAACTTTTAAATTTGGTATAAAAATCAGTTGCTTAAAGGTTTAGGTCGAGTTTATTAATAGACATTCTTAAAATGGCGGACGTAAAAGTTAAAAAAAAATCTTGGATCCCATTGTGTTAAGGTCATTGAAAATAAGACAGACAGACAGACAATGAGGTGATCTCAGAGGCGTTCTGGGAACACCGAAATAAGTATGAAAGAATAAGAATCAAGGCAATCATTATACAACAGATATTTTTGAATAAACGAAATACGAAATAGCAAATTGATTACAATAACTGACAAGGAATTAATTAGATAAGATAATAATATGAACAAAGTGTCGTCATTATTTTCCAAATTACATTTTTTTCAATTTTTTGTACACATACAGAAAGTAATTTTTAACGTGATTTTATATTCTCATTGTAGCAAAGATTCATTCAACGAAAATATTGTACTATTGAAGAAAAGAAACAGATTTAAAGCTATGAGAACATATATTTCTATAATTATTACATTCTTAGTTATCATTTCATCTATGTATCTATTAAGATATAAATTATTAACAAGAATCTCACATATTCATCAATGGAAGCTAAATATATATCAACGTTCCTATTTAGTGTAGTTCAGAAATATCTCATGATTATATCACTATAATAGGTACCTACTTCAAGAATATTTTTAACCGACGAACCCAAACGGAGGAGGTATACAATTCGACCTTTTTTGTTTGTGCGCGCTTTGTATATAGTAAACGTACACCGATGTTGATGATTTTTGATTAATTTGAAAGAGGAGACGAAATGATCCAGTAATCATAAAAACTTAAATTCGAAATCTCCTTCCCTCCCCAAAGGGGGAAGAGAAGTTTTCTCGAAAATCGAAAATCTGAGACAGCAGAATTAAAGATAAGAAAATATTCGGAAACGATTAAATTGAATTTTTTTTCAAAAGAGTCAAGGTTTTCGAGTTTCAGCAATGTTAAAATTTGAAATAAGTGTATTTTCGCTATGTGGAAGGGGTAATTTCTTTCAAAAATCTGAGAATGCCAAATTAAAGACCAGCTTATTTGTAGCAATATCTATATTGAACATTTTTTTCCATAGAGTTATGGTTTTCGAGTTACAGCGGCGGTAAAATCTAAAATATGCGTATTTCCGCAACGATGTTTTACGATTACTGAATAATAGTAACAAGTATAAGCAAAGGATGGATATACATGGGTAATGGATATAAGTTATAGATCAACGTTCAACGATTTTTGTTACACTCAAAAGTGTAAAATGAATGATCATCCTGGATATGATAACTTTATTCACGGCTGCTCTGAATAATTCGGTGGTAGTTTTTGAGAACCATGTCCTTAAGTTTTTAAGCCATGGAATTCTTCTTCTCCCTGGTCCCCTCTTACCATATAATTTCCCTTGAAGAACAGATTTTAAAAGGCGGTATTTACTTTCTTTCCTCATAATGTGCCCAAGGTATTCAAGTTTTCTTCTCTTGATGGTGTTCATTATTTCTAAGCTTTTATTCATTCGTTCTAGCACTGCCTTGTTGGTCACCCGGTCCACCCAAGAGATCCTCAATATTCTCCTGTAGAGCCACATTTCGAAGGCCTCAAGTCTTCTTTTTGTTGCCTCGGTTAGTGTCCATGATTCCATACCATAATAATAAAGTATTGAGAATTATTGTTATGTTATGTTGAGGCTATGATTTTTAAACAGTTTAGCCATTTGATTAAAGGCAGCTCTTGCTTTCTCTATTCTAAGCCTTATCTCCTGCGAATGATTCCAATCCTCATTAATCATGGTTCCCAGGTAGGCGAACTGTGATGCCCTCTCTATAGGTGCATTGTTGATCATTATGTCGTACCTTCCAAATATTTCTTTACTAATTACCATGAATTTAGTTTTCCTAATGTTGATTTCTAAGCTATATTGATTGCTGATGTCTGTTTTCCTATTCATTAGCTCTTGCAAGCTGTTAATGCTATCAGTAAATATCACAGTATCATCTGCTTATCGGATGTTGGTATTCACAAGGGCTTCCCTGAAGATTTCTTCGGAATAGAGGTTGAATATAAGTGGCGAAAGAATGCAACCTTGTCTGACGCCTCGAAAAATGTTGACTGCGTCTGTTATTTCCACCATACTCAACTTAACAGTGGCTGACTGATTCCAGTCGCTATCCTACAGAGCGATAAACCTGAGAAGATAGATAGACTTATTCGAAAATGACATTCGATACATAACTACGGATAGGATACAGTCCTGTTGCTTGAAATTAGATTTCGGGATTATTTGAACATATTAGCGCTGCACTGAAAGAGTCTTCGGGCTCTTCACTGCCCGCTGCAGACGGAGTATGTTTTGCTGTGTGACTGCTTGCTTGTTTTGCTGCACGGTCCGATAAATGTAGGTCAGTGAAGTTGGCGGTGCACTTTTCGTGTAGAATAAAACCAATAGTTGCTTAATATGCCGTTAATTTATTCGTGAGGTGAGATATTTTGCTTCTCTATTTTTTATTGAAAAATGAGTTGCACCGCTAAATGCACACGAACATGGCGGTGCACCTCCTAAAAACAATCAAGCGAATGATGTTGATCAAAATTAATGATTTGGGAATTTACCGTTAATAAGCCGCTAATTATCCGTTGAAGCTGATACTTTACGAATTTCTCATTTTTCCAAAAAACATAGGTGTACTTCGCGTGAAGTTAGCAGTGTACCCATGTAAAAACCGAAGAATAAAAAAACAATTATTATTATTATTATTATATTCATGTTTTGCTGCTTTCCAGATTACGGTTAGTATGAAATGATTTGCCACAGATTTAATAAATTTTTTTTCTTTATTATCTTGTATATTTATTCGTCATATAAAGTTTTGTATGTATTATCAAAATCAAAATTCCAGCCCGTACAAGCTATCGCGTCTTACCAAGAATAAATATGCAAGTTGGTTAGATTTTTAATATATATGTATACAATATAATATAGATGAAAATTATCTTTTATTGGGGGTTGGCAATTGCTAACTCTTTAGTTACGTCAAGCTTTCTATAATGTTTATTATCTGCCTCAGGACTTCAATTGAGTTTTTATACATTGTAAAGTTTTCAGGTTTTCATTTATGACAAAATATAGGCAAAAGTAGATTGTGACTTTAAACATTTAACAGTAAAAACCTTTCAAAAGTTTGAAATCCACCTTGTAAAGTAAAAAAAAACAACTTTTTGCAAGTAAAATTTTTAAAAATATGTTTTTTCAATAAAAAGTGGAGCAGCGGAATATCTCACCTCACGAATAATGAGCGACTATTTAAAGGCAAATTCCCTAATCATTAATTTTGTTCCACTTCATTCGCTTGATTGTTTTTTAGGAGGTGCACCACCATCTTCGTGTAAATTTAGCGGTGCACCTCATTTTTTCAATAAAAAATAGAGAAGCAAAATATATCACTTCACGAATAATGAGCGGCTAATTAACTGCAAATTACACAATTGTTAATTTCTCCCTGGGCATTTTATTTCGTCGTTTTTTACAGGGGTACACCGCTAACTTCATGCGAAGTTAGCGATACACCTATGTTTTCTTGGAAAAAATGAAAAATTCGAAGTATCTGACTTAACAGATAATTAACGGCTAATTAACGGCAAATTGCTCAATCATTAATGTTGGTCGACCTCATTCGCTTCTTTGCTTTTTGCCAGGTGCATGTCTTTTTTTCAAAAAATAATGCTACGGCAAAATATTTGACTTAACGGCAAATTAAGCAACTATTGGTTTTATTCTCCACGAAAAGTGCACCGCCAACTTCACTGACCTGATAAATGTTGCCGCGCATGGTGTGTTGATGGCTCCCTTGCTTGTGTTGGCTTCACACATCATGTATGTAAAATGACAGTACAGAGAAATATGACTGTGACAAAAGATACAAAATATTGAATATTCTAATCAAGCTGTATTTCTAATCATTGTTACAACAGAGAAAATATCACAACAATAAAAAATAACATGTTATCATGTGCAAAATAACTTTTGAGTACGACTCGACTAGTTCCGAGTGCTCCGACAAGGCACGATGCGTGAAACGGGTCACCGAAAATAGCACCGGTTCTATCATCAAATCATGTACGTGTTCAAGCAACCAACCGTGCACGTGATGTCATTTTCTTACACGGAAGCATGCACAGCACCATGCCTCGCTCCCGTCAAGGAAACATTCAGCAAAACATACTCCGTCTGCAGCGGGCTTTACTTTCAGTTACACATAGAATACTTGAAACCAAGACACCTAAATACATATTTGCAAAGCTAAGCATGTTTTCGTCTACGAACAACCTCAGAACTTGCAACAGTTATAAAGCCGCTAAATTGTAGAATCAGCTATCCAATAATTTTAGGTCATATATATTAGGTAAGTAATTTCAAAAAAGACTGAAACTTTTACCAAGAGATTATCAGTTTACTTGGAAACGTTGATGACTGCTACAGAACATACATTGGATGTTTTTGTTGAAATTATACTAATATTTACTTATTCAATATAATCAAAAAGTTGGAATGTTGTTACACTTAGTTGTTTAATCTTGTAACTCATTTTGATCTTTATTAATAGAATACAATTTTTTTTTGTTTTTATTTTAATTTTTTGGGTTAAGTTGAAAAACAGCTCCTGCTGACACTTCGCCTTTCATCATCGTTTTTCTGTTCGATTCCTTGCCATACTGTATTATTTACTTTTCAAATGATGAATGAAACCACTTTATTATTATTATACTTTCTTTGAGCAACATTCGGAAACCTTATAACCAAAATAAAATAAATAAAATAATATCCAATAAAGCTGATACCAAGATCAAGATTTTCTTAATTTTGTTGTATTTCAAAGACCTGCTCCTCTAAAACACTGTATAGTTAATAATCAAGAATAGAAGATACTATTTAAAAATATTGCCAACTACTACCTGGGCTACCAGCCCCGCCATCCATTATCCAGTATCTACTATATAGGCAATTTTTTTTTATTTACTATTTACTAAATTTCATTCATAAATCTCTAATAATTATTGTACATACAAAAAAATATAAGTTTATTCAGTTATATCTTTAGTTCTTCTATATCGCAATTGTTGAAACTTTCCAAACAAGATAAGGTAATACTATTGTTTGATCACCCTGTAGATGGAAAGACTTATTATTACGCTTTTGAAAATAAATGAGTTATTGAATAATTACCATGAACTTTTGAAGAGGTCCGAAAGCTTTTAAAACGAATCATTATGAAAAAAAAGTTTTTCTACATCAAAAAACATATAGGAAAGTATACTAGAGTCCCGATAATCGGCATGGGTACGACTTGCGGGACGGATTATCCGTTTTCGTGACTAATGTTACACTCAAAAGTGTGAAATAAATATTTTTTACAAAAAATTGGACCGGCGTTATCAGTTGGTGCACTGAAAAGTACAAAATAATATTAATTCTATTGGTGCAGGAGTGCAGGAGGTCAGTGAAGTTGGCGGTGCACTTTTCGTGGAGAATAAAACCAATAGTTGCTTAATTTGCCGTTAATTATCCGTTAAGTCAAATATTTTGCCGTAGCATTATTTTTTGAAAAAAAGACGTGCACCGCCAACTTCGCGTGAAGTTAGCGGTGCACCTGGCCAAAATCAAAGAAGCGAATGAGGTCGACCAACATTAATGATTGGGCAATTTGCCGTTAATTAGCCGTTAATTATCTGTTAAGTCAGATACTTCGAATTTTTCATTTTTTCCAAGAAAACATAGGTGTATTGCTAACTTCGCGTGAAGTTAGCGGAGTACCCCTGTAAAAAACGACGAAATAAAATGCCCAGGGAGAAATTAACAATTGTGTAATTTGCAGTTAATTAGCCGCTCATTATTCGTGAAGTGATATATTTTGCTTCTCTATTTTTTATTGAAAAAATGAGGTGCACCGCTAAATTTACACGAAGATGGTGGTGCACCTCCTAAAAAACAATCAAGCGAATGAAGTGGAACAAAATTAATGATTAGGGAATTTGCCTTTAAATAGTCGCTCATTATTCGTGAGGTGAGATATTCCGCTGCTCCACTTTTTATTGAAAAAACATATTTTTAAAAATTTTTTTTTACTTTACAAGGTGGATTTCAAACTTTTGAAAGGTTTTTACTGTTAAATGTTTAAAGTCACAATCTACTTTTGCCTATATTTTGTCATAAATGAAAACCTGAAAACTTTACAATGTATAAAAACTCAATTGAAGTCCTGAGGCAGATAATAAGCATTATAGAAAGCTTGACGTAACTAAAGAGTTAGCAATTGCCAACCCCCAATAAAAGATAATTTTCATCTATATTATATTGTATACATATATATTAAAAATCTAACCAACTTGCATATTTATTCTTGGTAAGACGCGATAGCTTGTACGGGCTGGAATTTTGATTTTGATAATACATACAAAACTTTATATGACGAATAAATATACAAGATAATAAAGAAAAAAAAATTATTAAATCTATGGCAAATCATTTCATACTAACCGTAATTTGGAAAGCAGCAAAACATAAATATAATAATAATAATAATAATAATAATAATAATAATAATAATAATAATTGTTTTTTTATTCTTCGGTTTTTACAGGGGTACACTGTTAACTTCACGCGAAGTACACCTATGTTTTTTGGAAAAATGAGAAATTCGTAAAGTATCAGCTTCAACGGACAATTAGCGGCTTATTAACGGTAAATTCCCAAATCATTAATTTTGATCAACATCATTCGCTTGATTGTTTTTAGGAGGTGCACCGCCATGTTCGTGTGCATTTAGCGGTGCAACTTATTTTTCAATAAAAAATAGAGAAGCAAAATATCTCACCTCACGAGTAATGAGCGGCTAATTAACGGCAAATTCCCTAATCATCCATTTTGGTCCACATCATTCGCTTCATTGTTTTTTAGGAGGTATCTTCGTGTGAATTTAGCGGTGCACCTCATTTTTTCAATAAAAAATAGAGAAGAAAAATATGTCACTTCACGAATAATGAGCGGCTAATTAGGTTACTGCAGACTACACAACTGTTTCTCCCTGGGCATTTTATTTCGTCGTTTTTTACAGGGGTACACCGCTAACTTCACGCGAAGTTAGCGATAAACCTGTTTTCTTGAAAAAAATGAAAAATTCGAACTATCTTACTTAACAGATAACTAATGGCTAATTAACGGCAAATTCCCCAATCATTAATTTTGGTCGACCACATTCTCTTCTTTTCTTTTTGCCAGGTGCACCGCTAACTTCACGCGAAGTTGGTTGTGCACGTATTTTTTTCAAAAAATAATGCAACGGCAAAATATTTGACTTAACGGATAATTAACGGTAAATTAACGGCAAATTAAGCAACTATTGGTTTTATTCTACACGAAAAGTGCACCGCCAACTTCACTGACCTGCGTGCAGGTACTTGTGAAGTTGGTGCCAAAAGTTTTCAATCTAACTGCAACTGCACAACTTCAAAAGTATCAGCATCAATAGAATTAATATTATTTTGTACTTTTCATTGCATCAACAATAACGTCGGTCCAATTTTTTTTGTAAAAAATATTTATGTATTTTTCAGTGCACGAACTAATAAAGTCGGTTAAATTTTTTTGTAAAAAATATTTATTTCACACTTTTGAGTGTAGCATTATTCACGAAAATCATTGAACGTTCACTTATACCAAAGAAGAACCGACGTATATATATTCTTTGCTTGTACTTGTTACGAGTATTATTTGGAGATCTCAAAACATCGCGGCGGAAACATTTAAGTCCACATATTTCAGACTTTACCACTACTGCAACTCGAAAACTGTAGCTCTATGGAAAAAATGTTCAATGTAAATGTTGTTACAAATACTCTAGTCTTTAATTTGGCATTCTCAGAATTTCAATTTTCGAAAGAAATTGCCCCTTCGACCTATCGAAAATACACATATTTCAAATTTTAACATTGCTGGAACTCGAAAGCCGTAGCTCTTTTGAAAAAATGTTCAATTTAAAGGTTTCCGGATATAGTCTTATCTTTAATTCTGCCGTCTCGGATTTTCGATTTTAGAGAAAAATTGCCCCCTCCCCCTCTTGGGGAAGGAGGATTTCGAATTTGAGTTTTTATGATTACAGGACCATTTCCCAATTCTCCTCTTTCAAATTAATAAAAAATCATCAAAATCGGAGTCCGTTTACTAATACAGCATAAGCGTATACCTCCTCCGTTTGGGTTCGTCGGTCAATAATGATAGGTTTTTCCAAAGCAAAAATAAGTAACTGATATTTTCAAAAGGTGTCACTGATTAAGTTTTGACCAAGTCCCCAAACGGAGAAGATATACCTATCTATACAAGCAGATTGTTTGTCTGCTTTTTCAGGTCTGTTCGCGCGTTCGCACTGTGGGGATTCTTTTTTCATTTGAAAGAGGACCGCTGAGAGATGGTCCCATAAAAAAATTGAAATCCAACATGTCCTTATCTCCTAGATGGGGTGAAGGTTTTTTTTTGAGAATTTAAAATTCTATCGGACAGGATTAAATAAAAGATCTTTTACATTTGTACTTGTATTTATTATTTGTTCTGTTGTATTTTCAGTTTATTATTTGTTTATATTTGTAATGTATTATATTTAGATTATGTTAAGGTTGTAGGGTTTAAATCATTATTGAGTACCAGGTCTACACACAGATGCTATTTGAATCTCGGTAGGGGTTTGTAGGGCTTATAATAAGTCAGACAACCTATTGGCATACTATTTTTTCAATCAAGATTTAGATGTTAACCTGAATAAAAATTATGATTATTATTTAACTAACGACAACATTTATATTGGACATTTTTCGGCAAATTCGAAGGTTTCTGTTCTACAGCACAGAATATGCAAGTTTACTGCCGCTTTATTTTGAAATCACTTAATACCTATAAGTGATCGTTTTGATAGCCAATGAAACATTCAAAAATAATTTGAAATTTTGGTTTTCACAAAAAATAGGAATGGCTGGTACTTTTAAAGTTGGTCGGTACAAAAAGTCTTTTATCTATCTAACTGCACAACTTCAAAATTAAGCACGGCTTATTTTAATCAATATTATTTATTAAATGACTGCATCTCCAATAATAGTATCTTTTGATGGACAGTAAACCAGTCAAGAACAAAAAGTCAAACTAAGTATTATATTTGTATGTGTAAGTATTTATTCATGTTTCAGGAACAATTTTTTCAACAAAAGCAAATTAAAAAACCCACTCTACATTTGACCATTAAAAAATATATTAACAAATTACTAGATACCGTACCACTTTTATGTGAATACCATTTTTTCTAATAATAATAATATCCGAATAAGAACAGAGATATTTATTTATTCTAGTACGTATAGGTACATTGGTTATACCTATATAGTGATGGGCAATGGGCATTGTATCAATGGAAATGACTTTGCGCAGAAATAACTAAACCACGTGCTCGCATTTGGGCGGTAACATTTCGTAATATTATTCCAAATGGTCCTCGGTGTTGCCGCTCTTCCATTTAACCAAACCACAAATCATTCAAAACGATGAAATGATTGTGTGATTCAAGACACAAATAATAGTGTTTATTTGTCAAATAGAAACAAATTATTTACTGTTGCTTAGATGATTAAATGTACAATAACGTATTATGGCAATAGTTGAAGAAGATTAGAATATCATTGATATTTCCGCCTGTTTTGAAATTCATACGGGAAACGTTAATTTAAAACTACATAGGTACATGTTTGTTTTGTTCAAGCTGTAGATGGCGAACATTCTGAAATTAAACCAGAGATGAAAAATTCATAAACTTTATAATTTGCGAATAATTTGTATTTTCATTTGAGCGTAGGAATTTCAAAAACTTGTTTAATTGATATGGTTAATCAACTTAAGTTACGACATGAATGAATTTCAACTATTATTAAGTATTTTCAAGGAATATTTTCAAAAAACATTCATGAAATATGAATACCTTGAATAGTGAAAAATAATATTATTTACACTTCTCAGATGTTGAATCAAATTTTATATAATAATTTTGTTTCATATATAAGTACCTACATACCTAAATACAAAAAAACATTAAGAAAATCGAAATTTTATCGTTAATTTTTGTCACAAAGTATACCTAATTAATTTTACAAGCGCACATCTGGTTAAACGAAAATATCTAATAAATATGAAAATAAACAAAAATATAATGGTTCCAATGATCTTCCAAAGTGCGAAAGGTATCATAAAATATTATTTTAGTCAATATTTGTTGATTGAATTTTAATTATTTCGAGAAAGAATTCAGATATGACAACAATAATTATAGTAATGGAATGACGAATAATTTTGGTGGCCAGCTAGCTCATTTGCATATATGGTGTAAATTTGGCAACAGCGAATAATTGTTAAGCTATCAGCTGCTATCATCTCAAGTTGTCTCTTCTAGAAGCTGAAATCGCCAGAATACGTGCAACCAGATCTACCTCTGAAATGTAACCGAGTCTCCATCTGTCGTTCAAGTATAATACTGAAATGGAAAAATTACTATTCTCTTGAATTCCTAATTGAAGCTGATATGGTCAATCGGCTGTCGAAGTTTTCTTATTTTTAATGCTCTACAAGAGCTCACATCTCACAGCAACAACCTGTTTGGCTACTGTGAGAGGATGTAAACGATTTTTGATATTTTTGTTGTCGACATAATAAGATAGTAGGTACATGAAACGATTGCGAAAAAACAAAATTAATACGATGGTTTGCGCAAAAAAGTAAATATTGTCGCTGTTTTATATCGGGTGAGCTCGAAGTCACAGAGGGTCACAGGTCACAGGATAGTCAACCGGGAACATATTAAATATATTGATAGGATGAGGGTACAAGACGTAACTCGAAGGACAATTTAATCAATTTTCAAATAATATATTCGCGTAAGATTGACCTCTGTTGGCCCATTGCAGTTTTTGCGTGAAGACCTTCAATGTCAACAGTAAAACGCTTTGAAGGCCACTTAGCAAATTAATGAAATGCAATAGGGAGCCAGCTAACCTACACAGACATTCGTCTATACTTAGTGATTGAGTTAATGATAGATACTATTATCAGAAATGTAATATATAATAATTCGAAACTTACGCCGAAATTAGCGCCACACTATTTTAATCACAAAACATAAGAGATGATCCGAAG
Organism: Crioceris asparagi; assembly: GCA_958507055.1. Lineage (NCBI taxonomy): Eukaryota > Metazoa > Arthropoda > Insecta > Coleoptera > Chrysomelidae > Crioceris > Crioceris asparagi. Next base: position 21,239,628 of record OY293833.1, read on the forward strand.
ATACACTTGCGCGAATACATAACACCACTAGCCAAGTTACAAGTGCACTGTCCCCCCCGCACTACTGATAGCGCCATTCGACAAGCGACAAGCTCTGAACAGTGCCGTGACGTCAACCTATTCACTATTGATTCTAGCCACAGAACTGAACGCGGTTGCGATTCGACAACAATCAACAATTAATTATAAAGTTATCTGCAAGTCCTTTTTAAAACATCAACTATCAACACAATCGAGGCTCCCCGAAACGCGACTATCTCCACCTTGTCCAATTTTCAGCGTAAAACCAACTAGTTATGCTTCCCGGTGATGTCATAATGACATCACATTTTACAGGCTTGGAGCAAAATTAAGACCTTGATTCTCGTGAATTCTCGTCTCAGCCAGCCCACAATAGAGATAGAAAATATGGTAGGACACTTTTATTCCTGTGTTTGTTTACAATAACACTGATAAAGAATTCACGGCAAAGATCTAGTCTTAAATTTAACTGAAGGTAGGTACTTCTTGACTCGTGACCCTCAATATTGTGTTTACGTTTATGACAACTTTAAGACTTGCTACTGGCCCTAGCATCAGACTTCATGATTTATTTATTTTTTTATTTCATAATTTTATCGCAACAAGTGACATTTAGCAACAAGTTATCATGTTGTTATATTCCATATGATAACAGAAACCGATACAGACTACGGGCACGAATGGTCTGCAACTCATTATACAATGTTCCGCCAGTCTACAACCAATTTATCAGGCTGTGTAGACGTTTGGTTCAAGTTCAATAATTGATTCCTGTATAGATTTAGATAATATATTAAGAAACATACAGTCGAATTCTAACCTTCTTCTTTTGGGAACTTTGGGAAGTCGGCCAAACAACAAACTAGGTTTTATTACTTAGTTATAGCATTTTTGAACGATCATTTCTTGGTTCAATTTTTGTTTTAAAAAAACTTCAAGTAATTGTGAAGAGATTCCTTTGTTTGATTTCATCTCAATATTTAAAGAAGAATAATGTTATTCTATTGAAGATATGTAATGTTTTATTGACTAGCTGGTCTTTCTAAAGAAGGGGTTGCAGTCATTAATTTGGATTGAACTCTTGTATCAATACCAAGCTTTCTGGAATGTTTAGGTATATCATTCTATGGGGCAAACCAGATTAAGCCCTCCCATTTGTCCTTGTAGGTTTATTTATGACGATCCAATTGATGACGGGGTATGCATGCTTCTAATAACAAATAAGGACAATCTTTGGAATGGTCATTATTGAGAAGCCAACCCTTAAAGCCAGGTACATACAGGAACTTCTTTGATTCAGGTAAAAGATCCTGGGTTAGAACCTTGAATCAAAGGAGTCACCTAGCATCGTGGATCAACAAGGCCTCCCAACGCATTAATAGAAATAATGCTTTACACATTGTATTTGTAGCTAACGGAAGAGCGTTTGACACCTGGCCGTAATAAGCCCCGCTATCTGTAGGTTAAAGGGGAGTTCATTACAAAAATATCTACGATCTCTACGACCATGGATCATGCAGACAGAGCTGTCCACAAAAAGATTATACCAATCAAACGAGGAGTGAGACAAAGTTTCAGCCATTCTCCTCTCTTATTCTGTGTGATCCTGCGATGAAAAAAGTTTTTCACATTCTTAGAGGGGTTCAGTTGGGACCGGGACTCACCTCCAAACTAAAAAGATCTAGAACATGCCGACGACATCTGTTTTCTTTTCAATACTTTAGCCAATTTACAAAAACTTCAGCAAGAAATCAAGGTAATGGGCATGAAAATTAACATTAGAAGAACAAAAGAACATTACAAGTAACGGAACACCCCTACATCTTTAAAACTGATAAATAGAACGTGACGATCAGGTCACTTAAGCATCATTGAAAAAACCGAGCATTATGTTAAAAAATGCGTCAAGAAATGAAAAATGGGCCAGGTAGCTAGAAGATACTAAGTTATATTGGCTGTGGCTGTCGGATGGTGGGTTCGAACCCCAGCAACAGCCGATTTTTCCAATGGCCCATGAAACTGGTACGGTAGGATAACATGGACCAGCTAGGCCTATGTGTCAGCGTTCGGATCTCAGATCGTACTTACCACGAGAGATGAAATGTTCCTTGCGTATAATTGAGGAGATTAAATACGGTGATTCCCACTCTACGGGATACGAAACAGACCCAATAAGGTGCGCCCAAATAGGGTTTCAATCAGATCTTTGGCTGTCAATCTTGAAAACCAACGAACAATAGAACATGTATTTTCGCCCAACCAGATAAGCCAGATGAAGATCTATTGGAATGTAGAACAAACCAAATTCCGTTTAACAATGAAAAAGAAGAAGGAAATGGGAGAAATTGCATAACAAGACAATCTTTGGTGAAGATAGCAGATAAAGAGGCAATCCAATAGCTACTTGGATTGCTACTTCATATGAAGCTAGCCAAACTGAGAAAACAGGGAATGAGATTAATGAAATTGTTCAAAAATAGAGACTAAGGGTTGACCCAACTTTGTGCAAGTTCAATGTACGTAAATAGAATGATAAAAATTATACGCCTACGCCCTTTTATTTGGGTCGCTACAGTTCATAACGCTCACAATCGAAAAATATATGATCAGTCCAATGAATAATTCCCCTCCAGTACACACAGTTACGGATCGTATCGGATTCTTATACAATCCAGGTGTTCATTGAACAGGCAGACAGAGGTTGTATTTACCTTACCATGCTTCCTCGACATCCATCCAATAACCCTTTCATAGAGATTAGGAAACTCGAGAATCTACATTATAATTTCCCTATTTCAGTTTTGTGTTTTAAAGAGAAGTAACGTTGCATGCTGACTGCCTTCCCTTCTGCTACCTTTAGTAGTAGCTGAGTTAGATAAATTGTAGTTTAGTATTTTCCAAATCAGTTTCTTCTTCTTGGAGTGGTAGCAGGTAGCAGCATTGGCGATCTCTCGGGTTTATTCGTGAAATACGCAAATATACCATCAATATTCACCAGGCAGAATTTTCCGTGGCTTGTTTCAGTGTGCCATTGTTGTGCATTAGGTAGCCCCCGCCAAGTTCTCTGAAGAATGTTCACAGCTCAGCCGAGATCTTTATTGAATTGAGTTTATTGAATTTTCTTGTGTTCATTGTGAGCAAGCTATGAGGAAAAATGATCCAATCCTTTTTGGAGGGCTTTTTATCACCTTTATACATAAGTACAATGAATACTCTTTTTGTAGCTCTTGAGAAGGGTAGAGAAAAATACTTTGATAAATATATAAATATGTTTTGTAATTTTTTTAATAATAGTTATTTATTATACAAGGGAAAAAGTACTAGATTTTAGCTCGAGGTTGTGTTGTCAACCGACGCGAAGGGAGACAGAAAACCGAGAGCTAAAATCTAATATTTTTTCCCGAGTATAATACACTATTTTTTGTGACTGGAGAAACGATGATTTAATATTGAAAAAATATTACAATATATTAAATTCAGAAGATTATCGAAGTAAAATTTGAAGTTTTAAAGTGGTAGGCGACAATTAGACATGCGTTGCTGAGGAAACCTTTAAACTAATCAAATATCTGTCATCTGTAATTCTGTGTTTTGATATTTATGTATATATATCTACCCGGGAAAAAGTACTCAATTTTTTCCCGTGATACTTTGTCAGCTGTCGACAGAGATAAAATGTCAATTTTTTTCCCGTCACAGAAAAAAATATGATGATCATTTAAAAATAACATTCTTTAAATTAAACCGAGCTTTCGAGAATATGTTTTCTTCTTCAAGGCAAAAGTTGTGAATTTAATTTCAAATTAGCCAAAGACAGGAAAGATTTTATTGCCATCAGTAATTGAAAATGTAACTAATGACATTATTTATTAAATGATTGCATCCCCAAGAATCGTCATATTTTAAGACACATGAAATGATTGATAAGATCTAGTTAGGAGAACAAGTGATAACTAAACATGACAATATTCAAAATATCCAATTTTACAATGAAAATATGTGTCGGATATCTTTTAGATGACTTCAATAACCGGTTGTCATTAAATATAAATTTCGGAAATAATCATAATAACAGGAGTTATTGGTTCTTTCCACTTTTTTAAGTAGTATTTGTTTTCCTTAAAAAGTTATTGAGTACGTTTTACCATTTAAACTGGAAATATCTTCGCTGATGGAAAACCCCTCATTAATAAAAATTGCCCTTTTATTTATTAAATTTATAGGTGTTCATTAGTTCATAAGCGTATCAATCATATTTATAATAAGATTATATATTCAATTCTATGCATAGAATTTTTTGTCGCGAAATTAAGTAATTGCAACGTATTACACAACAACCTCTGCCAGGAGCTAGTATGAAGATATTATGTCCTTGCAATTGATATCTATTAGTTTTTATAATTTTAAAAACTTTTATTAGTTGCAGTCAAAATATTTTGAATTCAGTACCTACATGTTCGCTCCATCATTCAGAGTGAGACCTTGGTGAACCATCAATATTAATAATTACATATGCTCGTTTAGCGTTGCATCACATAAAAATATGTAATACTTCTCGAGTACTATCCCACGATATTTATAAACATTATTTACGCGTTGTTTAGCATCATTTATCAATAGTGTGAAAACCCTGTATCTTTCGAAGTACGCCCATGCCTACAGATGAACCTGATGCTTGTAGTGTTGAACCAATGCCGTGATGATATAAACTGGCGGTTTTAGTTGCTAATGATACAGAATATGTTGATTTGTGTTCCGTATTTAACATGTTAGAAAGAAATTTAGTATGTATTATCGTTATTTTGACATGCTTCAATTACATTTATGCTGATGGTAAGTACATACCAGTTAAGATATAATGGTAATATTCTCATTATCATATCAATAAAATGAAAAAGTTTTCTTATCGAAAAATATTCGTAAAAATATTATTTATTAATTTGCATGTGTGTAAATTAATAGGTTTACGTGAAATTTGGAGGTCAGTTTAAAGATGTATAAACAGACAAAACTAATATTCTGTCCGTCTTATCAATAATCTATTTATAACGATCCGGAATGAAAATAAACAAATTCATCTATCTTAGTGCCTAATTAGTTTTCATTCAATGTCTATCGAAAAATAGGGATTCGATTTTTGATAACTTGCATATCCGTGTCAGTAGCCCGCGGCGGAATTCTCGAATTTGAATGAATAATGACGAAAATCAAAAATGCGTGCTCCTAGGTATACATTATACATATACAGTATACACGACGAATGAAGCTATTATATTTTTCTAAATGAACTACTACTATTGATAATCTGTTTAATCAACAGAATTGATATAATTGATTGTTTTCATCTAGGTATAAGACATGTGCGCTATTTGTTAGTCCGGAAAATGTATCAAACATGTTGAAACAACATTCCAAACAAATTTTTGGTTCTTTAATTTTTGTTGTAGAAAGTTTACGGATATATTTATGGGCCTATTTTCACTTTTAGCACCTGATTCATAAATAATAGGTATACACAATTCGAATGTGTGCTTTTTTTTGGTTTGTGCGCGCGTTGTATATGGTAAATGTACTCCGATTTTGATGATTCATTTGAAAGAGGACACTTAAGAAATGGTCCCATATTCATAAAAACTCAAATATGAAATCTCCTTCCCTCCGAAAACAGCTCCCGAAGGGGGTGGAGGGCCAAATTTTCACGAAAATCGGTTTTCGAGTTACATTGATGTTAAAATCTCACATATCTGTATTTTCGCTATGTGGATGAAGGGGGGCGATTTCTTTCGAAAATCTGAGGGTACCGCACCACATAAACGACAATAGAATATTTGTAGCAACATTTATAATGATTTTCTTTACGTTACGGTTTTCGAGTTACTGCGGTGGTAACATGGTTAAATCTAAAATACTTATGCGTATTTCCGCCGCGATGTTTTGTGATGTCTATACATTAACAAGTACAAGCAAAGAATATACGTGGGTAATAGGATAAGTACTATCTTATTTGGTATTAGTGAACGGTCAACGACTTTCGGGACTTATGTTACACTGAAAAGTGTGAAATAAATATTTTGTACCTTAAAATGAACCGACGTTATTAGTTGGTGCACTGAAAAATACGAAATAATATTAATTCTATTGGTGCTGGCCTGCTGGCACTTGTGAAGCTGGTGCCAAAAGTTATCAATCTAACTGCAACTGTACAGCTTCAAAAGTAACAGCACCAATAGAATTAATATTATTTCGTATTTTTCAATGTACCAACTAATAACGTCGGTCCAATTTATTGTACAAAATATTTATTTTTACTCAAGGGCAGTAATATAGGAAGGACTGTTATTAGTTGGTCCACTGAAAAATACAAAATAATATTAATTCTGTCGGTACTTACGAAGTTGGTGCAATGTTTTCTTTCCACATATAACTAACTGCACCACATCAAAAATCGCCAGAATGAATAGAATTAATATAATTCTTATTAAATTAATTATTCTTTTAATATTTTAAGTTACGATAGCCACTCAATTACGATATCTTTGAATTGTACACAATGAATAGTAATTCTCATTATTTTCCATGAGTTTTTATGTTAAATACTTTCAAAGATTTATAAAATGATAAATTATGATAATGATGGGAAGGATTTTCAGAAAGAATGAACATGTTCATTTTATTACTTGTCATAGAGGCGACATCGACAACTATTAGCAGGTACATTATGAATAATTGCAATAAATATTTTCTATAAAAAATTGGACAGACTTTATTAGTTGGTGCACTGAAAAATACAAAATAATATTAATTTTATTAGTACTGGTAATTTTGAAGTTGTGCAGTTGTAGTTAGATTGAAAAATGTTGGCACCAACTCCAACTTCAAAAGTACCAGAACCAATAGAATTAAAATTATTTTGCATTTTTCAGTGCAGCAACCAATAATGTCGGTCCAATTTTTTGTAAAAAATATTTATTTCACATTTTTTAGTGTATCATTAGTCATCAAAATCATTCAACGTTCACCAAAGAAGATAATGCGTTACTCATACTTATTGAGAGATTTCAAATCATCGCGGAAATACACATATTTGAGTTTACTACTGCTGTAACTCGGAAACCTATGATTTTTTTGAAAAATGTCCAGATCAAATGTTGCTGAATATTATCTCTTCTTTAATTTCTGATCTAGAATTTCTGATTTTTCGTGAAAAATTGCCCCCTTTACATAGCTGAAACACATATTTCAGACTGTAACGCGGAAATGTATGATTATTTTTTTAAATGTCCAATTTGAAAGTTTCCTTATATGGAATTAACTTTAATTCTGCCATTTCGGATTTTCAATTTTCGGGAAAAATTGCCCCCACCACCCCCTTTGTGGGAAGTTTTGAAGGGGAGGGGCATGTCTAATATATTTTTTTTAAAATGGGACCAATTCTCCTCTCAAAAAATCATCAAAATCGAAGCACGTTTACTATGCAAAAAGTTGATCAAATCTATTTTTTTCCGAATATTTTGCACAATATCGTAGTCACTCGATGATAATACACCTTTGAGAAATAATTATATTATTTAGGCGATATGTTTGTGTGATTAGTGACATTGCGCGTAACGAATAACTAAGTCAAAAAGCTTTCATCCATGTTAGTTAAGCTTTCACATTATTTAGCTTCATAGAAAGCTTTTTATCAACGGAAACAATAGTTTTCACCTTCTTATTTTTCTCAATTATGATAAATTATTAAAGGTGGTATGGCGTATCGATAAAAACACCTTTGAGAAATAATATATGTGATTACCAAATTAACAATCATTTGTAAAATTATAATTTTCTTTTTAAGTTGGCGATACTTGTCGTATGAAACGAACAAAAAAACAGGGAGTTTGCAAAATTATAGATGACTGTCCAGGGGCTAAAGAAAACGCCAGAAAGCCTGATGGGGACTTAACGCTGTGTGGATTTTATGAATACAATACAGCAGTTGTATGTTGTAAGTATTTTTAGGAGTAGAGGAAGTGGTCGCAAGGTAGAATCCTTCCACTATTATGAAACTCCTTTATGAAATTTAAGAGAGAAGTCCGTTTATCTTTTTCATAAGTTGTTATTTTATTAGTTTTGGCAGCGTCAAGATCTCGAGGTGTGTCTGTCATTGTCTCACAGTCTATTTTTCGAAACTACTAAAAATTTCAAATTTAATACATATACCTAAATACGAAACTCTCTCAATGAGAGCGCTACCTACTTGTACTTGACAGATTTTTCCTGGTATGGTTGTTTTTTTTCATTCTCAAAACTCATTGTCACATTTGTTTAACATTCTCAGCAATTTTAGAGATAGCCTGTATATAATTAATGTAATTGACAATATATTATTTCATATTTGGTGTGAGTACGTCAAAATTTGAACTTATTGTCCTAAATCATGTCTGTCTTATACATTTCATTTGGTTGCTTCAGGTGATGAATCTCAAGATGTGTTCTTATTTCCCGACCAAGTAAACTCAAACAGATTCAAAGCTAAGAGAATATGTGAAAAAAGTGAGTATTGCTCATTAAATTGATCCCCCGATCCTTACTTTGAATGGTGTTTTCAGAATGTGATGAATACAGCAAAAACATATCAACAGTTGTACAAGCTATACCATTAATGAACAATGCTGAGGCAATATCTCAAGAAATCGCTCAGTGCCCATTCAATAGCGTTCCTCTTATTGTTGGTGGTAAGAGTGCGGAACCCGAAGAGTTTCCTTTTATGGTACTATATACTACTACATAGAGATTCAAATTAAACTAAACAATTATATAGATCAATTCCAGTGGAAAATATCGATCGCATCGTTTTGTATTTTTTAGGTAGCCATAGGATATAACGTTGATGAAGACAAATGGGCCTGTGGAGGAACACTGATTAGTGATAGATTTGTTTTGACAGCAGCACATTGTGCAAGCACAAGTAGGTAAGCTTTGATATAACGCAACTAATCTATTATGTGAATTTATCAACACATTTCAGTGGAAAACCAACAGTTATCAGAGTGGGCGAGATACATTTGAGACGTGACAATTACGAAGATATTAATGAGAAGCACAATGATTATCAAATTGACCGTGTGATTTTGCACCCAAATTATAGATCACCTGTCAAATACAATGACATAGCTCTACTCAGAACTATGACAAGTGTAAGTTTCACAAACGCCGTTCGACCAGCTTGTTTGCATACAGCCTATAGAATAACTTCGAACTATTCTATCGCCACTGGTTGGGGCAGAACTGGATTTGCTGCTGATGTAAGCGATGTTCTTCGTAAAGTCGCATTGAATATTTATGATAATTCAATTTGTGAAAGACGATATACTGACACAGATGTCCTACCTGAAGGTATTCCTGCAACGATGTTATGTGCCGGTACATTAGCTGGAGGAAAGGACACATGTCAAGTGAGTAATTATATTATATACAATGCGAATCACCCGAATAGGATCATAACCTGAAAAAGGTCGATCTACTATCGGCCGTTCGTACCAAGGAGGTCTATCCTCCTTTAAGTAAATTTCACTATAACGTATTTTTGATTGGCCATTATAATATTCTAAAAATATCCAACGAAAACATAACAAAATGGAGTACTTGACTTTATTTTTAAATAAAATTAACACAACAAAAATCGAGTCCATTTTAAGGAACACATAAGATTACTTCAAAATTATCAGCTGAGACTTTGAAAACAGTCACTACGTAATAGTCCGCGATAGTGCCTCGCATTTGTGCTGCAATTCGAATATTTTTTTTATGTGGGCCATATTCATCAGTGAATATATTCAGTTTTGTGTGCAAGGTCATTGCGCTTGCGCAGGCTTGTGAAGCTATTGAAATTCATCATTATGGACAAGAACTTATACTTGAACATGGCATATTATCTGTGATTCTACTAATACATCGTAGTGGCTGTCAGGCAGTGGGCGTCCGCTCTGATAGGTATTCGTAGCCTAAATACAGTTGTGTAGGAATGCCATGAGAAAAATGGAAGTCCTCGAAAAGAAAAAGAAGATTGATCGAGGTTGTTGTTGAACAAGAAAGGAACTTCCTCCTCGATGATATTCATTCCCACTCACTCTATTGTATTATTATCTCTATGATTATTTATATATAGATTATATTCTAAATTATAGGAAAACTTAAGTCTACAAAATATTATTTACGGCGTCTTGGGGCTACCTTATATCGTTCAAAACGTTATTTCACATATGTAATTTAAATTAGCCAATTTAATTTCTTAATTATTTTAGGGCGATTCAGGTGGTCCTCTAGTTATTACAGAAGATGGAAATAAGTGCAAATTCTATGTTATTGGCATCACATCATTTGGAAAGTCTTGTGCACAAATCAAGACCCCATCTATATATACAAGAGTTTCTGAATATGTTTCATGGATTGAAGAAACAGTGTGGCCCAACGAATAAAAGATAAATTTATGTTTTTTTAATAAATTTTAGTCACCTATCATGTTTTATGCATAATTCGTATAATAATGATAAAATGCGTCATTTATAATTACCTATAAATTTATCTGATGACTTGACTTTCTTTCATTTGAATCAATGACTGGCATTGTGATTGAATTGAAGTGAAATGAGTAGGTACTGTGGTACATATAAAGATAAGAGATAATGCACAAGCTATTTCTATCACAATAGTCGTCAGTCTAAATTGAATTCGTTAGATATATAGATATATGTATTATATAAATATGTATAATGATAGATCCTCAAAACTGGGGAAGCAACCTCGTTTTGATTAATATTCTGTATAAGAATGCCCAAGCCTTCGAGAATGTTTATATCGTCAGGATGAAATAGAAGAACATTTAATAGAACGTTTAATTATAACAGACCTACTTATACGTGCTATATTTTGAAAGTCTGACAATAGACCATTTGAAGAGATAGGCTAGTACTTTCAGAAAATATGGCAATATATTCAAACGTTGCCGGACTTATGAACAGAGTCAAAAATAATATTTTTTTAAATGACAACAAAATTGTTTTTCTATCATTATTTAACAGATCTCAAAGTTTCCTATAAAAAATGTGAGTATAATGTTTCACTAGTTTAGTATGAGAAGGAGATCGAATTAACCGTAGTCTATTGCTATCTATTAAAATAATAACAACGCAAAAGCAATTTATTTTAAATCGGATGCATAGTAATAAAATAGTAAAAATATGAAGAAATGTTGTTATTTAATTATCTTTCATCATATTTTCCAATAAAAAATGTGCTGTCACTAAAATTAATTTTTTACCATTAATTATTCGAATACATTTAGATCGACTACTCAAAAAAGGCTAATTGGATAAAAAAGATCAAACTTGACTTTTTGATAAGAAATATGGAGATTAATTAAAGTACTTTAGAAATTTTCATTATATATAGATGTACTTACCTAAAGTAGAAGCACTAGTTGTCCTGAACGACTGCTGCTCGAGAAGTTTTGCACGATCAAGAGCACTAATGGCTTCTAATTTATTTTAAATTCAAGATTGTAAGTATTTCTATTGTAATTAAGATATTGTTTAAATATTATCTTTCTTTTTTCACCCCGAAGAAGGGAATAAACACTCCCGGAAGTATGGTCTTTAAAAGGATATATCATTATACATCTGTATATATACATGTTTTGGTAAAAGCTGTCAATAGAATATCAGAAATAACTATCTAAAAACTAATCAAAATTGAGCAATAAAGACATAATACTATCAAACAACAATCTGGAATATTTTAATTATGGCCATTCATCTATATCATCATCATGTATGGTATGCCAGGTTAGGCCATCGCCCAAGCTCTGATGACTTGAAGGAAACAGCACATGTCTGATAAATGTTCTGAAAAAACAGTGGCTGTTTATAGAATAAATTTAATTCAATGACAATTGAAAAAATCTCACCGTCCTTGTACAAGCCCGAGGAAAATTTTCCAATTTTTCTTCGCACCAAAATTATAAGGATTCATGTATGTTCTACCTAAATCTGCCAATCTCATTGTTTCAGCTTTATTTATATTAGCTTCTATACTCGTTTCACCTTTTCCTATAAGGCGACTATGCCATAGTGATAACATGCCCAAGGCCACAAAAACACCTTTTAAAATGACAATATTTTTTCCAAATCGACAAGCTGAGATAATAATTACATACCACTATTGATTAAAGCCATGAATATAATTGCTCTTCTATGCCATGGACTTAAATATTCTTCTGACTCATCTTCAAGTAATGAAATATCTAGATATTCTACATCAGTCTAGAGAAGAAAGAAAAAAACTTTTTTAAACATGACATATAGGTCAATTCTTTTTGTTAGACTAGTTCTGAAGTCAAAGTTTAACTGTAGCCAGGTTGCCGAATAGACCCCTAAACTTTTTTTCAAATAGCAACACTGTTTTCCCATCATAATGCAACAGCTCTCAAAAGTCCTTATAAAAATCGTCGAGTCAAGACAAACAACAATAGTGGTATTGTTGAGCCAGAATAAGCATAACTTTTTCTCAGAGAGAAAAAGTGGTAACGAACTTTAAGCAGAATGTTTTACACAAGTTTTATCAAAATCGTACGCGTTACAGTCTTGAGCAGAAGACGTTTTTTAAACTATTAAAACTATGAAAATGGTGCCAGGTAATAGAGTGAGAAAATATTTTTTTTACAAGAAATAGGAACATAAGACTTTTATTTATTGGTGCTCTGGAAAATATAAAATGATATTAATTCTATTAGTAGCGGTATTTTTGAAGTTTTGCCGTTTTTAGAGTGAAAATATTTGGCACCAACTTCAAAAGTATTAGCACCCATCGAATTAATAATATTTAGTATTTTTCAGTGCACTAACTAATAAAAGTCGGTCATATTTATTGTAAAAAATATTTATTTCACATTTTCACATTAGTTATAAAATTTGATGAACGTTCACTTACATCCAGCGATTTTTCTATATTGTCCCAATTCATATGTTGGATTTATATTTTTTTTCGACTGGACCAACTTTCTACAGTCATCTTTCAAATGAAAAAAGAATCATCAAAATCAAAGCAGGTTTACTCTGAGAAACAAAAAACTTATATTTTCAGATCTGTTGAATAATGATAGAAAACAGTGTTGCCGTCTAAGAAAATATTCTAGCAAGACTGGATATTGTCAAGTTCTTTCCTACAACTTTTTGTTTGGAACTACTATGTCGTCAAATAAAAGAATTGGCATGTGTCAGATTTAAGAAAAAAGTTCTTAATCTATTTGTAAATTTTTATTGTACAGTTTACTTAAAGGGTGTTCAAGCAGCAGTCCAAAAGTTCAAACCGTCAGAAGCATGTGCATTTGAATTTAGAGGTGACAAACTCACAACCATAGAACACAGTTGGAAACAGTTTCAAATTACAAACCGGTCCAAACTGCTGCTCGAACATCCATATAAATGTCTCACCACTGGAATTAATGCACCTGTCTTATTTATCTTCACGGAATGACCTTCGAGCTCCCCTTCATCTGACTCAGACGGTGCAAGTATTATAGTAGTGTAAGCAATGTCGAAGCCAAAAATTATAATGAACAGAACTCCTATTACCATATAGGCCATATATAAGAAGAAGTATCGATGGTTTCGAAAGCCAACACAATTGTTGAGCCAGGCTTTATAAGTTGGTTAAGGCATTTGAAATGTTAATTATTTTTATATTGGACAAGTGACTAAGTTAACATTTGATAATTAAATGAAACTTAAATTATGGGCGGATGATTGAGAAGGATACGACAATGGTGGTCCATTTTCAAGACACATTTATTGCAGACAGAGCAGTGATGTGTACGAGGGGGTTTTGGAGCTATACATTTTTTACATATGCTCACTGCATCTGATATTAGTTCCCCCTGAGGTGGATATCCTGGAGGTGTAACCACAGCCATGTAATAATGAAATGAAATATTCAATAATAACCAGTGACCAAAAATGACTAGAATGATACACAGATAATAATTTCTATCCCACCAGTATGGAATACCAATCCAATAAGCAATTAACACTACAGAAGCTGTTAGTCCTATTACAGCAATGACAAATATCTGAAATAAATAGAGAGTCCATCTCTTAGAAGATTGCAGTAATCTTAGCAATAGAATTCCAATAAATTGATACTCACTGGCCCAATCGCATAGGTGAAATTATCAACAAACCAAAACATGGGTTCCATACAAACGTCGGCGGCATAACTTTGATCCATAAAATGGTTGTATGTGAGTGATCGGAATGTTATACGCCATTTTTGGAAGAATGAATTAATCAACGAACTAGAAACAAAAGTACTTTCATCGAAATTCAAACTATTAATATATATACTCAATACTCACTAGATATATTGAGGTATTCTTTGAAACCTCCAATGTACAGTTATCATATTTGGCGGCTTTCTTTTACTATTTTAGGGAATAACAGGACGGACTTTTTCCGGTTCATATTATCGCATATCAATTTCAATTGCAAACGAAGAATACAAAAACCATCTTTTTAATTTTGTTTACTCTTCTTCTTCTTCTTCTTCTTAATTTTATGGCCCTTGCTCCCTCTTGGTGCATTCAGCCAGGTCAAGTCCTGAGGTTACCTTTGTCTGACTTTTCATCATATGGTAACCCTTGTGATTTTTCTCTTCTTTTCCAATTTCTTCGTTTATACTTGTTTAAAAGTGCTGAAAGGTTAGTTTTAACAGAATTACGACAAAGGATAAACTCTTCTCGCTTCGGGACAGCAGCGAAGCATTTCACTCCCTGGAACTGTCTCGGATAATAACACCCAGGATTACGGGAAAGGATAAAATACTATAGAACTAGGATATTTATGCTAATTTTTGATATTGAACTATGTACATAAATAATTATAACTACACTTATTCCTCAAAGCTATTAACTGTTTATCTTTTTTTTTTTTTTTTTTTTAAAAATAATTTTTCTTTATATAGTTTTTATTTTTCTCTTTTTTTTTTTTTTTTTAAAGTTTAATCTAGTATTTTAACTATTAATCTTAATATTATAATTTTATTTTATTGTACTTAAGAAATTTCATTATCGAGTTAATTATCTTTGTGCTGTTATGTCTCAATACAACTTGTATATTCATAGGGGCTGGGATTCCTTTATTGATTAGATTTTTATATAAGTCATTTGAAGGTATTTGATTGATGGGACATTCAAATAGCATGTGTTCAAGTGTTTCTTCCCTCCCACACTCACAATTTGGCGTGTCTTTAATACCTATTCGAAATAAGTGCTGATTGTAAATACAATGACCCGTTTTCATCCTTATGATTGTTGTGATATGTCTTCTGTCCATGAATGTATATTTTTTATACCATGTCTCTTTAGGATATGTTTCGTGTATTTTTCCATAACTTTTTCCTTTGGTTTTTATATCTGTTTCCCATTTTTTATAATATTGATCTAATATTTTAGTTTTTATGATCGGTATGATGGAATTTTTATCTATTTTGATGTCCATAGGTATGTTTAATGTAGTTCCAATTTTCGCAAGTAAGTCCGCTTTCTCATTTCCCTCAATGTTAGAATGTCCAGGTATCCATGCAAATTCAAAGATGGTGCCATTCATTGCTGCTAAAAGACTAATTTGTTTGATTTTAAGTGTTATGTAGTCGTTGTTGGCCTCCCTTTTAATTATTCTGATTTTATCTATCGCACTTTTCGAGTCTGTTAAGATCAAGTTTTTTTTACAATTTTTTTCCAAACATACCATCATTCCTTTGTGTATAGCAATTAGTTCTGCATCACATATATTGGTAATGTCATGTAATCTAGTCATGAATGAATATTCCCCGCTTTCCATTGAAACTCCAAAGCCCACTTTATCATTTTTTTTAGATGCATCTGTATATACTACATTATAACCTTTTTGATATTTTTCTATCGCCATTTGGAATTTGATTTTATTGCCATAGTCATTTTTTTCCAGATTTAAGTCTATTATTTTGGGTTGATGTCTGTATATTTCAAAGTCAAAGCTGTGACATGCGTTCAAGTTATTTTGATAAATATGTTCTTTGTATGGTAATATGTATTCTAGAGCCTCTACTAAATATGGCTTACTTTTGTTTTTCCAATATCCCCTCCCTGTGTTATATATTTGTCTTAAATCTTTAATTATCTTTATTATTGGTGAATTTATATTTTCAATTCTTTTAATTACGAATTTATTAGCTAATATCTTTCTCCTGTATTCTAACTCAATTTCTCCCGTTTCAGCTAATAATGCCGTGATCGGAGTGGACTTCATGCAACCTGTTATAATTCTCAGAGCTTGATACTGGGCTTTGTTAATTTTATTTATGAGTTTCATAGGACAAGGTTTGATTAATATGGTAGCATACTCTAGATGTGCTTTTATTATGCCATTGTATATCATTAACATGCTTTTGGGGTCTGCTCCCCACCATACTCTACAAAAACATTTTATTACATTAATTCCTTTACTTGCTTTAATTATTAAATTGTTAACATGTATATTCCAACTTAAATTAGATGTAATAATCACCCCCAAATAGTTTACACTTGTTTTTTCCTCAATTTGGATATTCCCTATCATAATTTTTTCCTTATTGATCTTTTTCTTTCCCCTTTCGAACCAAATTGTTTCACATTTTTCAATGGCTAAAGTAAGTTCATGTTCGTCCATCCATTTTTTTATCAATTCCAAAGTTTTGTTAATTTTCCCTGTCATTTCTTTTATGTTGTCCCCTCTTGTAAAAATTAAAATATCGTCTGCATATGATATCATTTCTATATCTTTAACTTTTAAATCGAATAACGATCTTAAGTATATATTAAATAGAATAGGGCTCAACGGTGATCCTTGTACCAATCCTTTTGTAGTTATTCCCGGCCCATGTAGATTTCCCTCTTCATCTTTAATATAATTTTGTCTATTATTTAACAGCTTGAAGATTATATTAGCCACATTACTTTCCACTTCATATTTTATTAAGTATCTGTATAATTTATTAATATTTACATTGTCGTAAGCAGATTTAATATCTAGTAACACAGCCACTCCCTTTTGATTATAACTAAAAGCCATTTGAACATTCGTTATTAGAAAACTAACACAATCTAGAGTTCCTTTCCCTTTCCTAAAACCCAATTGATGATTTGATAGAATTTGTCTGTTTTCTATATCCCAGTCTACCCTGTTTTTGATCATTTTCTCTAAAATTTTTAAAACACAGCATGCCAGAGCAATCGGTCTATAATTTCGTGGATCGTCTGGATTTTTATTTTTTTTCAAAAATCCTAATATTATATAATCTTTCCATTCTTTAGGAATTTTTCCTCCTTTCAGAATTTTGTTATATATAATCAGTAATTTCTCCACTCCTCTTTCTGGGAGATTTACCAACATGCTATATGTTATTCCATCCATCCCTGGTGTTGTTTTTTGTCTTACACTATGTATAACCATTTCCCATTCTTCCCTGTTAAATGTTAAAATTTCTTCGTTGTTATTTGTTAATGATATTTCAGGATCTATGTCACATATCGACATCATTTCCATTATCGTTTTTGCTATCTGTTTTTCTGGCATTTTATTTTTCGTTAAATTGTTGTTCCTATCCGAGAATTTTCTCATGATCCCCCATACATATGATATGTTAGCCTCTCTATTTAGTGTCGAACAAAAAAGTTGAAATCCCATTTTCTTTTTTCTTCTTAAAAATTTTCTTGTTTGTGCTATAATTTTTTTTGCGTTAATATAATTTTCCATATTTGTATTGTTCTTAAATATTCTTATTGCCAGTTTCCGTTCTTTTACTTGTCGCTCACACTCTACATCCCACCATGGATTCATAGGTTGTTTGTTCTTACATGTTTTATTTTTTGGTATGGCAGAATCTGCGGCCTCATTCAATACTTTTATTATTTCATCATACTCGTATATCTCCTCTTTTTTTAATCTATTATTTATATATTCGCGATACATTTCCCAATTGGCTTTTCTAAAAATTCTTTTGTTTTCGTTATTATTAATATTATTAATTTCAAGGCTATTTACCTTACAAATCGTGGGAAAGTGATCACTATTTCCACAGTCTTCAATAATCTCAGATATACATTTTAATGCTAACTCGTTTGATACTATAGTTAAATCTAGGATGCCTGGATTCTCATTTGGATTACTGAATCTAGTTGGTGTGCCATCATTCATAATAACTAATTTTTTCCTGTCCAAAATGATTTTTAATATTTTCCCGTTTTTGTTCTCAGTTGTACTACCCCACATTGGGTTGTGTGCGTTTAAATCACCCATCCATATTATTTCCCCGTTTAATTTTTCTATTATTTGTTCTATTTTATTTATTGGTAACACATTATTTGGAGGATTATACATATTAATTATGTTAATTTGATTTATTTTGATAATAATCATTTGGCATTTATTTTCTGTAAAAGGTTTTTCTATATTTATAATATTGTATTTAATGTTACTCTTAATAAAAGTAGCTATTCCCCCGAATCCATCTTCTCTATCTTCCCTTATCATACTATAATTTTTGACATTAATATTTACATCTTTTTTCAACCATGTCTCATTTATGATAACGACTTCCGGTTTTTGTTCATTAATTAAATTGATTAAATTATGTAGGTTATTCTTTATGCTTCTAATATTCCATTGTAAAATATTTAATTCTTTCATCTTCAATTTACCACTCCTCTGTTGAGTCATATTCCTTGATTCTATTAAAACTTATCATTGTTTCTATAATTTCCATTATTTTTATTAACTTTCCCTTTGGTATGTCTTCGACCATGGAAAAAAAGTCCCTTACTCTATTTTCTATATCTCCACTATTTTTAGTCCATTCTTGTCCTCCAATTGTTTGTCTTGATGTTCTGTATCCCTCTAGTTCTTCTGAATTACTGCTGTCGGTTTCTCGTTCCCTACTGGTTCCTGCTCCTATGCTAATTGGATACATTTTCCCATTTGGCTGCAGAAGTGCTTGATTGTGCCCTGTTTTGTCATACCCCTGTTCTCTTCTAAGTTTTGGTTTTCCACTTGTTTGTGTTTCCCTCACTACATTATTATATGTTCTTTTTTTGAATCTGTTTTTATTGTTTAAATTATATACTTCTTTTCTTTGTTCTATATTTATTGTATCCTGTTTCTCTTTGTTTTTGTTTTTTAACTCTGGAAAGTCTCTTCCTCCAAGTATGATCACCTCCTCTTTAGGATATATTATGTTGGCTTCATAATAGCTTATATTATCAAAGGCCATTTTTTCTCTTATCTTTCTCTGTCTCTCGTATTCTTTACAAATTCGATCATTGGATTTATGTTCCGAACTTTTACAATGGAAGCATTTAATTTTTTTGCATGTTTCATATTGTTCTTGATTCTCATGCTGCTCCCCACAGCTATAACATTTTTTTTTTCCACGACACCATTTCTTGGTATGTCCATATAGAAGACATTCAAAACATTGGCTTACAGGTGCAACATATGGTGTTACCATATATCTCATGTAGCAAATATCAATTGAACGTGGTATTTTAATTCCTTCAAAGGTTATTAGTATTGTTCCCGTCGGTATAATGACATTATTTCCATCATTACCTTTTTCCCTTCTATTCAGTCTTTTCACGTCTATTACCCTCAGTTCACTTGTAATCATCTTTTTAATATCTTCTTCGGAAAATTCTTTGTTTACATATTTTATTATTCCTTTGCAAGTAACTTGATTGATTGGAATATATATTTTATATCCCTTTTCTGTCAACCTCTCATTATTTATTAGATTATTAGCTATTTCCCTGTCATTAAATAATACCCCTATTTTATTTATTCCCTTTTTTTTAATGCTTATTATATTATTTAATTTCAAATCAAATACCTCCTTCGCGATTTTTAATTCATTAAATCTTCCGACACTATTTTCTGACTTATCTGTTGGTTCTATAACAACCAAATAAGGTGCCCTAGCTCCGTTTTTATAATAAATACTTTCGTCTTTTTTTGTTTGTTTATCGTTTTTTATGTTTTCAAGGTTATTATCAAAAATAATTGTATCTTTATTTCCATGAATGCTGTTATTCATATTCATTATATTCTGTATTTCTAAATCCATGCTGTCCATAGAATTTGATTCTATATTATCTTCCCTATTTATATTCGGTTTTTTGGGGGGAGTCTCCCCCCCCGAATCACTCATTTTACTAAATTAACAATATTTATTATTTCAAAGTTGTATTTTATAGGAGAAGAAAGGTAAAACTTACAAAGGATACTGTTAGTAATGCACCTGCCTTCTCTTCGGAAAGAATTTCCGAAATCACTTCAATAACTCACTTTCACCACGTGTTGACAAATTCACGCAATCCGAATAAACATACTGTTTGTTGTTGATCCATTTTGTTTACTCATACCCTCCATAGCAGAGAATATATACCTACAATAGCACAGACTACCTGGTAGTCTGTGTACAATAGTTAACATAGGCAAATAACGAAGTAAAAAGAATAACCTACTTTGACATAGAACTATAGAACTTAGAACTGTCAATTAGACACAGAATACTTATAAAAGTGCATGGTGCATGACTTAAGAGTTTAAGAGTAGGGAAAAGTCGTGCGTACACAATATACGACAGTAGATGCTGCTCTGTATAGTGTGTGTAGCCGCCGTGAAACGAAAGTGAAGCCAATTTTTTTTGTTGGCGACCATTAGTTTTTCCCTGACCTTGGTACTTACAGCTTATTTGGATTTTCATTTTTTTGTGCTATTTTTTAATGAAAATGGCGATTTATTTATCTTAACACAATGGTGATACAAGAGTCGTTTTCGAAAAAAGAATATGGTGTTACGTCCATTGGCGGCCATTGATTTAGTCTCATTTGGCTTCACTTCCCCTCCGAATGCGATGTCTCCTTGCATGAAGCAACAATATGAGGGCTTATGATACAGGACAGGGTATTGGGTATACACAGAGACAACCATGTCTTTGGTATACAGGCAGAGACAACCATTCTCTATTCTATGTACAGGGCTCAAGATGAAGCACAGGTCACAGACAGTAGAAGTGAAGAATTAAAAATATGATTGTGAGACTCTGATTGAGATATCACCAGAGCAGAGAAATGAGAGTAATATAACAAATTTTATATACTTGGTGATCACTTCTAGAAACGATAATGACTAAAATTTCATAAAAGATCAGCTCAAATTCAACAAAATAATAGAAGAATTAATAAATAAATTTCAATGTTTTATGAGAATGATTGTGATTATCGTGCTGATGGAAATTGGTGTGAAAATTACTTGCTTTTATTTCGAATTGTAACGACAAAATTAACAAATATTGATAAAGATTCACAATCTCTATTCTTACAGAAGGGCAGAATATAATGAATATTGAATTTTATGAATAGAGTATGCCCAGGTGGCGTCACCTTTGTAAGAACGCCGAAACTAAAAATGAATACCGATAGAGAAACGAAAAACTGGTTAACTGGAGTTTTTGCATCCCTAATCTAAGAACTAACGTCGCCATTTGATCCATTATTTACAAGTTAAAAATGTGTGTTATCATCGCGTGAAACAATAATCTTGGGGTTAAAGTGGATTATTGTTGATAATGGAGGAGTCTTTGTAGTAACGAGTGGAACAAGAAAGCCATATTCGGATGGAACCGTTGCGAAAGCTTCCGAAACAGAATCATCTTCAGTAAACTACATACAGCCTTCTGCCATTTATTTTTACACCAAAATAGACTTTCGAAAATATCAGTCGAATATCGAATAGGACAACAGTGAATAATGGAGAAAATGAAATGTTGATTGTTTTTTGATTAGTTACGTCAAATTAAATATACTATGGTATTGACAGTTATATCACTTGCAGTTTTCCTGCAAATAAGGACGTTTGTTTATATCTCCAGCCTCAACAAAAAATTCAAGTGCTACTGAATAAGTTATTGTATTTTCACAGTTGTCCAATATACAGGTACAAATTATAGGTTATGAATGTGAATGAACGGATAAAACAATCCTGATGTGAAGCTTACCTGTGAACATCTTTTTAAAATATGTAGACATTAATTTAATCATGGTTTTTGGTTAAATGGAATATTAATTTTTGGGGCGATGGATCCAGGAGTTCCAAGTGTCCCCATCACCACACTTGCAGGTGTAGCAAGTCTTACAGACTGTAAGTTATTAAGTTAACAAATCATTTCTAAAATTTATTTGGAATTGCCATTCATCTCTTACTCTAAATGCTCATGACAACAGCTATCTATTAAAGCTTCATATTAGATCTTAGATATTTAGCTATAAATCATATAGTAATGAGATACATTTTTCAATTCTCATCTGAATTTATCTTACTCATCTACATCTTTCTGTTGTATATCAGGAATATTTCATATTGATACAAATATTCAGTGTTTTTTTCTAAACTAGCTGCAGAAAAACATGTACCGTCGATTTCTTAGCCCTATATTTGTAATAATAATTAGCAATTTTAAGGTTAGGGAAATGCAGCAGGGAAGTTCATTGAGGCTTCCAAAATTTCCTATTAGATTTAATTTATCAATCCCATCTACTAGAACAACTACAATTCTTTTATTGTGTCGACAAATCTTCTCCCTTGTTTTCTAATTAATACATGTAGAACTGTGGTACGAGAATATTGGTTTTCTAGCTCACAGCGCTAACTCTTTATCTTTTAATTCATTGCAGTGCTCCCAGAAATGCCATTACCAACTCCTTCCCCGCAAACATTAAGTAATAAGTCTTTATTATTTCATCCGAGAGTGGCTGAGGAAGCACAAAATTTACTTGTAGTCAGAGATGAAGTTTTGGTGCCGCAACTTGTTACATCACTTGAGAAAACCTCCGCAGAACACATGTAAGTGTGATGTATCATTAAATCATGGCATATAAATGATTTAAAAATATTTATCTTCGCATTGTTATTGATTTGGTTCTTCTGTTTGTAGAGAAGTTAAGGATCATTATGCTAGTTCAGATTCCAGATTTGAACAGGAATCCATGCCTGAATTACTGAGAGCTCTACTCGATTCAAATCCCTACGTTTTTAGTGAAGTCAAACGTAAGTAGTCAAATCCCATTTTTTTCTTCAATTGAATCATTAATTGTCAGCACCAGCTCCAGTGCAACAGCCTAATCAACATTTAATACAACAATCTCAAACGAATATGCTGCAAGATGAACAGGCGCAGTTTATCAATCAACAGTTAATACAGCATCAACAACTTATGCAAATGAAACATCAACAAAACCAACAACAACATATAGTGCAACAGCAGCAACCTGTGGAAAGGCAACCAAATCACCTTCAAAGTTGGAATAATAATGCACAACCTACTGTACAAGTTCCAGTGAAAAGTGAGTTTCAAAAAAATTACAAGCATTCATCCTAATTTAATTCTAATCGAAACGTATGAAATTGATGTAGAAAATATTTCATAAACATCAACTAAATCAATGTCCATGTTGTCTTTGTATTCTGTTTTAATCGACAAACACAGTTTTTTTATGACATTGTCGTTTTCTCTTCAGGTCCTGTTATAAAAGATAAGTCAGTACCTCAGATACCAAATGTAAGAGGTCTTAATCAACATATAACTCAACAAGCACCAAATATGCAACCTCAAAGAACAATGAGTATGCATCCCCATATTCATCAAACAAGTACACCACCAAATCAACAAGTACATGTTCAACCGGTGGCAGTACAAAGTACAAGTCATGCCCAAATTCTTAATCAAAATCAATCTCCCCTTGTATCTTCATCTGATCAACAAAGCCAACAATCTTATGGTAAGTTCAAATAGAACTCAACATGTGAATAACATATTTTTGGGCAAATACTATAGAATCCATTAAGATTCCAATTTAAGGAGATTATCTCTCTTAACTACATTCATACTATAACAATTATTTGCAATGGTTACACAACAGAACTGTAATACAATTCTACTTGCTACGATCGATATTAAATGTAAATTTAAGATCAACAAAAAAACCAATTGGCTAATCAAATCTTGGGCGATTTCGTTGCAAAATCATTTTTTCTATGTTCTACATATTAATTTTCCAGTTTACGGAGCTTTCACAATACCAAATAACAAGTTGCATTGCTTTTGCGCTCGCTTTTACAGAGGAATGGGCATTATTGATCTTATTCACAGCGTTTATGAAATGTAGACTACAAACATATAATTTTAAACTTATTTATCCTAATAAACTGTTGTGGCTGCGGGCTAACACTGATCGAGTTCGATCATTGAAGGTAAGCAGCGCATATCGTTGCCAATGTTTGGATTAATGAACAGGGGCAGAATGCATTAGAATCTCTGGCTGTTTCTATACTTCTCTCCCGCAAGGTAATGGAAAGCAGTTTGAGTATATTTTTTCGTACAATGTCTCTGGTAGCGTATCCACGGTAAACTGTAGGTCCTTTGACGGTACAACTTCAAGATGGTGAAGTCAAATAAGCTCGAGTACAAGTATGATATAAGAAGAAGAAGAATACCATTTAGCATAAAGCGTCTAACTGATGACTGTAACTTTGTACGGATATTTTTTGGCTATAAGCACGACAAAGAGCTCTTTGGACTGTAATTATTTGACAATAGGATAATATGGTGTGTTTTGACGGGATCTTTCTCGCAACAGTTTGGACTAATTTCCAAATGTGTTCTGTGTTTATTAGAATGCGCATTTCAATTTTTGTAAATTAAAATGGAAATATGCATGCTCCTGACAATTTGGGATTGGCTTGAATTCTTACAAGAACAACTATGACAATTTTATTTCACATTTTTGTTAAAACGTACGCTGTGACCAATTTGATAATTTCCACGTAACACTTCGCACATAGACAATATGACTTTTAATAAATATTAATAAAATCGTTCAACATCACCTAGGTTATATCATTATTGGAAATTCGCCGTGTATATCTTACGAGTGCTATAATAAGGAACAATATATTCATTTCGAACTTTTTGCTTACGAGTATCTGTATGTCCACAAATATTTTCCTAATGTCTTTTCCATAATAGAAATTGAATTCTTAGGTCAAAGCTACTCAGGTAACTTCAACCAACAAACAGTTAGCCAGCCACCTCAATCGCATCATTTAGTTTCAAGTGTTATACAAAGCCCAGATCAGCAGTTACAGCCTCAACCTCTACAACCTGAACAGACTACACAAGATGTTGAGGTATCAAAAGCTAGTGATGCTGCTGATAATAATCTTAATAGTAATAGTAAAAACATGGACAATCAACTTATACAACAAGGAACTACTGTCACATCCGCCACATCTACCTCTATAACAACTACGAGCGAATTAAGGCAACTTAGGCGGAACCCACTAAGAGGTAGAATTTTAATATTTGTTTGGGATTATAAACAGATTTTCATTATATCTTTCTCTGTTTTACAGGAATAAATGACACTCCACTACCAATTGACAAAAGTCCAAAGCCAACAACGTCAGTACAGAAACCACAAGAAACCTCTACTTCTGAAACACAGCCATCATCCAGCGAAAAGGACATTAATAAGAAGGAGGAGAAAAGTTTGGAATCAAATAAAAAACTAGAGGAGATCAAATCTGATTGTGCAGCATCGAATGTCAGTGTTTCTGAAGACAAAATAAAACAACCAGTAGTTATAGTAACCCGGTTATCTGATGAACATATAGATTTACTCCTAACAACCAACCTGAGGGAGTTCGTCGATTCACAACCAAAGTTGGCAAAGAATTTAGGTATAACATACACACCAGATGATCAAGATTCAGGATCAGATGAAGAAGGCTCTAGTAAGAAGCGAAAACGGGAGAAAAGAAAATTCAATGACAATACTGAAGATGAAGACTATCAGCCTGCTGATTCATTTTCAGCTTTATTGAACAGCAACAAGAAACGAAAAATCGCAAGAGAGGAGAAGCCATTGCCAGTTGTTGTTAAACCAAAATTAAGGAGAGTTGAAAAGAAATTCCTTCCAGTATTAGAGAAATTAACATTAGAAGAACTCATGGAAACAAACACGTATCACAGATTCAATAAATCAATTGAACATGTGCTGAGATCTGCTGAAGATATTGATGTTAGTGAAATAGGTAAGAAACATTATAATTATCGCCACATTTAAAATTTACTCAAAATAACATTTTATTTGTAGCTGAAGATGGTATGATTCAAGAGGAATATCTTTTGAGCAAATCAGTATTGCAAGAATTGTGTACTGAATCGGCCAAATTAAAAAATCTCGGTGCAATGGAAATGATTCCATCAGAAAAACTGACTAGGCTTCTCAATGTACTGGAGTTAAATATACGAGGTGGAGATCGTGTTTCACCAATATCTGATGTAAGTTTCCGACACGATTTTATCTTTATTTGAATTTATGTTGATTAATATTTATTAGGAGGACAATGAAAGTATCAGACAGCTGTGGCAAGAAACAGCTATGGAACGTGTAATGGGTGCTGCAGATGCCTGCCTTGTTTGTATGTACATAATGACATCGAGAAACATGTCCAAAAGAGTTTACTTGGAAGAAGTGATAGATCGTGTTGTGCTATATATAAAATATCAACTACAGAATACGATATTCCCATCCTTTGATGCTACATATAGATTGGAGAACAAGAAGAAAGATGGTAGACGAAAGAAAGCTGCTCAAGTATCTGAAAAAGGTGTATTAGTATTGTATACAAAAATATCGGAATTAGTAAATTTATTAGCTGAATTAATGAACATACAAGTTTTGACTGATACATCAGTGCTACATGCTTCCTCTATGGGTGTCTCGCCATTTTTTGCTGAAAATGTTAGTGAATTGCAACTTGCCAGTCTTAAGTTGGTCACAACGGTAAGTTGAGAAATAATCATAGAATAAAAGAAACAACATCAATACACAATTAACTGTATTTTATACTGTTACAGATTTTTACTAAATATGAGACACATCGAAGACTTCTATTAGATGATATATTAGCGTCTATAGCTCGCCTTCCTAGTACAAAACGTAGTTTAAGAACTTACAGGCTAAATAGTGAAGAGCATATACAAATGCTTACCGCTTTGGTGCTGCAACTTATACAGTGTGTTGTATCATTTCCTGATAATTTCACACAGAAGCAAAGAGGCAACAATTCCAAGACAGCTGAAGAAAAGGCACCTGCTGTAAGTAGCTCATTTTATTTCTATGTTATAGATACATAAATCTTCAACTCTGTACACATCCGATGTCATTCATTCGCTATTCTGTAAGCTCAACTTTATACGCAACCGGATAATCTTATGTTGACGTATCATTTAAATTTTCCGTGAGTCACGTAACACTCTGTATGAACAGTGATCCCAATTGTGTTAGGTAAATTTCATATAGAAATGTACATATTGCGATTGTTCGTGCTTCTGAATTCCGAAAAATGGCATGGTATTTGAAAAAATTGGTAAAAGCCTTTTACCTATGACTTCCCTCGACAAACCACCCAGCTTCGAGTTGGAAACAACCTCGTCGCTTCTACCGTTCTTATATTGACACTTAATATTTTGGACACCCTGTATATATGATTAACGAAAACCCTTATATTGCGTCGCCGGTAGTCCTTCAATATGCATACCAAAATTCGTTGTCCTAGGTCAAACCGTTATTGAGCTACAACGCCAACAGACTACAGGCAGACATACAGACGGACGGACTTGAGATACCATAATTTTCGTGATCTAGGAACCCCAAAACGTAAATATCAGCAAAAATCTCGAGGTCGATTTTTTACGTGAATACAATACTTCCCTTATTGAGGGAAGTAAAAAGAAGTGCAAAATGATGTTTTTTTTATCGAAAGTTTAGTCTTACAAATATCTCGATTGAATTCGTAAATGGTGATGATCGGACAACTTTTGTTTCTCCCTAAAGTGATGGAAAAAATAATATAAATCGAAAACCGTGAAATTTACCTATCCGCTGAAGTTTCACATAAAATCTATTTAAAATACCTGCTAGAGTATCTGCAATTTATCAAACAACTGTTGAATCCTATGTAAATATTTAGCCATAGCGATGATGAAATATGAAGCTTGTTCTGATAGCAGCTCTACCTAATCTACATATGTCCTAAGGCAGAGAGCTTGCTCCTTCCAATAGCCTTTTTCATCTACTCTGATACTAATAAACATCGATATAATCTGATTTTTCTGTTATATTACTATCAATAATGATTTTCGGGTGAACGTTTGTTGAAGTTTCGTCAATCATCCGTCAGTCAACACTCTAACCGCATTGGTGTTGAACCCAGAACAGCTCACGCCTTCATTATATTTCTACCAATTGCAAGAGTTACAGCTTGTTTTTTTTGGGAGATATTGTTTTTCGCATACGGGTCAGGTATGGTGTAACTAGAGTCAAACGGTTCTCTTCGCCTTTTTTGGTGAAAATAACTCTCATATTCGATAACGTCTTGCAAGTATTTCAGCCAGTAAATTTGTATGTAATATAATGGTACTATATATTCTATAGGCAATGCACCGTGTATGGCATCAGTTCCCATAACCTATGCAAAACGTAGATCAGGTCAATAAATTAAAACTCATACATTTTTTGTTGAATATTTAATTCTTTTACTCAAATCAGAACAATGCTTGTGTCCACGTCTATCAAAGAAAGCAGCTACAAAATATTTGTCAGATTTGGCGTTGGATACTTTCCCTTTTAGGTGAATTTCTTATAGAAATTTACCTATTGCGACCGCTCACACTTTTGAATTTCAAAAAAAATTCAACGGCATTTTGTTATATGTCTTTATCAGTATGTATAATGGTGGATATGAACAATCGGCAAAGGTGAATAATTAATTAAGTAAATGAGGAGTTATCCGTACCAGTTAACGATATTAGAATATGAATTACAAATTAATGCCTAGCTGGTAAATTGAACCTACATTTCGTATACATGCCTAATATATCGCTCATACTTGTCTCCACCGACAGTTGTATACTGAAGATTGATACAAGTATGAAATTCCAAATTAGGATTGATTATCAAATATGGCTCTTCGCCCTGCGACGTGCTGATGAGAGGCAACAACCTCGAAATCATGCTATATGTCTGGGAGACTGATGCTATGTTTGGTAATCAGTTTTGGAAGTAACAAGTTCAAATGTTGTTCAAGTTCATTATTGGGCACTATCGGGTAAGTAGTTTCAAAATGGCGACCGTTCAAACATTCAAAAAAAACTCAAAAAGAGCCGTAGTATAAATATAATCAAAATAATTTTGAGTTATAGATATAATCAGTACCTACAACTTTTGTTCGAAACAATTTTTCATAAAATGAACCGAAAAAAAAAATAATAGAGAAAAACTATCGATGTTCAATTTAATTTTAACATTTCGTTAGGTTAGGTTACTTTGTTATAAAAAATAATGTGATTACTTAATCAATATGATCAATATGATTGTATTTTTATATTTTTTTTAATAAAAAAAATTGATGTACTTTATATTTTGCTGTATTTCCTGTCTTTTTGCACATCACCAGTAAAGGAGAATAACAAACACTTTAGGATAAGTAAATAAATAGATATATGAATGTTAATGTCATGGGACATTGAAACGTATACAAACAGAGGCGTGTAACACCTTTGAAGCAAACATTATTTAAGCATTAAGCACTTCAAGAAAAGCGCTGTATTAGATAGATGGTGTTGGACACAAGCATTAATTCATAACGCTCCTGGAACAGATTTTAAGACTGATACTTTGGGATTAATTAAGTATCTCAACATTATAATTTTATGACTAAAGTTGAAAATCAAAAACAGATTTTGATGTATAGAATAGCACTTAACGTTCTAAGTTCTGGTCAAGCTGATGATTAACACTACTAGAATACAGAATAGCTTTTTAAATCGGAGACACGTTAGAAAATAAACGCTTAAAGCATTGATCCAAATTATATCCAATATTATTCCAGAGGAGCAATACGGATTCAGAAAAGGGCTCAGCACAGCTGCAGCACTGACAAATATGATTGATGATATTCTTGTCAAAGAGGAAGATGCTCTTGCATCTGTACTCGTCTCACTAGATTTCAGCAAAGCCTGTGACACAATCTGTCATGAACTATTACTTGCAAAGTGTGTGCATCTAGGCCTAAGTAACCAAACACTACTGTTTATTGAGTCTTGTTTGAAAGATAGACTACAGAAGGTAATACTAAACGGTCAACTTTCTGATGTTCAAAATGTTCCATCCGGAGTGCCTCAAGGCTCAGTTTTAGGTCCTCTTCTTTTCCTAATATACACCTTTGATTTAGCGAGTAAGGTAAAAACCTCAACGGTAACTTGCTATGCTGATAATACACAACTGTTGTCAAATTTTCCACCGGACAAATTCGCTGAAGCAACGAATCAGATTAATGAAAACCTCCAAAATATTACAAATTACGCTTACACCCATAATATGAAACTAAACCCTGACAAATCTCAAGCTGTATTATTTTGCCCAAAAAATAAACGTGAGAAATTGAAGTTTTCAATTAATATTAAAATAGATAATAATGTCTTACCATGCAGTGATGCTGTTAAAAGTCTGGGCTTAATTATTGATGAAGACCTACGTTTTGAAAAAAATGTAAATATAACCAAATCTACTATATGCAAACAAAAATATACTATCGTTCAAAGCTAAAAAGAAGCTATGTGAAACACTTATTATGTCCAGAATATATTACTGTTGCATCTCATATTACCCTTGCTTAACCCAATCTACAGCGAATAGATTGCAAAAAATTCAAAATACATGTTGTCGACTGATATATGGCCTCAAAAAGTATGATCACATAACTAATTCGTTCAAAAATGTGAAAAATACATTTATATATCATCTCTTGAGCTTTCTAAAAGTAATCATAATTACGCATTCTTCGCCTACATTGCATAACAAACTCATTTTCAGAAGGACTGTTCATGATAGAAACATCAGGTGCCCGAATTTATTGAAAATGCCGCTTCATCGTACAGCCATGTTTCAGCGCTCATTTTCCTACAACTGTGTTAAATTATATAATGCACTAGATTTACAGATCAGAGAAATTTCAAATGTTAATAAATTTAAAATATGTCTCAAAAAGTTTCTTCTTGAAAAAAAAAATAGCTTATATCGAATTTCTAGTGAGTATTATGTATGTGTATGTATATATGTATGTACATATAAAAATAACAATGTATTATTTGGAAATAAGATTAGTTATTAAATATTAGACCATTATGTTTATAGGTATAGTGGTTAAGTTGAATAGCTATGAAGCTAGACTTTTCCAATTGTATGATAAATATCTGCAATAATGATTATTATTATTATTATTATATTTGCAAATTGAAATATTACATGTATTTTATCTAAAAAGAAATAATGTTTGAATTATTATATTAATATTTCCAATACAGATTATTTAATAAGTCAAAACCTTTTTTTCAGATTGATACCGATGTTTTAATTTGTAACAAATACGAAAAAGCAACATCTACAGCAGGGACCTTTCTAACAGTTTTCTTGAATAAATGTGGCAGCAAA
Source organism: Crioceris asparagi (assembly GCA_958507055.1). Lineage (NCBI taxonomy): Eukaryota > Metazoa > Arthropoda > Insecta > Coleoptera > Chrysomelidae > Crioceris > Crioceris asparagi. The sequence continues at coordinate 21,271,312 of OY293833.1, forward strand.
TCAGAGGACATTGATTATAGGCCGCTATTTGAGAATTTCGTACAAGATCTCTTATCAACTGTCAACAAACCTGAATGGCCAGCCACTGAGCTTCTTCTTTGTCTACTTGGAAAAATGTTGGTGAAAAATTTTTCCAATAAAGGAACTGATATGTCATTAAGAGTCGCCAGCTTAGATTATTTGGGAGTTGTGGCTGCTAAGCTCAGAAAGGATAGTCTAGTTTCGAGGTGTAAGATTAACACAATTGATCAGATTATCAAAGATATCAAACAAGAAGAACTCAAGGATAACGAAGAACCTACACATAAAAATAAGGTAGCTAATTATATTAATTTTCGTCGTAATTCTCTTATCAGTTCTAAATTGAAAAGTAGATTTATTCAACAATTTATTTTCAGAAAAAGTATAACAGCGATAGCGATGAAGAAAGAACCCAGTTTCTCCAACGAGTTTTGCTTGATTTTTTAGCGCTGAATTCCCAGAACGATGAAGCATATAAATATGCAAGACATTTCTATATTGCACAATGGTACAAGGAAAGTGTTAGCGAGAAAACGCAAATAGCTTCAGGTAACAAGAAGAACAATACTCATCTTAATCACCGGTCTAAAAGATATGAAGAAAGCGAAGATTCCGATGATGAAAAAGGGAAAGATAAGAAGGAATCTGGTGCACATGAAAATACCGAATTATTCCGAATGATTGATGAACGAAAGAAATTTCTATTGAAGAAAATTAAACCATTCCAAGAATCCATATCATCAGGGAATAGAGTGCAGGTCTTTCAAACCTACATCGATTACAATTGTGCCGAACTGATTGCTCAATACCTCGCATCAAAACGATATTTTTCACAAAGTTTTGATCAGTATTTGAAAGCTGTAAGTGTTGTTAAAAATCATATTTTTTACAAACTTATCCATTATTTGTTTTTTTTCTCTTTCAGATACTAATTGTTTTGAAAGAAACTTCAATAGCTATTAGAACAAAAGCAATGAAATGTTTAACATTGATTGTTGAAGCTGACCCATCAGTACTTGGTCGTCATGATATGCAGATGGGTGTAAATCTCTCCTTCCTCGATCATTCAACTTCAGTTAGAGAAGCTGCAGTCGATTTAGTTGGAAAATTCGTTTTGAGTCGGCCCGAGCTGATCAACAAATATTATGAAATGCTGTCAGCTAGAATATTAGATACTGGGGTTAGTGTTAGAAAGAGAGTTATCAAAATATTGAAGGATATTTGCATTGAATGTCCGGAATTCCCAAAAATACCTGAAATCTGCGTGAAAATGATACGACGCGTCAACGATGAAGAAGGGATAAGGAAGTTAGTCATGGAGGTATTTCAAAATATGTGGTTCACACCTACGAAAGATACTACATTACTCAGAAAGGTTATGAATATCACAGATGTCGTCGCTTCGTCCAGAGATATCGGCCTGGAATGGTTTGAGCAACTTCTTCTTAGTGTAAGTTGATAATTTTATATCTATTACGGTCTTATGTTCGATATTATGATACTGTTGGCTGTCAATTATTTGGTGGTACTACAGACAAAACATATGCCGTGCAATATGATTATTCTTCCATAAGTTTGGACTAATTTCCAACTGAGTTATATAGTTACGGAAATGCGTACTTCAATCATTAGAATACCAAAATTGAAATGAGCGTACGTGTGACAGTTGGGGCAAAGATTAGAAACACCAAGATAGAAAACGCGGCGGAATTCCTTTGATCTTTTAGCTTGGGTCCTGTTGACCTTGAGTGCCGTTTTCAGAAAATACTGTGAGGCATTTTCTTTAAAGGTTCATATATAAAATATTGTAATCAACATCTGAATTCGTCCTCGTATAAGTATACCAGAAAGTTATGCTAGATCCAACCCTTTTAAAAACTCACATCCATGCGAACACCTCAACTACTTATCTGAGCGAATGGACAAGGTGATCGAGACCTCGGAATTTTATGCAAATGAGATTTACATGACCGTATTTTCGGGTCAGTATTGATTCAATAATTTTATTTGAAATTGAATTTGAACAATTTAATAGTAAATATTATTTTATTTGATTTTGATAATTATCGCTTGATAGTTAGATATGTATAATAAAAATATATACCTAATCTCATTTCCAGAAAAAAAATCATTTACATAATAATCTTTTCCTATAACAACCATCATTTTAAACACCTTAACTGCTACCGGGAATATTATGTTCTTTACGATGACTGCGTTACATATCCCCGGGGATATGTGTAAATAACTTCAGTGCGGTACATACCCCCGGGGATATGTATGCTAACCTACCCTAACCTAAGCTTCTACGAACTTATACAATGTATTGATGAACTTTGGACAGTACAATTTAATGTATAAATACATGTTTTTGCTATGTTCAACACAGGAGGAGAAAGAATTCAGAAATAAAGTTGGTATTAGCACAAATATTTATTTTAACTTATAAATTAGAAATAATACAAATTGTCGTTGAAATTATCAGGTGTGATCATTATTGAAACAATCCAAACAATATCCTGGCTGACCGGGACAATCCTGGCAGAAGCTTATGACACGCCGCACTTTTTTATCAGCTTCACGACTGGTTGATCCAGAATCTCTTAACCGTTTATAACATCCTCTGCATATTCTCCTTTTCTTTCGACCAGTACCTTCGAGCTTTACGTAGGTATGGGCTTGTTTCTTTAGTGTGTTCGGTCTAGTAATCAATGCATCTGTATCTGTCTGAGGTTTGATGAGTTCTTTAGCAAGCTGCTGCCTAAATTCTGTTATGCTTAATTTTGTTGTTGCCATCATATTGTAGACAATCCAAGCATTTACTACATTGATGCCAAGTATTACTTCAAATATCACCTTGCTAAAAAAAATGTTTTATATTTATATATAGAACTACTTACACAAGTACTGTAAAACTTACCATTTAATGGTCTTATGAATACAAGTATGATAAGATGACATTTGATCACAATAGTCCACTCCTTTTTTGGATTGATTGTAATCGATGACAGCTTTTGGTTTACAAACATCCACACCTAGTCGATTCTTTTTGCCTTAAATTAAAAAAAAAATGTCTTCGGCACTTTCTACTTGTTTACTTTCCGCCTCTGATTCCGAATCATATTCAGATTCAGAATCTGTAGTAGATGGTGTTCTAAAGGTTCTATCATGTAAAGAAGCATCACTGAACGGTTCAGATATATTATTTAAAAAAAAATCATGCGTATCCGGAATATTTATTTCCAATTTATTTTTTTCTGGGGTTTGCGTCGTCACAAAGAATATTTGCATTTATTTTCTTATCCGTAACTGTGCAGCATCCTCTTCATTATTACGATCTGCGTTTACTAAATTTTATATTCAGTTCGTACGGCTTGACATCATATGACACTTTAAAAATACAACTCTACTAGATAACACTGTTAACAATACGGAATAAAGAGTAAATATATTTACAATAACCAAACACCTTAATAAAAGTCTTCAAAATACAACCTTACTGCACAAACAACTCAACAGAATATCCCCAATTCGATACTCAAGAAACAAACGCGTACAGCTTGTCACGACTTGTCGGTAGTGGTCCATAGGTAAAACTATACGTATCTCAGGGGATATGTATTGTGAATACGAAATGTAGCATTAGTTCAGTGCGGTACATATCCCCGGAGATATGTACTTTAGTACACATAAGGGCATATTCAGTAATAGAAGTATATTATAATTATATAAAAATCATTCAAATATCTTGAAAATTGTTAAAGTGGCAGCTTTCGCAAATTGGACATGTTACTTGTTTTTAGTGCCGTTGGTTGTTAACGAAAGATACATATCTCCGGGGATATGTAACGCAGCTAAGGTGTTAATAGCATTCGGAATTTCCTAAATGAATTGATTAAACATAATTTTGTTTATGGATTTAACTAATCTTAAATACATCTGGCTGGGGTTTGGAATTGGAATAAAACAAAACTGTGAAAAATATAACAGATCTTGACAATGATAATTATAATTATAAATTTAACAGAATAGACAATTTTCTATCTTTTTTAGGAGTAACTCTGAATATTGTATTATTATTTTCCAAGAGAAATTATATTCTTGATATAAAATACAGCTTTCATAAAAAATAAGAGTAAAATTTGGACAGGGATGATGATATTCTAAATTAATAAATATTTGAAATAATGAGTTCCCAGGATTTTTTGGAGCAAAATGGACACTGCAGACACGATGAATGTTGTAGGCTTTAGATGCATCAAAGTTAGGATGTAACTAATCTTGGCTTCCGCAAGCTGCAATAGAGTAGCAATCGCCTATTAGTAATGTTTTCTACATTTTAGTTTTGGATAATACTTAGCAATAATTGAACAAATAAAAACTATTTAGAAATTCTTACCTGATTTCATCATTGGGAACTCGAAAACACTTTTTTCTCATCAGAACATATATAAGACGTACAGTTATTGTAAATACAATATGCACCTCTCTTCTTCCGATTTTCTTCATCTTCCATATTTCAAAAACAAAGAATAAAACAAAATAATTGAATCTCACGCTGCGGAATGCATTCTATCAATACACAAATAGAGTAAAATCAACGATTATATAGTATTTAATTGTTAATGACACCCTTGAAAAAAATGATGCGCCGACGCCACTGAAATCGCCTACCCGGCTCTTTAAATTGGTGAGCTGGTGAGCAAATTTTATCTCTCTCACATTTTATCTGCCTTGTCTGACTGTCCTATCTTGGTGTATTTAATCTTTGGTTGGGGATTAGTTTGAATTCTTGCAAGAATAGCCTTGATAAATCCTAGCCCCGACGGGAACGATTACCGGACGGACGGAGTGATCACGTGGTGTTCAGGCAAAGTTTTGCAAGCAAATTATGTCCATGTAACACTAGCATTTCTAGTGGGGTTTTATTAGTTAATAAACAGGACTTTATATTCTATTATTAGTTTTTGATATTTGTATTACATTGATATAATTATATTTATATTTAATCACTTAATTTGTTAACAAGAATTTAAGCAACGCAGAAACATTAAAATCAGTTAAGTTGTCATCATTATTTACCTCATTTAAAACTTTTTGGTATGAGTAAAAGACATATTCCAATGTTGTGTCCATATATCTGTTAAGTTTTGCCGGCCATTTTGACCCTGATCATCATAATGTCTTATAATTCGCAACACGCAGAAAAGTTCGTTTATTTCTGTCAAATGATTATCATAACCCATTAAACGGCTAATCGGCTGATTCTAATAAGTGTCAATTTTACGATTTTAGAATGTTGAAAATTTCAGGCGTACAAACTGACCTGTGACATAATTCAACTGATTACTTAAATGGGCTATATATTTTAATTTGCACGTTACCACAAGCAATTAAAGTAGATAATAAAGCAGGGGTTTAACACTGGCCGATTTCGATCATCGAAGTTGAGCAGCGCAGTGCGTGATGAACGTTTTGACGAACGTCGCATTGCATTTTTCTCATCTCGCAAGGTAACAGGAAACCAGGGAGATTATATTGCCCTAGTATAGGCCTCTCTGGAAGGGTTTATCTTGAGAGATATCGGTGGTTCAGAATCCACTTTAAACTGTAGTTCCCCGTGTCTGGTATTACACTTTCAAGGCAGACAAGTCGCCTACACTCGGATACGAGTACGGCACTTGAAGAAGAACTAGATGAAGTAATTTTTTTTTATAATAGGCCTGTTTGAGCTGATTTATGAATAGTTATTTTGTCAACTGATAAATTTCTATAAACTTGTTTTTGTGAAGCGAATCTAGAATTGATTCGTTCATACATTATCACAAACAAAATTTGAAAAAAAAATTCGTAGTTGAAAATACTCAACAATACACAGACAAAATTTCTCGGACGTAACGATTCTTATTATGTAAATTATATAAAAATATTTGAGAGCGCCTAGTATACTGTGTTTCAGAGTGCAATGAAGCTATATTGTATAATTTTCATTATACCAAAATATTGGTCCGTGAAAAAAATCTACCTTACCCAGGATAAGTAAAACATGCCTTCCTAATACTGGCATTATGTAACTTCTGCAAATAACAACTTTTTCCATAAAATATTCCATTTATTCCAGTTATTCAAGCCAAAAGAAGATAAGGATGACTCAACAAAAATTGCTACAGAGCCACCTAAAGCCCTTCTTCTTGCGTGTCGCCAAATAGTCGACTGCCTCATTGAAAATGTCTTGAGTCTTGAAGAGAGCAGCACTGATAGCAGTGGCTCGTCCCAAAGGCTCATAGCGTGCCTTACTACTTTACAACTATTTGCCAAGATAAGACCACAACTGCTAGTGAAACATGCGAGCACCTTACAACCTTACCTGGGACTAAAATGTCAATCAGCCGGTGATGTACAGATAATCAGCTGCGTAGCTAGAATGTTGGAACTAGTTGTGCCATTGATGGAACATCCCAGCGATTCCTTTTTGGCGCAATTAGAAGAAGACGCCATGAAATTGGTTCTTCAACATGAACGTCCTATTGTTAGTAGTTGCTTATCTTGCTTGGGATCAATTATCAATAAAGTGACACATAATTACAAGCTGATTCGGGATTGTTTCAAAAAATATCTGGAGTTTTTGAATCGATACAGGACTTGGATTGAAATTGAAGATAGTGATAAGTTGAGTGAGATAAAGTGTCGTGCTCTATTTAGGAGGGCTTTGTTCATTGTTGGTTTGCTGTTGAGGTACTTCGATTTCAGTGATCCCGAAGTTCTTGGGGATTTACTGCCTGACACTAAAACGCAGGTTTACCAAATTATGACATTTTTTCTACAAATAGACGATATCGATATACAAGCGAACACATTAAAAGCAATAGGGTCTATTTGCATAAGACATTACGAGTTTATGTTGGAAAATGAATTGAAAATGTTCTATCATAAACAGCTGACATCTGAAAATGCACCTCTGAGGATGAAAGTTGAAGTATTGATAAATATTGAGAACTATCTTGTAGAAGAAAACAATAGGATGATACAACAGGATCTTGAATGTAAGTTATAATCAAACATTAATCCTTTTAGTATTTACTAAGTGCTACGTAGTAAAATCGGAATTTATAAAAAATCTGCTAAATAAATTTTATGAGAAGTGGCATCTATGAAATAGGTCAAGTCCGAGTTGAGCTCCTGTAGAATATATTCCCTTTAATTATTTACTTGATTCTTGTTTTCATTTTCGTTGTTCCCCGAATAAAAATGCCATTACTTAAACTGCTTGCTTTTTGTATACCCTACAATTTTCACTTAATAATTACAGGGAAGAAGCGTTCAAAAGAGGAAAATTTAAAAGAAATGGGAGATGTCTCATCTGGAATGGCAAGTACTGTTATCCAACTATATCTGAAAGAAATAATGCAGTCCTATCTCAATTACAATCTTCAAGTACGACAAGTTGCACTACGTGTTATCCAATTGGTGTTAGAGCAAGGTCTCGTCCATCCTGTTCACATAGTACCTTATTTGATATGCATGAGTACCGATACTGAAAAAGTGGTATCCCACAGTGCTGATAAACAATTATTGGACATTGAAAAGAAATATCCTGGTTTCATACATACCAAATCATCGTTGGGTATTAGGTTATCATATCAATTACAAAAAATACTGCAAGGAGATGTTTCAATTGTGAGAGGATCCAGAGTGAAAGAAAAGGGTGAATACCCTACCGCATTGAATGGTTATCTCTATTCTATACTTCGAAATTCTCGAACGCAAAGACGTGCCTTAATACTTAACATTCTGAAACAGTTCGACGAACAAGCTGTAAGTATTTCATTATTCATTTTATTCAGCAGTGTACTCAGTTTCAATTATTCACAGCGTACAACTCTATCGTACATGTTGTATCTGGCGGATAACCTAGCATATTTCCCCTACCAAGTTCAAGATGAACCTTTGTTCATATTTCATCACATAGATATTATGATATCAGTATCTGGAACAAATCTACTTCAGTCATTCCGTGAGGTAAATATTTGGCTAACAATAATTCTGCTTTTCACCTACGTACTGACATCGGATAATTTTTTAGGGACTTATAATGACTGAAGGGCAACAAAATAAACTACTAGAATCGGAGAATGGTGAACCAATCAATATCGTATCAGCATTAGATGAAGATGATGATGATGAGGAATTGCTGATATCCAGAGTACCTGAAGACACAAGTCAGCTGCAGGCTAGCATAACTGCGGCACAAGGATGTTTACTATTATTGATGTTGAAACAACATATAAAGGATGTCTATGGACTAAGTGATGGGTAAATTATTTAATTTGTAAAAGTCACACGAGTGTTTGGTATATGTATGTACTCTTGTTTCCAGTAAAATACAACTATATTCACCATCTGAACCGGCCAAAGTCTACGAGAAAGCCATAACTCGAAGATCGAATGCTCTCTTCAATCCAAAAGCCACATTGCAAAAACTCAAAGAGGGAAACCCACCTGATTACCTGGATGAACAAGGCAGAAGAAATCTTATTAGACAGTATTTGGATGTGAGTGAAACGTTTTCATAGACCTTGATATTATTTCTTCTAATAAATTATCGAAATACCTGTAGCCAAAGAAAAGGTAAATTTCATTAATAACTTTTGAGACAGACGTTCTAGAGATTGAATGATTACCTTAGAAAATGTCCGATTCACCAATGAATTAGAAAACTTCATTTTATCAATCAAAAATATTTGTTCATAAAATTTAACTGAAATATATATAAATGTGGATGGAGCATATAATTACTAAATTTTCACAATTTATCAATTTTCTTTCATTTTATTTTACTGTCTCCGTTCATCTATCATTCAAAAATATTTATTCATAACATTTACTTGAAGTGGATATAAATGTGGAGCCTGTTATAGAAGCATATGTATCATATGTACAATCTAAGAAATTCAAATAAGATAAAGTGATCAAATTCTTTTTCTAGTTCAAGCAGTTAATGCTACAGTTAGACCCCGAAGATCCTAATGATGAAGAAAATGCCCCCAAAGTCTTAACAGCTCTAGCAAGTCCCAACGTCAATCCTCAGCTGAATCAAACTGGAATGGTATCGTCGATACTTACCGAGGCTGATCAGGTTGTACTCGACAATTATAAGGTAAATGATCAATTTTGATTTGATAATATTATTTTCAAGACAATGAAAACAATATGATGAATTAACTAATTACTAATAGTCTGACGTCACAAGCGCCGAAACCTTCCAAAGAAAATAAATCAATTTTACATTAGATATGTCAAAACAGTTATAGAAGATTATTCTGGTATTAGATTAATAATAGATGAATGAATGTATTGGATTACATCACGGAAGGGTTTCTATGTAGGAAACTCTTGAATGTTGTATAATAGGGATTGATTAGAATCAGCTGATTACCTGTCATACTTCGTTATATTTACTGTTATAAAGGGAATTAAGATTTGATGATTACGAGCAAGAACATATTTAGACAGGACGAGTAACTCTGTATTCTCAGCTATAGCATAGTATAAGTACTTATACTATGGCTATAGGCAGCAGAAATAACGTCGGTAATAAGTTGTCATTTTCGCGCGTTGTGCACTAAAGCCATTGCGCATCTGTCACTGCGAGTGGAAAAACGATGTTTGTTTCCCAATACTAAATGAAAGTTTGCCAGTGCTATTACTAAAATATTAGATGGTTCAGTTTTGTACACACTCTTTACCAACAGTCTGTTAGATTTGTTCAGATTCAATGGTTTATACAGTATTTATCTTTAATTTCAATATTAGTTGTAGCAATGGAGCCGATCTTTAATAGTTTTCTTTATTTAAATAACATTAGTGTTATGTAGGTTTTTCCTCAATATGCTGTCTTATATATTAATATACAACCCAAAAATGTGTATAGGCAAAATGATCGATGGATGTGCATTGTGATTTTGCACAACGCCCAGAAATAACATACGCTAACCCACTAATTTTCATGCTACTCTTACTACTCGTGTTACTCGTGATGTCGTTACACGTTCTTGATTACGAAATACAAAACCAACAAGTGTTGTATTTAACTAAACCTACAAGAGTTTTGTTTCCATCTGGAAATGATCAATTATGGACTTGGTTTGTTGCCAATGGGAAAACTAGTAATCAAATACCTAACTTAACCTATAACCTAAAAATGACAGGATGCTATCATTGTCCGTGTCCACGGCAGACACCTGATAGCTAGCGCTAGCTATCCAGTCGCAGAAAATGTGAAGCAAGTTCATTAGCCGCTAACTGGACCGCCAGTGCTAGCTAGCAGGTGTCTGCTGTAGACAAGGCCATTGACAAATCGATAAGCCAACTTTATGAAGCTATGCTATTGAACATAACAATTTTCATAATACAGATTACATACAAAGATATATTAAATAGGTTTTACATTGAACTAGAAATGATATGTATGGAAAGGTTATGTGATTCTGATGTCACGACAATGAATTGTTTGCTTATATTTTTGTGTAATTATATATTTGTTATTTTGTTAAGGATTCTCCACCAAAAGTGCCGAAATTGGTGATATCAAATAGGAGGTTTGATAGTGATATAAAGCGTACGCCACGAACTCCCAAAGTAGATAAAGCTAAGAAACATAGACACAAGAAGAAGAAAAAAAAGTTTGTTAGCTCGTCTGGTGAAGAAAGTGAAAATGACTATAGTGATCCTGACTTCTTGGCCTAGCTATGCGCAAAATTGAACAGTTTACACTGTTCTGACTGTGTCGTGAATTTCTGTTCTGATATTGGAACAATACATTGGTGATTAGTGATTATTTAGCTATTAATAATTGAAATGGACTCGTGAACAATGAGCACAGGTTTGTTTTGTGGAATGATTATTTTTCGCAGAGGTTTTCACATGTTTTTATAAATAGATTTATATATACATATTATATATATATACATACACGAAAATTATGTGTGAGGATCTCGTCATTTTACCTATATAGGTTTCCTTTGCATTTTTTTCATCATATACATTATACCGGCTTCAGCATTTGAGTGGAATTGCTATCATATCTCGAATGATAATTTAATTTTTTTTTAAACTGAACAGCAGATTACATTCTAGTTGAATCACATAATTAGATTACATATGTTTAAGATCGTTCCAGACTAATGCGAAAGCCTGTATTATTATGATGACTGTTGCTAGCTATTGTGTGACACACGGTTTAGTTAAAAACAACAAAAAATCATCATTCGTTTATCAAATACACTAGCAGCTTGTGTAATTTAATCGGAGGATTTTAATGTACCTAGCTTCTTTTAATTTCTTAGACATGAAAACAAGTATATTACTCATTATCTATTTATTTACTAACATACCATGAAAACATTGTGAATAGTCGGTTAAAAGCATTATTTTTATACAAAGTACTTTTTTACTTTAAACTTTTTGAGCCTGACACAATAAATTATTTGAAAAATCTTTCGAGTCCTATAACTTATAGAATATTATTTTGGAGAATTCCATACCTATTGTCAGATATATCCCATACATTTCTCTACTGCCAATTAGCCTGTTTTAAATTTAGTATGTATATTAGAATTTTCAGGGTACATATATAATTGAAATCTTGATTTTTATATATTTTCAATAATTATCAAAACTCTTGTTCATCGATCAGCCTAATAACTTTTTATATACTATATTCCATTTTTCATGATCTAGTCAAAAATCCATCCTGAAAAAAATAAATTTTATTTACTTGAAATAATTATAATGTTAACAACATCATGGACGGATCTCTAAAGAATATTTTAAATGTTTCAGCCTTCTTTGTCATAAATCAGTCCATTAAATTCATTAGAAATTTGACATGTACCTCAGGAGGGCCATAATTGTAAATATTTCTTATGTATTCCATACATGTATAGGATCTCAATTAGTGATGCCGCCGGTACCAGGCCTATCCAGCAAATTTTTGCAAATATCCTGTTCCGCCGGATAGCACATTCTACCCGGCCGTATAAAACAAAATTTAAAGACGAACAGCTGAGTCTTAAAACTTTGTTTATTTTTGAATGTGCACATGCTTATCATAACGTATTATTAAAATATTCAGAAAAAACAAAAACATATTGAATTAAAAATAAAAAAAAATTAAAAAAATATTACCTACAACCTACTACAGGCGAAAATAAAATAAATACATTTTATGTCCTTATATTACGAATAAATATGTAACAGTGTTTTTATAACCTAAGTAAAATCAAAAACCAAACAATAGTTAATAAATAAACAACAAAAAAATGAAAAATATCTATTACCATTCTGAAATAAAACACAATTTTCTAAAGTCGAAAATTAAAATATTTAAAACCTATTCTAAAAAGTATGGAGAAAAAATAAACTTATCGGCTCCTATAGCAAACAAAATTTGACTGTCACAGTTTTACATTTGGTAGTTCAACAGAGGCAAGTTGTGGTAGTGCGTTTGTTGAAGAACATGGGGTTTCAGCCTTTTCTCTCCTAGCTATGAGTTTTGTGTGAATTTCTGGATGCTTGTACTTACATCCGGCCGCTTTTCCAACTGCTCCACGGGATATTTTTGATTTACATGTAGTACAAATTGCTTTTCTTTCGTCCGTTAGTCCGTTTAGTCGAATTCAAAATATTGCCAAATTTGGTTCTTATTCTTATTACACCCACTCATTATTTTTTGTAGAAAGGCCCATTAGGATCATATATCTTTTCACATTAGGCTGGTTGTGACGCTCCCATCTGGACAAGTCTACACGTTCACGGGACAGTTAGCGCTGCCAGGACATGTTCGGGTATGACGCGGTTCATTACCGGTATCCGGCGGCCGGATACCCGGTATCCGGTCTAAATTCTCACCGGGTATCCGTTACCCAGCATTTCCTTAAAAGTGGATCGGCGGCATCACTAATCTCAATATTGAAACATTCAATTCGGAGAGGATCTATATCTGTATTGATAAATACATTTTTTTTTCATTCATTGCACGTCCATTTGTTTTTCAATTCACAGTTATTTAACTATAAGGGCCGATTTCATAATCGAAGTTAATCTATTAATTTTAATCCAACATTAAAAATTTCTAAAATTTTTTGATTGGACATATAATTCAAAGTTACTTTGAAAGAACGAAAAATAAGATGACTGACTTTGTAAAAGTTATTAAAAAATACACTATTTTTATTCCATCACGATATTAGTTAGTAGAAGAATTAACTTATCTGCCATTATGGATTCATTATGAAAGCAGCCCTAATTGTCATTGAAATATTACAATATTTGGAAATGCTCTTGTACTCATCAAATAATTTATGGAAACTACTCAGAGTAGATAGTATTTTTATGTACATACATATATATATATATATATATATATATATATATATATATATATATATATATATATATATATATATATATATATATATATATATATATATATATATATATATATGTAAAAACCGGTTGGAAATGTATGTATCGACCATATACAAGAATCTATTAGGTACATAGCAGTTTGATATTGTTTTCAATACCATTATTGTTATATCTTCCTTAGATAGCCTCAATAATTTTTTTGCTAAAAAAAGTTAATCATGTTTTAATGTTGAGATATCACAGAACCTTAATGAGATAACCCGTAGAAAATGAAGACCCTTCAATATGGTGACCTGAACAACTCACTAGGATCATTCTTCATTAAGACAATTCGGAAAAACCACTGAATATATCGGCTTTTTTGGGAATTCTTTCTCCAATATCCGCCGTCGGTTTTTGGGAAAAAATGTAGGTGTCGTTATCAAGAATAATATTTAAGGAAAAGTTATATAGCCTGGTCTATCTTAGAAACAACACCACTAGTATATTCTGAGTTAATTCATATGATTGCTCATTTTTTTTATTATGAAAACGACTGGATGTGTTTCTATTTAATAAAGATACGTTTTAATTTTTCAGATCATACTAAAAATTTCTTTAATTTTATAACAATATAAACAATTCAAAAGTATTTGATCTTGTATGTGGTTGAAATTTTCTGTCTTAATTGTTGAGGTGTTAAATGTGATGGGTTATTTGCTGTTCGGATGTATATCGAATTGTCAACTATATTTTATAGTAAATCAATTTAGTCAAGTTTTTAAAATTGGTTCTTGAAGGGAATTATTAGAAGAGTTTGTAGTTCCGACTGATTTTTACAAAGTTAGAAAAGTGCAAACCCTTAACACTAATAATAACAGCGTAGCCCATTTTGGATACAGAGTACATATTTTCTACAGAAATACCTGCATCGCATTTTCAGCTACATTTAATGTGAGAAGCAAATTTGCCGTTTTGGATCCAACAATATATATGTTGATTTTTAATATGGAATAAGGATGACAAATTTGTGGCATTTCACTTATTCTATTTACTTAATATTGAATAATCGGTCCAAGCTCATATTTTTTTCTGCATCAATTTACATAACAATAACATGTATTCAGCTGATTGAAACTAAAGCGATGTTCTGGGAAATGTATTGTACATGAATGTGCAGAGATTATTTCTGTATTATTTATTGAGTCTTTAAAGAAGAAATTTATTATTAATTGTTTATTAAAAATGCTATAATATTTCTCAAATGTTTTGCATCTTTTTATATGTGTAAATTTGATCGTATACTTGATATTTCTCTGGATATAAAGTTTTTTTAATTATATTTTCAGTTTACATTGGATTCTTTAAAAACAAGAACAACTTACATTCGTGTATAATTGAAGTGAATATATCTAATCTGAATTATGAATGTTCTTGTAAAATAAGCAATATTTCTCTGCCTTTTTATAGCATGCTTAAGTACAAAACAAGCAAGTCGTGCATAACTGAAATAAACTAAAGATTGTAAGGCAAATGTTTCAATATTGTTTTCCTGTCGCTTTTTTATTTCTTTGCATCGATTAAACCTTACGCAAACGATTATATATAATCGAAAAAACTTCAAGGAACCATCAAATTGAAAATATTGCCTCCATTGGTTTTTACAAAATATTCATCACTTTTAATGAAAATTATTTTAACAAATAATTTTAACGGAGTATTATTTTGTTGAAAACGTATATTTTTTTATTTTTTCCACACACCAATGGTCCAAGAAATAAAAATAAAATGTATAGTATCATTTTTTTGTTCAGTTTTATATCTGCAGGTATTGTAAGCGTGAATTGACTAATTCGTATCTTTTAAAATCGTTTATTCAATAAACTGGTCAAATATCTAGAGTGGGTTATTTTTATCCTAAATACAAATGAGTTCTTTGAAAAAATCGGATGTATAATAAATATAATGTATTCATCAACCAACTCTAGATACACATTAAAAAATACACGTAATCTATAAGGCTGTAAAATTCAAAATACTGTGAATTGAATATAGATTTTTTTTCCTATTGAACTTAACTGTTAGGCGTATTCAAATCTCATGTGAATTTTATAGAATTTTTATTCAGTATTATAAAATTAATTCATAATTTATTATTAATGTATTTGTTGTGCAATTATTCATTTGAATAAATTGTGTTGCACCTGAAAAGTATATCCCACTAAATTTTGAGCAGGTTATTTAGAAAGTAGTTATTAATATTAGTTGTCAATTGTTAGTGGATGTATATTATTATTACAAGGGTTGTTTGATTTGGATTTTATATTAATTTTGTAAATGAATGTACATTTTGTCACACAAACGTGAGTTCAGGGTTTTCCATATTGTAAAATGCCCCATTTCTATTTAAATAAATTTATATTTGTATCGGAGTTTCCATTATTTAAAAAATACATAATAATCTTTAATATGGACCGTGCGAGACGGTAGGTGTCATCTAGGAATAGTTTAACTTCAGTTATCAATGGTTTAACACTTTGGTCTGGTTAGTCAAGTATATTCAAATTTGAATATTAGAATTAAATGCTTTATAATATTGTAACGGGCACATAGAGATGACTGGGAATAATTTATATTTATTATATATTTATATAATTATTTATATACACTACAGTGGCGGCTCCTCAGGGGAGGCCGGGCCTCCTCTACAATTTAAGGCAAATTCAAATTTTTGATGTAGTAGCAAATCAAATCTAAAACGTTTTATATAGGTTATATTTTATACAATATATAAAATTCAAGATCGTTTTATTTCTAACGAAAATAGCATATGTCTGCATATTAACTTAAAACTTATCATGGACATCACTAAATGAGCGCCACCGCATTCCAGTGTACGCAGCGTAAAAATTATACCTAACGTGCGTCCAACCGACAACATTTCGAGCAGAGGAGGCTGAAAATTATTTGCCTCCGTTGAAAATGTACAGATCTTATTGCAGCGTGACCTTGGATTTGGTGGTTGTCGATTTTAGCGTATGAAATTTTACGGACTCTGGCTTCCACTCGACACGCCCACTTTGCATCGTCAGTAAACTAGTCATAGTATATCGAATTTCTGGTACCGCGTGTTTTATTTAGGATTTCGGCCTTGCTTGAATGGTAAATGTGGGAACTAACTTAATTTATTGTCGCTAGATAGTATTTATCCATATCTATTGTAATAAATAAAATCGTAGTGCCTGTAATATCAAAATAACAGGTTTTAACTAATTGCATAAACAGATATAAGTAGGTACCTACCTATTAATGTCACTAATAACAAAACAACAATTTTTATAATTTTTGTCTGTCTGTTTCGGCTAATCTCCGTAACGGTTGAATCAATTTCAACGGGATTTTCACTGGCAGGTAGCTAATGTTATAAGGACTAACTTTGTAATAAATGTTATTATCTTAGAAAAAAAATCTATACAAATAAATAAAATTGAAGCGTATGTTTGTAATTTCAAATAACTGGTTTTAACTTTTAACGAATCCCCGTAACGGCTAAACCTATTCCAATAGGATTTACACTGGCAGGTAGCATGGACGAAGCCGCGAGTAACAAGTCAAGTGAATATGTAGGTATATCATTTGATTATTTTATTAGAATATTTAACAGGCGATCGAAAATGAGTATTCTAGATGAGAATGTCATACATCATTGGCTTCTATTAATGGTTTTTAGTAGATTAATTTTTATTGAATGCCTCCAGACCACCACAAAAAATCTAAGGCACCATAGCAATACCTCCAGGGGTGGTGTGGAAAAATGCAAGTTGTATTCTTTTAGTAATTTTGTAGAGTTGGCCTCCTCTGCAATAAATGTCACACTGTTCTTGTACATTTACCCTACACTATCGACTACTATGTACAATTTATATTTACACTATTTACAACCGTATTTGAACCTCGCGTTATTTATTTCTGTTGTTGATGGCCCCCTAACAGGGACCCAACTACACCAGACTGCCGGAATGCACCGTACTCTATACTCCGTTCTTTCAACGCCCCAAAACTACCACCAATAGCGCGAACTCACTAGATGTTTTGGGATATATTCTCGAACTTAGCGTGTATCAGTGGCCAATAGCAGAAAGCGTTACACTCACACCCCGGGCCCCAGTAACGTCCGTACTTGTCAAGATGCTTCGCCCTGTGAAGAATCGCACACGCTTCCTCGGAATGGCGTCGACACTATATCCCTAACTCGTTACAATATGAAATATACTACAGGTTTATTGGTGAAAGGACGAACAAGCGTTCAGTGAATGCGCTATATATTTATGGGGCATTTATAGGCGATAACGAATTAAATATGTAAATATATATATATATATATATATATATATATATATATATATATATATATATATGTATGTATAAACTCGAGTAATACCTTTTGTTACTGGTAAATTTCATTCTAAAAATGACATCACACGTGAACATTGGGCATATTTACATAGCTATACACTATTGGCAAACTTGAATCTAGGGTGCCGATATAAACGCATCAGACGGAGATTATTAGTAGCGTTTAACATTTAACACGTTAAACAGAGATATCCCCTACCTCCTTCCATTTTTTAGGTCAGGAGGTCGAATCAGCCACGGGAACAGTCGAATACATAGTATAAAGCAAGACTTCCTTCTGGCATTCCTCCTTTTAAATTAATAATGTATTCAGGCGGACCAAAAATTAATATTATCAAATGGTACTTAACAGCTGAGTGTAGCCAAGAAGTTGTTGGGCGATTTACTTTTGCGTATCACAAGTTCCATGTACTCAAACGATTTTAAATGTTTCATTGGTTTGAACAATCGGGATGCATCAAACAATGCGTTAAATGTTATCACAAGGAACCAGAAGAATTTATTTTATTTTTTTGGCGGTATTATTTATTGTATTAGTTCTTTGGGATCATCATTATTTTCTTAGAATACCAGTTTTTATTTCGTGTTTAGTTTTATGTTCCAAGTTTTTTTCCATTGGCAAAAAGATTTAGGTAATACTATTGAGAATCAAATAACTTATTTGAACATTCGTATTCCTGATACAGATGTTTAAGTGTGTTAACATATAAAGATCAGTTTTAGTTTTAGTTAACACGAAAAAGGCGATGATAGACGGGTAATTCCCACGGTCCGTAGAGAGATACGGTTGTCTCGATCAGCAGTTAACCAATCGGGAGCGAGCGCTCGTGTGACGTAGACCGTAGACCTGAATTTAAATCGGTTGCCACTCTCACTATGTATTGCCTATATGTTTACTACATATATCCTAGTTTTTACATGTAATAACAGTAACAAAAGCAAGCAAACCAGTATTTTATTAATGTATGTACATATAAACATAAGAACAGTATTATTAAATTACACTGGCAGACAAAAAACGGACACCTTGAAAATTGCATGCAATATACCGCTTAAAGCAAAAACTTGCCCTAATATTTCGGGAAGCATTGCTCATAAATTGTTGAAAATCAATCATTAAACGAAAAACATTTGAAAAGGAAATCACATATTGTTGCAATTCGAAAGTTCTGGGCGGGTACAAATCGAAAAACAGGTCGACATTTTTTCCATTTTGAAGAAGAATTGAAATTTTGATTCAGATATCTCTTAATATTACAACTTGAATTACCAAATAAGCTAAATTTTGTGAAGGTATTAATTAAAACCGAAAAAAGTCAGGTGTCCGTTTTTTTGCGTAAAATCAAGTCACGATATTTTTCATTTTTGATCGACAAACCCCGAACGGAGAAGGTATATATTTCGACTGTCTGCTTTTTTTTGGTTCGTGCGCGCATTTTATATAGTAAAGTACTTCAATTTTGGATTTTTGATTCATATCATATTCAGATCCGAAATTTCCTTCCCTCCGAAAACTGCCCTCGAAGGGGGTGGAGGGGGTAAATTTTCTCGAAAATCCGAGATGGCGGAATTAAAGATATCAAAATAACCGAAAACGTTTAAATTGAACATTTTTTCAAAAGAGCTACGGTAAATTGGTAAAGTTTATAATGTGCGTGTTTCCGCGACGATGTTCTTAGATTTCTGAATAATAGCAAATACAAGCAAAGCATAAATGGATACTGGCGAACGTTCAACGATTTTCGTGACAAATGTAACACTCAAAAGTGTGAAATAAATATTAAAAAAATGGATTTATCAGTTGATGCACTGACATCTATTAAATAATATTAATAATATTGGTGCTGGTAGATACTTGTGAAGTTGGTGCCAAAAGTTTTCAATCTAACTGCAACTGCACAACTTCAAAATTACCAGCAACAATAATAGTTTTAATATTATTTTGTACATTTCAGTGCACCAACTGATAACGTAGGTAAATTTTTTTGTAAAAAATATTTATTTTGTTACTCCTTGAATACTTGTTACGTAATTGCGTTTCATTCCTGAAGCAACCGTTTGTTTTGTCTTGAAATATTAGATTCTTATGTAAGTTCTCTGTAGCAGATGTGATTGTATTATTTTTTCCCGAAAATGTGGATAGATTACTTTTTAGCCATTTTCTTAATATTCTTGGTTTTTTTGAAACGTAGAAAAATTTCGTCTAAGAGCTTCGCTCCTGCCGCCCGTTCACCTATTGTAATTTGTCACTTTTTTACTTTTTATTACATTCAGATTAGAAGTATGTATGTATATCGTAAGCAAAAACATTATTCATTAACTATTAGACAAGTGCCAGTCGAACGCCGAAGCCCAGCCACAGATTTTATACGCGATCGGGTCTACCGGCTACGTCACAGGCTGCTTCCCGCACCGAACCCCTGATTGAGACAACCGTGTCTCTCTACGGACCGTGGGTAATTCCTCGCTCATCCTTTTAGACATGCCATTCTTAGAGCCGGACTTTCTCACGACAAAAAAAATAAAGCAAAATATGAGAATTTGTATTATCTTTTTTGGTTTAAACGAATATTTTCTTTCATTTCAACCTTTCATAACGATGTTTATGAAATATTTTCGATAAAAAATATGGCTCAGTGGCGGCTCGTGACATTTATAGCAGAGGAGGCAAGCTCTACAAAATTACTAAAATAATACAACTTGCACTTTTCCCCACCCTGGACGTATTGCTACTGCGCCTTACATTTTTTTGTGGTGGTTTGGAGGCATTCAAATGAATCTACTATAGGTCATGAATAGCAAGCAAAATCTATGAAATTCTCATCTAGAATACTCATTTTCGATTGTCTGTTAAATATTCTAATAAAATAATCTATATACCTATACACTTAACTTGTTACTCGCGTCTTCGTCCGTGCTACCTACCAGTAAAAATCTTGTTGGAATCGACTTGCTTTTATTATAAAGTTATTCCTTTTAACATTAGCTACCTGTCAGTAAAACCCCGTCGGAATCGGTTCAGCCGTTACGGAAATTAGTTGAAACTACCAGACAGACAAAAGTTATAAAAATTGTTTTGTTTGGTATTAGTGAAATTTATAGGTACCTACTTATATATGTACAAATATGCAATTAGTTAAAAGTTAATATTTTGATACTACAAACAGACACTTCAATTCTATTTATTAGTATAGATATAGATAAATACGTTCTAGTGATAATAAATTAAATTACTTTCACCCTCACTCACTCTTAAAGCACGGCCGTAATCTTAAATAAAACACGCGGTACTCGAAATTTGAAATACTATGATTAGTTACTGTTAACCGTGTGATATGCGAATCAGTCCAACAATGATCTATGGACGATGCAAAATGGGCGTGTCGGGTGGAAGCCAGACTCCTCAGAGTCCGTAAAATTTCATACGCTAATATCGCCAACAACCAAATTCAAGGTCACACTAGTTAAAGTTTCTTCTTTGATTTTTCACTTTTTAAAAAATCACTAAGACTTTTTAACAATTTTATTTACGGAATAACGTTACAAATAAACACAAGAATAATTTTCTACCAACTGGTTTACAACATTTACCTTAGCTATATTTATAATATAAAATGTACTGACTCAGCTTTAAAGCTGCACGATATGCATTATAGTTCATTTGTTAGTCCCGTAACTCCTCCCGACGTGGAACGAAACTCCGGTGAAGTTCAGATGATAATGTCTTGGGGTTGGTCTTCTCTTTTCTTACAATATTTTTGACATATAAATTTTGCAATGAAATACATAGTAACAAAAGTGGCAATTATATAAAGCAATATAGTCCACACCCTAACACTATCTAAGTCCACTGGTTTATTATGAAAGTCTTTGATTCGTTGATTTTGTATTTCAAGAGCGGTTTTCACATTTTTCATCGCATCTAAGTTTAGGTGGTCGATGTTAAGAGGTTTCATTTCTTCTTGTTCCTCTCTGTCTGTCTGTTTATCTGTAGCCAAGCTGGTTTTTGGTAATTGAATTTTTCTAAGTTTGTTCTTGTTGGTTTCCGGTTCTTTATCAATATTTGATTCAGATGGATTTCGCATGGTGGGTTGATATCTAACAGATATGTGTCTCGGAGTATGATTTTTTCTTTGGATTGATGGCAATACTGTTGTGCTATTGTTTTTCTTGGAACGACAACGATCCATTTTTCTTCTTCTATTTTCCTGGCTTGAATTGATGTTACTTCAATTGGGATTTCTGTGCAATTTATAATCGTTTTTGCATACTGCAACATTTGAATTTCAGAGGGTACATTTTCGTTAATAAAGATGGGGTTGACACTGTGGCATATTTGTTGGTCAGATGAAATTTCTTGGCATCTGGTATTCAGGAAGACGTATTTGTGCTCATTAAGGATAAGGAAATTTGCTCTCGGTATGATAGTTTTAAAATGATTAGATTGTGGGACAGGTAAGGGATAAAGGTGGTAGTAATTATAGTTTTCTAGTTCCATTAAAGGAATTTCTACTATGAATACGACTTGGTTTCCTTTGCTATAACTTTTGATATTCAGTATTTTTTCGTAATTTAGTATATTTTCGAGCTTGGGTTCAAATGGTAATTTAACGTTAGTTAAATGAATAGATATTAATTTGATCTCTTCTAATAATTCGTGAGGAGTTATTAGAGAGTTATGGAAAGTATTCAATTTTGAAAAAGATATTGATATTTCTCTTTTTACTAGGATTTCGTATATATCTAAGTAATGATAATATTTGTGTGAGAAATGTCTGCATAGCAAAATGTTCGTTTTTGTGAAGATTTGAAAGTTGCATATAGGTTAATGTTTTTTTCTATTTGCAGTAAATGTGACTGTATTGAAATTTCATTCTTCGTTATTATATTTCTAGTTATATCTTCAAAATTGTTGACTGTTTGATTGAGAATAGTAATTTGTTCTTGAACTAGCGTTTTCATCTTTCCTTGGTTTTTGAAAAGAATGTTAATCGCTTCATCATATTTTACAGCATCTTCTTGATCTAAGTTTCCAGTGAAAACTTTGATAAGACTACCTAAACCGTTTATCAAGCCTCTTCTTTTTCTAGAATTTAATAGAGGGTTTATTTGCAGCATCTGATTGTGTACTTTGCTTTGCAGAGATGTAATCAAATTACAGAAATTATAGAATTCTTCCGAAAGTTCTTTGGAATTTTCTATCTTTAATTTGAACTCATCAAATAGTTCGCTTATATAAGTGAAATGTTTCAAAATAATTGAAATATCGAAAACTTGAATGAAAGACCAATTATCTATAGCATTTTGAGCATTACCGATTTTGAAGGGGAGAAGACCTGGATTTTCGTTCAATTCATGAAATTCGGGATATGCGAATTCAGTTCCTAATCCTCCGCAGAGGGTGAAGATCCTGAAATCACATTTGGGGGTTTCAATTCTTTTATATGGATTATTTGAATTTTATTGTTCTTTTTATTTTTCACTTTTACTTTATGATGTTCTAATATTTCAAGAATTTCGTACGGCCCTAAAAAATTGTTTTCACGTTTGTTCCGTCTGTTGTTGTATTTATAAACTGTTTGACCTACTTGAAATTCAGTTTGTTCTGAGCCTCTATAATTTCGTTTTTCAGTAACTTTTTCTTTCTTCTCAATAATTTTTTTGGAAATATTTTGATATAAATGTTTCATCTTATTTCGGTGTGTTGCTACATAATCTGAATAAAATGATGTTTGAATTAACTCTGATGGATCGCGAGATTCTGTATGACCAAAAGTCAGTTCGTATGGGGAATAGTTAGTGGCTGAATGGAAACTACTATTGTAGGCTATAATTGCATAATTCATAAGTTCGGAGATGGTATCTTTTGGATATTTCTGTCTAAGAATTCTGAGATGTTCTATTAAGCTAGAGTGGAGTCTTTCGATAGGAGCATTGGATTCATTATGAAGTGGTGTTGTGAAATGAATATTAATTTTGTGTGATTTGAGTAATTCTTGAACAATTTCATTTTTAAATTCAGTACCATTATCGACTATTATTTCTTCTGGCAAACCGTAATATGAAAACATTGAACTAGACTTTTGCAAATTTCTATAGAAGTTTTTCCTTGAATCTTTATGGCTTGACCTAATTTTGAAAAGGCGTCAATAAGGAAGTTCTGATTGTCAAATTTGAATACATCTGCGTGAAGTAGTTGAAAAGGTCTACCTACACTCTTTGTTAGATTTAATGGTACATATGCAGTTCTTCTTGAATATTTAGACGTCTGGCAGATTTCGCAATCGTTGATATATTTGGTGATATCTTTTTTCATAGAAGGCCAATAATAATTTTTCTTGATTTTTTCCACTGTTTCGTTAATTCCTCTGTGATTGCATTTATCTTCATGTTGATATTTCATTATTAATATCTCTTCCTCGTTATCTTTAATAGAATTTACTAATTTCGTACATTTTACTAGTTTTGATAGATTGCCATTGAAGTTTTGGATGAATATTTTATTGAAATCTATATAGAGTGTCTCGTCATTAAAATACATATAATATGTTCTATCGGCTGTAGTATAACAACGAAGAAAGTCCATGATAGCATCATCTGATTTTGGAATTTTCACATGTAATATTTTGTGTTTTTCGAATTGTTCTTCTCTAATATCTATTTTGTTATGAAGGTTTTTTGTGATCATAATTTGTAGGGGTTTGTTATTAATTATTTCATCGAGTATTGGGATACCATCGTTAATATTATCATTTGCATCAATTGAATGTGCAGTTTCTGTGCTTTCATCTGTCTGTGCTATTTCAATATCGCTTATTTCTTGGTTAGGTGGTTTTAACTGGATGTTTTGTAAAATTTTGTTTTTTTTATTTTTGCTTCTACTTGTTGATGGTTCTGAGTGGATTTTGTTGAATTCTTTCAAGATGTCTTGCTTAATTTCTTCTATCTCTTCTATTTTTTGCTCGGATGGATCTAAATTATTTTTTTCTAGAAAGTCTGTAATTTCTTGATTAATATCTCCTGGGTTATTATGTGAACTCCTTGTTTCAATAGCATTGATCTTAACTCTTGATAACGCATCAGCATTGGTATTTTGGCTTCCTTTTTTATAAATGATCTCATAATCGAATTCCTCCAATTTCAAACGCCATCTTATAAGTTTACTATTAGGTTCTTTCAAGTTAAAAAGCCAAACTAAGGGTCTGTGATCAGTGTAAATCTTGAATTTTCTTCCGAACAGATATGGTCTGAAATGTTTACAGGCCCATGCAATTGCTAATAACTCTTTTTCAATAGTTGAATAACGGTGTTCGGTATCATTTAGATTTCTACTTGCATATGCGATGGGTTTGTCATTTGGTACAATTCCTTGGCTTTAGACGCTTCCAACAGCTTGATCTGACGCATCTTTTGTCAATATAAAGGGTTTCTCAAAATCCGGATAAGTTAAAATAGGAGCATTTATTAGAAGTTTCTTGCAATGTTCAAATGATTCAATAAATTCTGTTGTATGTTCTATTTTCGATTCTTTTGTCAAACACCTGGTCATCGGTCTTTTAATTTTCGCGAAGTCTTTGATAAATCTGCGATTTCGGGATAACGGTAGTTCTTAGTGAAAATAGGTGTTTCATCGGTTAAATTTATTTCGTGTTTGATTTTGTTTGTGAATGTTAATGGTATTTTCTCACTGTGGAAAATATCTCTGAATTCGAAACATAATTTCTTGATAGCGTCTGACTCTTCTTTATTGCAATGATCTAGTCGAAGATTATTTAAATTTTCTTTGAGTATTTTATCTTCAACAGATTTATGTATAGTAGTATAGTAGGTGTATCTATGTTTAATTTCTCACAAAAATTGAGTTCTATTGGATTTATAGGTTCAATTTCTAAAGGTTCGAATATTATGAGATCAACTGGATTGTCGTTAAAATTCAAAATTGTTGTTATTGCGTAATTATCTATAACATTTACTAATGCTTCAGGCATTTCTAAGTTTCCTTGTAAAATAGTATGCTTCAGAATTTTCAGCCTTTATTTAGCTTTACAGGTATTTTTATTACTTTTTCTACTCTAGGTTCTAAATGTATTCTATAATCATTAAATTTCTTATGAGTGACGGGTTCATGATCATTAGTGTTACAATACATTTATTTTTAAGATCTATATTGGCTTGCAATTTACTCAATATATCTGCACCAATTAATCCATTGTATTTCTGAGAGAAATTAAAAAGGTAAAATTTGTGAAAATCATTGACATTAAAAATGTTATTACTGCAATTTCGTTGTGGGATGTTGTACCATGTGCAGTTTGAATATTAAAATTCTCGAATTGTATATATTCAGTAAAGAAATAATTTGCTAAATCCGGATGAATTAAACTCTTTGAACTTCCAGTATCTATGAGAAAATTATCATTTAATTCTGGAATTTCTATGTATGGTAAATCAGCACGTATATGATTCATTTGAATTACTGTCATTCCTGTTGGATATTTTGATGAGCTAATTGAAAATTTTCCTTTTCAGAAACGGTCGGATAAACTTGTTCATAATCATAAAAGTCTGGCTAAGCATTTTCTTGAAAGGTATATGTATCATTTACAACATTTCCTTGTTGTTTCTACAACTTCATCAGAATTTGCTTTGGTTGAATAATTGTTATCTTCTATACCGCCGGCGCCAATCTCATGATTATGTAGTTTCGCATTACTTTGTTGGATATGAGCTCTTGTATTACCAGACGACGTGTTCATAGGTTGGGGATAAACGCTTCTCTCTGAATTTGTGCTAGCGTTTGAAAAATTTTTAGAATGGAAATTTGGTATGATATTACGACGGGTCTGAGAGAAATTCGTTGGAGGTGAATAAATTGGACGGAAATTTGGTTGATATAGATTTGGTTGTGAAAAATTTGGTTGTGAGAATCTTGGTGGTTGGGAATTAAATGAGTTTAGTGGACGCATATTCATTGGCTGAGAAGGATATGGTCTCTGAGAAAAAGAATTTGAAAAATGAGGTGGCATCGATTGGAATGTACGTGTTGGTTGGATAAATGGCGAACTTGATTGATTTGTAAATGGACGTACAATCGTTTCAGGTTTTGAATAATTAGCGTTAATTTGAGGTTGAGATTTATAGTTCGTAGTTTGTAAATTTTGATTCCTGCCTGTACTGAAATATACAAAGTTGTCTTCTTCTGTACAATGTGCGAGAGCTTGTTCTAAAGAAGTGGGATTTCGTAATCTGATTACAAGTTGCATATTATATGGTAATCCACAAATAAAAGTTTTCAATGCAAAGTCGTCATAATGTTTAATTTTTATTTGTTTTTCGATAGCATCTGTTATGGTCGAATTCAATTTAGAAAATAGAAGACTCCTTGCATCTTGTATTCTCATTCCAAATTGAATAGGATTTTCATTTTTAAGAGGTTTGATATGTATTAAGTCCTGTATTAAACAATCAATACTTCTTTGATCAAAGAAAGTTAGTGTCAGAGCATCTTTTATTAGAGCCCAAGTATTTAGTTCTGATCGTGAGTCGATTAGGTCTGCTGCACGATTTCTTAACTTACTTAATATAGTGTCAAATAGACAAATGTTAATCGGATCATTCGGGTTTGAATTATTCTGGAATGCTTTAATGAAATTTTCACAAGAACTTATAAATCTAAATAGCTGTTTTGGGTTACCATCGAAAGGTGGTATATTATCTGCTTGATATTTCAATAGAGCAACATTTACTGTTTCTGGCATTGTTGAAGTTATTTTAATTTCTCTTTTTCTTGTTAAACTGAGTTGATTGAGTTGTTCATTTAATTCGTCATATTCAGAATCAGACATAAAATTATAATACTATATATAGGAACTAGAAATCTAATATATTTAAATTTTGGAAATTATATATATATAGGAATTTTCTGGATAAGTAATATTAGGAAATGAGCACTTACATCAATATAATCGTTAGCTGCATGTGGATTCTTTTTCTATTTTTCTTTTTACACTATTTCTTACTGCTACTCCCAATAGGTGGTTATCTGCTATAGATGCACCCTGGATTAAAACTATTCTTACTGCTAGGCCCAATAGGTGGATATCTGTATCTGATTTGTAGGTTTTTCCTTTGGTTCCAGCTGGTAAATCGTTGAGACGAACCAGATTTCGGGGTAAATTCACGATGAGATACACCAAACACTGTCCTAGCTGAATCCTACTGACTGCGCCAGTTAAAGTTTCTCCTTTGATTTTTCACTTAAAAAAATCACTAAGACTTTTTAACAATTTTATTTACGGAATAACGTTACAAATAAACACAAGAATAATTTTCTACCAACTGGTTTACAACATTTACCTTAGCTATATTTATAATATAAAATGTACTGACTCAGCTTTAAAGCTGCACGATATGCATTATAGTTCATTTGTTAGTCCCGTAACTCACTGCAATAAGATTTGTATATGTTTATTTTCAGCCTCCTCTGCTCAAAATGTTGTCGGTTGGACGTCTATAAGTATTTCGCTGTGTACTTAGAAATGCGGTGGCGCTCATTTAGTGATGTCCATGATAAGTTAATATGCAGACATGCTATTTTCATTAGAAATATAACGATCCTGATTTTTTATTTATATTTATTTATTTAAAATATGAATTTGCCTTAAATTGTAGAGGAGGCCCGGCCTCCCCTGCCTCCTCTGAGGAGCCGCCATATTATATGGCTTGGTTCAAAAACATAAGGCACCCCATTTATTCTCATTTAAGTTGGGTGAAGGTGATTTCGAAAATTAATTACGGTATAAATAAAACAACTACATAATGAGATTATAAATATTGGAAAATGCACCTTATGCAAAAGCAGTGGTGATAATAGATATTTTGGTGTAGGTTTTAAGCTTAATGAAGGGATAAAAAAATCTATAGTCGATTTTAAGACGATCTCCGATAGAATATGCTACTTAAGGCTTCGAGGAAAATGTAAGATAAGTATTATCAATGGACATGCTCCATCAGAAAAAATACAGGAACTTATAGAAAAAGTCCCAAGATATGACATAAAAATTGTATTGAGAGATTTCAATGCCAAAATTGGAAGTGAACAAACTTATAAAGATATAACAGGGGCGAAATGATGCCAAAACGTTGGAGTGAAGCTATTATATCCCCTATATTTAAGAAGGGGGACAAAACTGTATGTGAAAATTACAGTGGTATTGCAATACAAGATGTAGCATATAAAGTTTTGGCTAAAATTATACGGAAAATATTGAGAAAATATGGAGAAATCATAGGAGAGTACCAGGGTGGTTTTAGGGCCGGCAGATCAAAAGGGAGATTTTAAGCCGCCTATTTGAATAGCAATATACTTTATCCGTTATAAATCGCATGCGCAATAGTGCTGAAATAAGGGAAAGCCATATTAACCGATATTGCTTTACGTTATTAAAGTTGAAATAACGTTCCCTTAATAAAGGAAATTGATTTTGCCATGATGCCACCTGTAGAAAATTTATATTTAAATTTTATCGTAAACTCCAAAGTCTATGATAAATACATGTAAAATTAAGAAGATTTGAGTAAATCTTTATTTTTCACCATTTCTATCACTGTTTTTTTAATTTGAAATGAAAACATTTTATAAAATTAAATGCTATGGCAACATCAGATATGGCTACCATCCGTCTTGGAGGTAGTGTTCTCTGCGTCCGTCACATTTAAGTCGTGTACCTAACCTATCTTATGTATTATTTGTCTATATTGATGTTTTCTCTGGTCTGTATGTTTGTCTCTGGTATATTTTATATATATATATAGTCTCTGTATATTTTTTTAGTTTATGGTACCTGTTTGTTTCTTCTTGCTTTTTGGTTGTGCGTTCGTTTTTCGTTTGTTAAATGGCAAGTTGGTTTTTTTATGTATTAGTCACTTATCATGTAAATAGCGGCAGAATGGGGCTTAAAAACACATTTTTGAACTACGTTATAAGCGTACTGTATTTCTTTAATAGCGGATAAAGGGATTTAACGTATGATGCTCAAGTTGTGGCTTAAAATCTCCCTAATAATAGACCAACTGTTCACATTAAAGATGATACAGAATAATACTCACGAAGAGAACCTAAGTCTACATATGCTTTCCATTGACTTCAAGCAAGCCTATGACTCAGTCTCACGTGAGAAGATATATGAGGCGCTGAATTGGTTAGAAGTACCAGATCAAATTAATAAACATGACGTTATATAAGTCAAACAACAGAATTCTACTGGATTGTAATTTCTCAAATGCGTTTGAAATAAAAAATGGATAAAGACAAGGTGATCCACTTTCAACGGACCTGTTTAATATTTTGCTGGAGGCTATAGTTAGAAGAAGTAATCATAGATAAACTATTCATACGAAGTGATATCCAAAGATCTGAATAATTTACCATCATAGAGAGCAATGTACAGCATATGCAGACGATTTAGTTTTGTTGGCAAGAACTAGAAGAAAGTTAGAGAACTTATTTCGGAGGTTTGTAGAAGAAGCTGAAACATATGAACTCAAAATAAACGAAAGCAAAACAAAATATATGGTAATGCTGTCAAACGTTACAGACAAAAACTATATCATCAGATTTAAAACTGCCCATAAGGATTATATGTTTGAAGAAGTAAAGGAGTTCGAATATTTAGGGGTGATAATAACGAATAAGCTAAAATACGTGTGTATGAAACTATCATAAAACCGGTTGTACTCTATGCATCAGAAACATGGACATGGTTATGCATTCTGAAAGGAAATGCAAATTTGGAAAAGTCCTCAGAAAAATTTATGGAGGACTAAAAGTAGAAGGAGATATGTGGCAAAGACGTACAAACATGTAAATAGATGACTTGTATGGCGAACCTACAATTAATTACATATTCCCGGAAAATTGCCATAAAAACATTAAAAAATGTAGGAGTGATTTTTTTTTTTTTGATTCTTAGAATTTTTTGAGAAACTACAAACAAATAAATTTTACTACAATCATCTATGTCGTTTGTAGTTTCTGGATCAACAAAAATTTTACTAAATTTATTCAACGTAAATTAGTTTATTGGCTTGGTAATATTTAAAAAAAATAATAGAAAAAAAATATGTTGCCATTACAAAAAACTACAAACGATTTTCAACATATTCCCGAAAAAATGCCACAAAAACATAAAAAAATGTAGGAGTAATTCATTTTTAGGTTTTTTTGAAAAACTACAAACAAATAAATTTCACTATAATCCTCTACGTAGTTTGTTGTTTCTTGATCAACAAAAAATTTATTAAATTTATTCCATGTGAATTAGTTTATTGGCTTCGTAAAATTAAAAAAAAATCTGTTGCCACTATAAAAAACTACAAATGATTGTTAACACATTCCCGTAAAAAATCGATAAAAACATATAAAAATGTAGGAGTGATTATTTTTTGGATTTTCAGGGTTTTTTGAAAAACTACAAACAAATAAATTTTACTACAATCATCTACGTCGTTGGTAGTTTCTGGATCACACAAATTTTATTAAATTTATTCAACATAAAGTAGTTTATTGGCTTGGTAAAGTTTAAAAAAATAAAATAAAAAATCTGTTGCCACTTCAAAAAACTACAAACGATTGTTAACACATTCCCGCAAAAGTTCTATAAAAACATATAAAAATGTAGGAGTGATCAATTTTTTTTGATTTTTGTTTTTTTTTGAAAAACTACAAACAAATTAATTTCACTACAATCATCTACGTCGTTTGAAGTTTCTGGATCAACAAAAATTTTATTAAATTTATTCCACGTAAATTATTTTATTGACTTGGTAGAATTTAAAAAAAATATGAAACAATATGCTGCCACTACAAAAAACTACAAACGATTGTTAACACATTGCGGTGAAAATTCCATAAAAACATATAAAAATGTAGGAGTGATTTTTTTTTGATTTTTACGGTTTTTTGAAAAACTACAAACAAATTAATTTCACTACAATCATCTACGTCGTTTGTAGTTTCTGGATCAACAAAAATTTTATTAAATTTATTCCACGTAAATTATTTTATTGGCTTGGTAGAATTTAAAAAAATAATGAAAAAATATGTTGCCACTACAAAAAACTACAAACGATTGTTAACACATTTCCGTGAAAATTCCATAAAAACATATAAAAATGTAGGAGTATTTTTTTCTTCTCGTTTGTAGTTTACGAGAATATTTTTTTAATTATTATTATTTTGAAGTCGCATTCCAGCGTGACGGAGCTGGCAATGCATCCTCTACAATGTCAAGATATGCATCTCTATGTTTTAACAGCTCCATGTCATCTGTCATAGAAGTCAGTTGTCATATATATAATAAATACGTCTAAAGAAAAAAATAATAAAATACATCTATGGTGAACGTAAATATTTTATCTTTAATCATCCTTTCAATCATAAAAAGAAACTAAAGAATATACAAAGAAAACAATAAGAATACAATAAAACCAACAGGTTATGGGCCCAGTTAGCGATTTTCCTGTGATTGAAAATACAAAAGTCTGAACCTGCGTAAGCACGCCAAAAAGAACAAACAAAACCAAAGATCATGGCAGCATCCAAAGAAGAATTGGAGCTTGTTCCAAAACTTGTTGATACCGCCTCCTTTCCTTTATGGGAATTTGAGATTCAGATTCTCTTTACTGCCAAGAAACTTATAGCAAATGTAAACGGTACGTCTACTCTGGAAAATTGTAATGAAGATACCAAAAAGATTGAAGAGTGGTTGACCAAGGATGCCCAAGCCAAATATATGATTTTGAGGACCATCGATCAAAACGCCAAGACTCATGTGCTAACCTGCAAGAACTCCAAAGAAATGTTTGATGTCTTATGTAATATCTTCAAGAGAGATACTGAACAATCCAAGAGCCAACTTTTGGCCGACTTCCTCAATTTCTCATTCGACAAGTCCCAGGATATCATGTCAAATATAGCAAAAATTCAAGCCTTAGCGTTTAGACTCAATAATCTCCAACATAAAGTGGACGATGAAATGCTCATTACTAAAATAATTCTTTGTCTACCAGAGTCTTTTAAATACTTCTCGAGTGCATGGGACTCAACCTCGTCAGCTGAAAGAACTATTGAAAACCTGAAGTCAAGACTAATGAAGGAAGAAGAAAAATCAAGAAACTCAAGAGATGAAACAAAAGTTGCATTCAAGTTTCAGAAAAATCCAAATCAAAGCAAAGTAGTTTGCTACTACTGTCATACTCCTGGACATTACATCAACGATTGTAAAAAGAAGCAAAATCAAAAGAATTCTAATAATAACAGCAATAATAACCGTTTATTCAAACATTGCTCCAAATGTGATAGAAATCGTCATGAAACCACTGAATGCTGGGTTGGAAAAACTTTTCCAGCATGCAAATACTGCAAGAAAATAAACCATCCTGAAGATAAATGTAAGTACAGCTTTCAACATCAAAATAATAACACAAATAATAATTCTAGAAGAAACAATAACAATGCCAAGACTGCCTTTTTCATGGAATCTCATTCTACCTGGAAGCAACCACAAGAAGCTGATACAGAGTTTGTGGCTGATGCTGGAAGTACAGACCATTTTACCAAAGAGAAGTCTCTCTTATGTGAAGTAAGATATACCAAAGGCTGTAAAATTTCTTGTGCCATGGAAGGTGTGAATTTAGTTTCCTCTCTCGAAGGAAAAGTAGAGGGTGATGATGTTATTTTGAAAGATGTTGCTTATGTACAAAATCTAACCAGAAATCTTATGCCAATTGGTAAAGCTGCTGATGCTGGTGGTACAATAATGTGACAATGAAACAGTGAAAATTATCTTCGGAAATGTCACTTATAGTGAAGAAGATGTTGTACTCAAGGGAGTGAAGTCCAAAAATGGTTTATACATCAAAGATATTAAAAATAAAGAAGCTCTTACAACAATTAAAGAAACTGCAATGAACTGGCACGCAAAATTAGGACATATCAATTTTAAGGATCTCAAAAAACTTCCAGATTTGTGTGTTGGTGTTGATAAATCATTAAAGAAATGTAATCCTGAACAATTTTGTGAAGAATGTGCTTTTGGTAAGCTAGTTAGAAAACCCTTTAACACTAAAAGAGAAAAAGCCTTTACAAATTCTACACTCAGATGTGTGTGGCAAAGTTTCTCCAGAAACCTACGATGGTGAGCTCTATTTTTTGACTGTGCTTGATGATTACACACATTATGTGAAAGTATATCTTTTGCACTCTAAAGATGAAACTGAAGAATATTTGAGAGAATACATCAATGAAGCCGAAGCCCATTTCATGTTAAAAACTGAGAAAATACGTTGTGACAATGGAGGAGAATACTGTTCAGAAAGACTTAAGAACTGGTGCAGGGACAGAGGTATTGTGTTAGAGTATACAGTCCTCATTCCCCAGAACAGAATGGTGCCGCAGAAAGACTTAATCTTACCCTTTTCAACAAGGCTCGGCCAATGCTTAAACAAGCCCGACTGAATAATAGAATGTGGGGATCTGCTATTCAAACTGCTGCATACCAACTCAACAGAAGTCCAACCTCAACAATTGAAGAAACTCCCTATGAAAGATGGACAGGAGCAAAGCCAAATCTCAGATATATGCAAAATTTTGGTTCAACTGTTTACACCAAAAATCTTGGTTACTTAAATAAACTTGATGATCGTGGCCAAAAAGGAATTTTTGTTGGATATGGATCAAATGCATATAGAATAATGAACCCAATTACCAAGAAAATCTACGTTTCTAGAGATGTGAAATTCACAAATTTTTTTTGAAGAATTCGAGAATACCAATGAAGGTTCTCTCGTAGCTGAAAGTCTCTTCAAGTTTGAAGATCAACAAGACGCATCTAATGCAAAAGAACAAGACGAATCCACTAACGGAGAAGTACAAGACAATTTCACCGATGGAGAAGAAGAGGAAAACTATCAAGAGGAACAAGATGCGAATCAAATACCTGAAAGACAAGGGAGAGAAAGAAAAAGACCCAAAAGATTCGATGATTATGTTATGAATTTTGAAGATGGTGAAGCACTCCTAACCTATCAAGAGTGTCTAGAGTCAAATGATAAAAGAAAGTGGGAAGAAGCCATTAATGAAGAGAAAAATAATCTGAAGAAAAATAAAACATGGGAACTTGTAGATGAAAAATATGCCCAAGGAAAACAAGTTATCACTAGCCGCTGGATTTTCAAGGTCAAAGAAGATGGACGCTACAAAGCCAGATTAGTGGCTAGAGGATGCCAGCAAAAGAAAAATTCTTTTGATTTCAAGGAAACATACAGCTGTGTTGTACAGACGTCATCTCTCAGAATATTACTTGCTATTGCAGCTATGAAAAATTATAAGTTTCTAACTTTTGATGTTAAGTCTGCTTTTCTTTATGGCGACCTTCAAGAAGAAATTTTCCTTAGACTGCCTGAAGGCTATGAACATCCTGGAAAGATTTGTCTGCTTCGTAAAGCCCTGTATGGATTGAGACAAGCCCCGCTTCAATGGTTTAAGAAACTGTCTGATTTTCTGAAGAAAGAAGGTTTTATCCAATTGAAGTCAGATAAGTGTGTTTTCAAAAGCCGAAAAAACATGGACCAGATGTATATAGCTATCCATGTGGATGATGGTTTAGTTGTAGGAGAAAATATTCAACCAAATGAAAGATATGCTTGTGAAAATGAAGAAGGATTTCGAAGTTCTCATCACTGAAAATCCAAAGTGTTATTTAGAAATGGAAATCAAGAAAAGGGATGGAGAATATTCTTTATGTCAGTCTAACTACTGTGAAGAGATTATCTCAAAATATGCTTCTTACATAAAAGATTGCAAGACCAAGGATACTCCTATCACCAAAGAAAATACTAACTTATGTGAAGAGTCTGCTAAAGATTTTCCCTATAGACAAACGATCGGAAGTCTTCTGTATGCCGCCTGCAAAACAAGACCTGGTTTAAGCTTTGCAGTTGGATATGAAAGTAGGTCTATGCAAGATCCTTCTCCTAACAATATTTCTGACGTCAAAAGGACTTTGAGATATCTGAAGGGAACGAAAGATCTGGGAATAAAATACTACAAGAGAAATGAAGAAGATATAACTACACTCCATGTATACTGTGATGCAGATCATGCCGGAGATAGAAAGGACAGCAAGAGTACAACCGGTTTTACAATGATTTATGGCAATGGACCCATCACATGGTGCTCTCAAAAGCAAAAGACAGTTGCAAAATCATCAACTGAAGCAGAATATGTGGCTGCTGCTCAGTGTTGTTCGCAGATGAAGTACATTAAGACTGTGATTCAAGAACTACTAGGAAAGTCGATTCGAGATGTTCTGTACATGGATAATGAAAGTGCCATAAAAATGATTAAATCGGGACAAATGTCATACAACAGTCATCACATCCAATTAAAATACCATCTCATTCATGATGAACTGAATCAAGGATGGTTTACTATCAAACATTGTCCGTCCGAAGATTTAGTCGCTGACATGTTTACTAAACCTTTAGAACGAGTTAAGTTTCAGAAGTTTAGAGACATCCTTATGAAGAAGTAATTTTGTTAAGCAAGAAAAATTTATTAACTTGTAAAGTTTAATTCAATTGAAATGTTCATTATAAATGACATTTGCTGTTAAGGGAGTGTGTCAAGATATGCATCTCTATGTTTTAACAGCTCCATGTCATCTGTCATAGAAGTCAGTTGTCATATATATAATACGTCTAAAGAAAAATCTAATAAAATACATCTATGGTGAACGTAAATATTTTATCTTTAATCATCCTTTCAATCATAAAAAGAAACTAAAGAATATACAAAGAAAACAATAAGAATACAATAAAACCAACATACAATTCATATTTTTGACGTAGGTGCGTATCAAATCTAAGGCGTTGGTTCTCTCACTAATTATAAACGTCCCACCATAAAAAATCTAAGGTGCCGTAGCACTACTTCAGGGGTCGTGTGTAAAAGTGCAGGTTGTATTCCTTTAGTAATTTTGTAGAATTGACCGCCACTGACCAAGTAGAGGTGAACGCTTAGACCTTATATCCATGGACTGCTAATCAGAGAAAACATACCTCCAACTGCTAATCGACAGAAAATCCCGAGCCCAACATGATAGGCTAGAATGAAGCAGTTCAGGCAAATCAGATGTTTTACGGGCAGTTACGACTCTGATATTTCAGATGTCAGAAGCAGAGAGCACATACAATAATACAATATAGCACAGACTACCAATTTGGAGGTAGTGTTCTCTGCCACCAATATAGAATATTCTGTAGTCAGAAGTCATAATATTCATATTGTTTTTGTTGACATCGAAAAATCTAAATAATCTGTGGAAATATCCCTACTAATGCTAGTGTTCTCGTTGTGGTTAAATATTAAAAGTGGTGCTGAAATAATTGATTTAATCAATAGTATGTGCAATGTGTAAGAATCAGTCGTGAAAAA
This sequence comes from Crioceris asparagi, assembly GCA_958507055.1. Taxonomy (NCBI): domain Eukaryota; kingdom Metazoa; phylum Arthropoda; class Insecta; order Coleoptera; family Chrysomelidae; genus Crioceris; species Crioceris asparagi. Next base: position 21,308,651 of record OY293833.1, read on the forward strand.
TGTTGGACAAACTACACTTTTGTCTAATTTGTGGGCATATACTCAACAGTCTGCTCCGGGGAATTTCTTGCCACATGTATGCATTTTTCTTCTTTTAATTGTTTTGTTTACCTACCTCAATTTTTCTGTACTCATTTGAACTTTGAAATATTATATGTTTTTGGAAAAATAAATATAGGGGTTCAGGTTATAAATAAATAAATTTATTTATAACCTGAACCCTCAATCCCACTTATTACCGACCGTATTGATAAGGTTTCAAGAAAGATTATTTCTTACTTATTTCTATATTTCGGCCTTTCCAAACTATATAATATATAGAATGTTTCACATATTCAAGCAGCACCCTTTGATTATATTATTATTGTCACTACGCGCTACTATAGATGTTAGCAAATGAGACCAAATTATAGATTTACAATCCTAATAATTTCAAATTATTATTTATTAATAATTTACTATCCTAATATTCCCAATCTTAAGAAATTATCAAAGTATACAGACTTATTCAACTGTTTTTTAAATTGAAAAATTTTAATGAAATAAGATGAACCAATATTCCCTGTTTAATCTGTGTCGTTGTTACAACCATGGTTTGCCTGAAACACGTCACTAAAGCCTTGTATGTTGGTCCGCTTCGATTTGCGGGCAAGCATAGAGGATTAGCATTCCATGAATTATAAGCTCTATGGGTGAACAACAAACCATCAACCTAACCTATTTCCTCTATGAAAACATCGTATCTATTTTACCCGTTAATCTAATTACATTACATATTCACTCACACCGCTCTTCCTATTGGTATCCCAATTGACAAAGAAGTACAACAAATTTATTGTTAAGTAATATTTTCCCACATATACGTTTCACCATTTTCTACTAGTATTTCTCTCACTGACAGCAAAAAATTGGTGGTCTAAAATTCACTAACGCAAGTTTGTTAGCTATTAGATGTGATACTGCGCATGCGTTAACTTTACTGCAAATGCTAAATTTGCTTTTCCCGGGGTGGCGTGGAGGTGGTGTAAACAAGTGCATTGAGAGTAGAAGCAGAGACTACCTCCAAAGTAGGTTTATGTATAGATGATCCAATAAAAATATTTTTTCATTCAAAATAATAGATATAATGGAATTAATCTTGTTGGATGAAAGTTCCGGGACAAATTATAAAATCAAAGTGACAAAAGAGGAATTTGATGGAGCTAATATGTTACAATTATACCTATTGATTTTTGACGGTTGTTTATGGCGTTGAAAATTCAATGCCAAAGGTAGTATCTTAATATAAATCAACAGTTCAATTTCCCTGTAGCTAACATTTTCATTGTTATCTATATCTTAAATAATTTCAGCCGTCGTTTCACGCATTGCGATATACAGCTTGTCGGTCGGAAACAAATTTGCATCAAATGCTGCCAACGACTAAATTCAATAAAAAACCGCTTGCTGTGTTTACTTTACTTTTATTGCTGCAATTGCTTACAGCGTGTTCTCGACCGCACCCAAAGAGATCCTTTGAATTTATTTTTCAGTGTTTGTATTCTTACATCAGAGACAAAACTAGCATCTAGCCTGCAAAAGATTTTTAAATTTATAGTTTTTGGCGTGTTTCCTCATCGCCAATTTATTTGTTGTTGACCTTTATTTAACGCCATCTATTGGCGTTTTACTTTCGACAATACTCATCTATTCAGCGCCCTAGTCACTGACACTAGCGACTTGTGCCACACCCAAAATGGCTATAATTATAATTATAATACAAACTAAAAATATCGACAATGTCCATGATAATTTGGCCTACCCAAATTTCGTGGAGATGCAAGACCTTATTTTATAGGACGATAGGACCGCACAGAATACTAATAAAAAAAGACAGATGACATGTATTATATGTATTTACGTTTACCGTTCTTGGTGTGGAGTCGTGGAGTGCGGGTATTTTGACTTTTGACAAGCAAAGATAATTGTTGACAAGTAATCTGATAACTAATGGAATATTGTACAATAAAAACAAAAACGAACTATTACGTATTGTAAGAAAATGGCAAACAACCAATTTAATCATCATTCCTTCCAGAGGAGTCAGTCAGCAGATTCATCACAGCCTCAATCAAGAATTTCATTCACAATACATTCCAGCAACACTTTGCCTACTGTGACTCCTGTTTCATTTCAAAGAAGAACAGTTGAGAGTGCTAGACAATTGCGAGAAAGTTTTTCAAATGTAATCAGAGAAATTGAACCATTGGTTGAGACAGCTCGAACTGTTAATGCTGGAGTAACAAATTTTCTGAATAGTTCTCAATCCGATTCCAACATATCTAGTAACTCAAGTCGTGAAAGCCATCATAATAGTTACTATGTATCTTCTTCAAGCAATGACAGTCGAAATGATAGTTACTTTATAAATTTAGATATTCCAGAAACCACAAGGGATAGCACTATAGCTCCTGAGCCAGACGAAAATGTAGCAAATGCTAATGACAACAATATGAATCCGTCAGTAGGTGATAATAATACTAACGAGGATCCCGACGGAAGACAGACTGTGATTGAATTTCAGCAATTCTTGAGAGTAATTCTAAAATATATACCATTTGTACTGATACTACTTGCCAAGGCTGTGTATGACTATCATGAAAACATATTTATACTTTTGATATTATTTGTTACATTTGCTCACACTAATTCCACTGTTAGAAAAGAAGCTATCAAAAGACAAAGAAGATGTATCTCTAATTTAGCATTGGAATTGCTCTACATTTTCGTGTGCTTAATATTTATACACTTTGTGTTCTCCAACTATTTACAAAATTTCCATATTGTAAAAAATTTGCTCATTATTAGAACATTCACTCAACCCTTCACTGTATGGAACCTACTGTGGATCGTCACTATAACGGACTTCATTCTAAAATTGCTAACGGTAACAGTGAAGATTCTACTTACAATGTTGCCAGCAACTATTGTGGAGTTTAAAAAACGGGTATGTAAACTATCACAATTATCATCTGGATAATCATATAGTTGACAAACAACATACTTTTTAATTTTGTCATCATTGACATTCTGTTATTGGTGAAAATACAATATTCCCTTTTCCTTAAAATCATGTCACAATATTCAAAACCAATTGAATTGTCTCCTTGCTAACAGACAAAGGATAATTTCAGATTAATTTATTATTGAAGTAAAAAAGCAAAAAATACCATCTTGATCAGAATTGCCCTTACTGTTTAAATTTCTATGAATTCCAATTAAATTTTACTTTTAAGTAATATACACGGTAGTTTGAGATAATTTAATCTGAATTATGTCAATTATATAAACATATCCCCGTTCTCCTCGTAGCTGTTCTATTAATTGTGAATTCATCATCTGAAAGTGAGATTATATATAATTTTCAGGGTAAAATATACCTCTTCATTGAAGCCATTTCTCAGATTTATCGAAGTCTTTCAACTATACATCCTTGGCTACATTATTTACTAGATTCCTACCCAGGCCCTGAAAGAATTGTTGCTGTTTTCCTATCTGCATTCTACATTACCTCAAAAGGTGCATCGTTTATGGCAAAAGGGAAGCTCCTGAAAAAGGCGTTCTTCAAATTGCTACAAAATGTGGTAAGGTGTTAATAATAATCATTATGATTTTCTAACCGAAACCGATTACCAGATATTGACGTCATGATATTCATCCATATTACTGATTCCAAAACCTTGTTTTATTAGTAAAAAATGCTAAATGTGCTCCAAATTTTACTGGGCCTTTGATTCTAGCCATATTCAACATCCTGTTTTAGCTCAAAGAGCTTTTATAATGTTTTTCTTTTCTAAAATATTTATTGTTAAAGGCGTTAATTTGAAAATTCCAATTCAAGATCGTAGTTCTTATTATAGTTGATATCATATTTAATTTGAAATGTATACCAAGTTTTAGATTTCTTGTTAATCTCTTAATATGATTTGTAAGAAAAATGATTTTTTTAAGGCTACGTTTGGTGAACATAATAAAACTGATAGATATATAGGATTTAGAATGCAACCAGCGGTGTAACAACACGAACATATTTATTATGGTCAAAAATGGTTCCAAATTTCATATGTGTAATAATTTTATAAGAATTATTGATTGTAATTATTTAATTTCCTGACAGAAAGCACCTTGGTTGTATGGTGCGACGATTTGGTTAACATAATAGTTGACATCAAAAAAAGTATCGAGATTGAGCTATTTAATGTTATGGTGCATAGTAAAAAAATAATTAAAAAGAACCTAATTCTCTTTTTTTCTAGAGCATCGGCTCTTCACCGAACAAAGATCAAATCCAAAGAGCCGGCGAACACTGTGCAATTTGTCTCGATGAATTTGACACTCCGGTATTACTTCAATGCCATCACATATTTTGCGAAAGTTGTGTCTCTACATGGTTTGACAGAGAACAAGCATGTCCATTATGTCGAGCCAAAATTGTGGACGATCCATCTTGGCGAGATGGATCTACTAGTTATTTTGTACAATTGTACTAAAATTATACTAATATTTATCTGTACAAACTTTGGCTGTTACCGTTTTTTCATAGTTATTATATATAAAGGAGGTACTGATTGAAGTTACCACAGTTTTATTCATTTACTCAAAAGATGTATGTATAATATATTATATTCACCTTGATTTTATCAGAATACGAATTCATATAATATGTAATTCTGTACAGTGTGCATTTGAAATACTTGCGAATATATTAATCAGTTGAACTGCATTTCAAAATTCTCCATTATAAGAGGAAAAAAAAGTAAGTACACCCGTAAATTTCATCACATAAGTGCAAATAGTTGCGACATTTCGACAGAATCTTGGCTTTTAGTTTGTCTATGTTATTGTCAATGTAATTATATAATAGCTGGAGAAACATCTTTACTCTGAGGTTTTCATATTCTTTTTCCAACTGATCACGGTTGTGTTGACTGGGCTTAGACGAATATTCTTCTGTTTTCTTTTTGTTCATTACATATAATTTGTTTTCATTGTCTCTCTACATTGTGGTATGGATGAAAGGGTTCTTGGCTGAAATGTTTTTTCTGGAATTCTCAATTTTCAGTAGTGTAACAATTGTTTACATTATGTTCATTCATGGTTTTTAATATTCGCAAATATTTCAAATTCACCTTGTATGTGATGGTGTCTCGAATATACGCTAAATGTTTTGGTATCAAGTTACATGTTCAAGCTACTACATTCAGTCAAATATTTTCAAAATCACCTATGTTTATGAGATATTTAAAAATTAGAAATACCCATGTAGTTCCTACACTACTTAGTTGATGTTACAATATTCGGACACTTAATAAAGATTTCAGAAGTGTATTCAAATAATAGAAAAATTACTCCGTGTTGTATTTTTCGTCAGTCAAATGCTGCTATTAAAAAGGTAGTTATTGTTTGCCTCACTCAAAAAAAAAGATTATTAGTCAGACTAATCTTACAAACTTTACTAAATTACGAGAGAATGAATAATTCAAAGAGTTTGCTTTATCGTGTGAGTGAGAGAGGACACACTAGATATGTTATGATTTTATCAAAAAACAAAAACTTTTTGATTGTATTCTAAGCAACAAATATTTATCAAGATACCAATAGATCTAGCTCATATTTATGTGATTCATTTTTATTGTCAGAAACGAAGATTGGAATTTATCATTTTTCTAAACCACACATCTAATTTCTTCCGGAATTATGTTTAGAAATTCTGTGATAATTATTATAATTGGTGAACTTATGTGTGATAAATATGTTAATTCAAACTTCATTATACATTGAATACTACCGCTTCTAAGTTCCCGATATAGTGGATGTCTTCAGTCAGGACTTTCTTATAAGAAGATATATTGTAGCTATTTTTTGTAACTATAAATAAATTATTGTTGTTTTTTCCGAGTATATTTGATATTTAAGTCTCGTTTTAATTTCCATCAACGGAATCTATATATGTATATGAAAGCGAAAGGTCTCAGAAATTACTTGATCTATGAAATTTGGCAGGTAGGAGACGTCAGCTTAAAACGAATTTTGCAAGATTTTCGGGGCAAAAAATTTGATAAATGTATTTTCTCAGTTTTTAAGAATATTTCAGGATCGTATAAATATACCTCAATTCTGATTTGACCATCATGTGCAAAATTTTAATTATTTTTTGACAAACATTCCACTCAAAACTTAAAAAAGCCGTGCTTAAGGAAGGTTGGATTACGGATCAAATCATAAGCTCTAGACTAGAACTCAAAGAAAGTAATTCTCTACGTAATAGCTTCCCAAAACTAGAACAGTTTTATAAACAAAAACAAAGGGTACAGGAAATCTAGAAAAAACTGCCTCCCATATTACCGGTCAAGGCCTGCAGGAAAATACTCGAGTTTAATGAAGCTGATATTTTATGTTTATTTAATTGCCTCAAATCACAAAACAGCTGTGGAGCAGATGAGGTTCCTACAAAAAATTTTAAAATCAATACGTTTCGAAATTTCTTATGTGATGATAAATTTGAGTTTTTCCAAAGGTATTTTTCCGGAGAAGCTAAAGATAAGCAATATCACACCTCTCCAAAAAATTCAAGGATCCAGCAAACTACCGGCAGGTGGCCCTTACATCGAGTTTTTCCAAACTGTACGAGTATGCGTTTATAGTTTATGAGCCACGTTTGGAGATTGAAGATTGAAAACATATTGGTCCCCAACCGTAAGAACAGCTCCTCCAATATGGCAATTGGAAACCTGCTCTCAGATATTGTAGCAGGACGAGGTCTGTTTTCTCTGAGCAGGACTTGAAGAGAAAAGCTGTCCAACTGCAGTTCTGTTTGATTTGAAAAGTGCTTTCGATTTTCTGAACCACTCAACTAGTTATAGAGTTTGGGAGAAATACCGTAGGAATTCATGGAACGCTCTTTTCTTGTGAATAGAGTACTATATACCCAAGTAAATTCAGTGGTTGATGGTACTTTGAACTTTGACTATCATTATATCGTCATTACAAACAAAACACATTGGCGTACCGCAGGGATCTATTGTCGGTCCTCGTCTTTTTACTCTACTGGTAAATGCACTCCCGGAACCAATGCAGGTGATAAAAGAAGCTTACATAAGTTTATTTGCTGATGACACGGCAGCAATAGTCAAAGGAGACAGAAGCAACTTGAACAATTGCCAAAATACCATCAACCAAGTTGTAAACTTTTTTGAAGCGAACCATAAATAGTGCAAAAACCAACGTAATGAGATTTCATGCAAATAACCAAGAGATTCCAAACTGCACCCTCCAAATAAATGAGGAAGAAATGAATTGGGCATCTAGTGCAAAATTCTTGGGAGTTCTAGACGAGAACCTAGACTAGCGGGAATATTGTGGCTCATTTTCAAAAAAAAAACTTTTTACTCTATGTTCATGAACCTTATAGACAAGTAGTAGATCAAACAAGTCTAATAAAATGTTATTATGCTTATATTGAATCTCAGATAAAGTATGGGTTAACCTTTTGGGGTACAGCACCTATAAGCCAGACCGTCTTTTCTGCTCAAAAAATAATTTTAAGATCAATATGTGGAAGCAACTCAAGAACCATGCAGAGAATATTAAGAAACTGAGAAGTCTAACACTCTTTGATCTACTAATTCTGGAATTATGCATTTTGGTACATGAAAACAAAAATAGTTTCCTGACTCGTGATGGTGTACATTGCCATAATACGAGAAATATTCAAAACATTCAAGTTCCATATGGCCGTCTTCAGATAGGAAAAAGGGCACCAGAAGCGCTGGGTCCGAACTTATATAATCACTTACCAGAGTATCAAACAAATAAACTCACCAGTGATTTTTAAAAAGAGTTTGAATGAGCACCGACAGAGGCTACTATTCCCTTGATGAGTAGGTACCTACTTCAGTCAATCTCGAAGCAGATTATTTACACTAGTTGAACTAATTATTCATGTTTTATTCTGTAATAATGTATGGCTGAAATTGTTAATCTCGTCTGATATGCTGTTTATCTTATTTAATTGTACTTTCACTGACATTATCCAATGTATTATTACTTTATACCTATGGAAATCAAATCTATTTACTTACTGTTAGACTTGAAATGGAACATTTTTGTCTATAATTTAAGATATTTAGTATCTACCACTAAATTTCAAGATTCCAATGTTAACAGCATATTTAAGGTATATACTGTAAACTGAGAGAACACTCTGTATGTGACGATTCTAAGCTACCGGCTGGCAATTTTAGCCTCGACAAAAGCAAAGAAGATAGAGATGCTGCATAGAATTTTACATCGTATACTGAATTTGAAGCGAGAATGCGAACGAGGACGCCACCGTCTATAAATTGTATTTTGAACATAGACTATACTTAGAGTACGTCTATGATTATTTTGAATCATATTTCGATATTCGAGTAACAGGAGACCATAAGCGATAAAACGCTTTTATCGTATTCATAGACATAGACAAATATAAAGAATCACATTATATCTCGGGCAGGCAACGACGACGTATGCCAGAATTGCTATCGGCTCGAGATATGTTTCTGATCGCCTGTTAACTGATTTCTCCTTTTCAGTTTCTCCTACAAAATACAGTTTATGTCATTGTCGGTTAATTCGCATATTAAAAAAGGTAAACAAATTATATATATATATTATATATATATATATATATATATATATATATATATATATATATATATATATATATATATATACCTACCTCCTCCCGAATTAAAACGAAGTTATTGGCTTGTGCGTAAGTATTAAAATTATTAAGGCAGCAAAGAAGGCTTATGCTTACAGGTTTCTATAGGAATCCGTTTTTATGATGAAGGTAAAAATACAATCAGAGAAGAATTTCTCAGATACGTAGAATAGGCTGAATGAGGGTCTTGAAGCTGCCAAGTGTATTGGTCACGGATATCATGGGTGTTCTACAATGACAGAAAAATTATTTAAACAAAAATATAGACAAGCCTTGTATTTTCATTGCGGAAACTAGACTTTTTGATTTAACTTTGTATCTTGAGTTCTGAAGAATTTGGTTATATTCTCTTTAAGAATTAGATGTCAATAGTAATGTCCCGAGTACGAAGTCGCTGGCAGCTAGGATTTCATATAGCTTTTTTACTAAAATATCCAAATTACTGGTTTATCAGAACATATTTTCAAATGAAAGGTATCCAAGTCAAAATGAAAACTGATTTAAAATATATTTATCCATTATTTTACGGACAAGCAAGTATTTAAAAGTAGACAAATATCAATATTCTCAACTATTCTTCGAAACTTTGCTCTGAAAATATTCCCCATCGCCCTTTGTAGCGAGACGATTAATTTCCTTGTGTCTGTCTCTGCTTACTATTTCCTCAATGATCTCGCCATCACCCTTTACCAATCTGAAATTAAAATAAGTCCTTCACGATTCGGAATAAAAGATGGTAGCTACTAAACTAAAAACTATAATGAAGTGCTCAAATTCACAGCATAAATAAAATAGATTTAAAAATAAAATTCTGATACATTTAATAGTCCAGTCCACTGAGCCATCAACATAATAGGCCTAAAATCGGATAATTTTGGATAAGAGAACAGAGTATAAATGTCAGTGAAGTATTTCTATTGAAGAACATCATGTAATGTTCAAATAATTATTAGCTGAAATGGTAAATAACGTCTACCTGTGTCGCCCAGTAGATTTATCGTAAACCCTAGAAATGAGAGACTGCTTTTTTTCCCATTCATCCTTAGTCATAGGGGCAAGAGCTTTGCTTTTTTCCATAAGATGTACCGGAACATCCGCAGAATTTCCAGGTTTAGATTTACCTTTTTCTTCTTTTCCTTTAGATTCTTTTTTGATAGTTCTGCCGTTCTTGATAGACTTTTTGGATTTAGACGACTTAGCTTCTTCATCAGAAGAGCTACTACTTTCACTTGAACTGGTGCTGGTACTGCTAGTACTTGAAGTACTAGATGAGGACGAGCTGGAATATTTTCGTTTGGAGTTTTTGTTGGTAGATTGCTTCTTCTTTTTCTTGTACTTAACTTTCTCGTCTTCAGATGACGATTCACTACCGGAAGAAGTAGGGGAACGTCTTCTCACTTTCTTACGGTTTTTGCGTTCTTTAGCTTTTTTGGAACTTTTATTTTCCGACGAAGATGAACTATTGGAACTGTATGATGAAGATGAGGATGAACTCGATGAACTATCGCGTCTCTTTTTCTTTTGTATCTTTTTTTCCTTGTTTTCTACATGTCTGTCTGAACTTTCAGAATCAGAGGAAGATTTACGTTTTTTGGGTCTAAGTTCATCTTCGTTGTCATTTTTGTGTTTACTGGAATGACTTCTACCACGCTTCATAACGGATATGAATGAACGGATCTCTGAAAACAAAATAATTATCATTTGTACAAAATATTTACAAAAATGCGAGATATGTTTTTCTTCATATTCAGAAAAAAGTCTATCGTCAACATTTCTTATTAATTCTAATCGATAAATCCAAATAATAGAGAAATTACCAATCAATGTTGCATTTATCCCTAGCTACAAATTTGTTAACCCTTTTGAGTATTAGAGATTATTTGCAAAGTAACTTTATTTGGAGTCTAGGAAGCTAACCTAAATTTAAAATATAAAACAAATCTATCTGTGCATAAAATACAAAACCAAAACTAGACATCAATACAACAAAAATCATAGAATGCTAGAAAATATGTACATTCGTAATTCGTAGCTTCATGACTCATGAACATTCAAAAGGAGGATAGAAGCAGAGACAACCATGGTTGTCTCTGGATAGAAGGTATGGACAGAGAACAAAGTCGTATGCTGTTCTCTGGTATGGAGGTAGCAGGTTTAGATTTTAAATAGAGCATACAGTGCTCTAGTTTAGAGTGCAAAGCGTGACACTGTATAGATGAGTATTATCATTGCCCGCCATTCTGTGTCCTGACTGTCACGTCAGTGGAATAGGTAGAGCGCTTGTTTACGTATAAAGATACGTAAAGACGTGTATAACCTATACCACTGACGTGAACGAAGTATGAACATCATACGCGCGAATGCATGCTGAACTTTCCCTCATAGCAGTGAAAAATAGAGATGGTTTGCTTTATCCTTCCGCTTATGTAGTTAAAATCTGATTCATAAGTAGTGTTCTCTGTTTATAGGTGAGAAGTTCATATGTCAGTATACGTATTCTGTGGAAAGTCAGAATTCATCAAAACTCAACAAGTTTACTAAGTTTAGTTGTATTCTGACTTTCAACTTTTAGTTCTGAGACTTACTTACGTCGTTGGCAGCATTTGATGCAAATTTGTTTCCGACCGACAAGGTGTCAATTTGCTGTCAATCGCAATCCGTGAATGAAGAAACGACGGCTGAAATTATTTAAGATATAAATAACAATGAAACTGTTAGTTACAGGGAAATTGAACTGTTGATTTACATTGAGGTACTACCTTTGGCATTGAATTTTCAATGCCATAACGAACCGTAAACAATCAATAGGTATAATTTTAACATTATGAGCTCTATCAAATTCCTCTCTTGTCACTTTTATTTTATAATTTGTCCCGGTACTTTCATCCAACAAGATTAATTCCAATATACCTATTATTTTGAATGAACAAATATTTTTATTGGATCATCTATACATAAACCACAGAGTAAATAAGTTAACATAGACAACAATATGGCGTCTTCTACTTTGTGGAGGTAGTGTTCTCTGCTTCTACTCTCAATCTCAATGCACTTGTTTACACCACCTCCACGGGAAAAGCAAATTTAGCATTTGCAGTAAAGTTAACGCATGCGCAGTATCGCATCTAATAGCAAACAAAACTTACGTCAGTGAATTTTAGACCACCAATTTTTTGCTGTCGTGAACGAAGTGTGTTCTCGACCGCACCCACTGCTTCAGAAGAAATAGCGTTGATAGTATTCAATTATGACGTGACACACCAAAATTAATGACGTCACGATAGCGTCGGTAGTACTATCATTGAGCTCCATGAACAGCTGATACTGCAAGATAGTGCAGATAGTGACTCCCCGAACACAGCCTTAGAATCCTAGTCTAAGTCAATACTCAACAAGTTTAGTTGTATTCTAACTTTCAACTTTTAGTTCTGAGACTTACGCAAATGAACAGAATACGCCTAATGGAAGAGTATTTTTTCTATACTGGAAGGTCTAAGGTATTGAAGTCCATAGTCTAAGGTATGGACTGTAGAAACCAAGATTTTTAGATACATAGAAACCTTGGTGGAAGCATTAGTATTATGTGGTAGAAGCAAGGAATGTTACCAAAAGGGTGCGGTCGAGAACACACTTCGTTCACTGACAGCAAAAAAATTGGTGGTCTAAAATTCACTAACGCAAGTTTTGTTTGCTATTAGATGCGATACTGCGCATGCGTTAACGTTACTGCAAATTAACTGCTAAATTTACTTTTCGAGGGGAGGCGTGGAGGTGGTGTAAACAAGTGCATTGAGAGTAGAAGCAGAGAACACTACCTCCAAAGTAGTTTTATGTATAGATGATCCAATAAAAATTCGGTCGGAAACCAATTTGTTCCAAATGCTGCCAACGACTAAATTTAATAAAAAACCGCTTGCTGTGGTTTACTTCACTTTTATTAATGCAATTGCTTACAGCGTGTTCTCGACCGCACCTCAAGTCTTACCAAGTATATATAGAGGGGAGGGGATGTAACTAGAGAGGGTGTTTTTATTGTTCTATGCATAGACAAACAAGAACAAGAATATTTACAGAACAACACGTATGTGTTCTATCTGTATTTATTTCTTAGACAGAGACAACAAGAGTTCTAGGGCAAGAGTACAGCGTGCATCAGAGACAACCATGGTTTTTCTCTGCGTGCATCATGTAATGGAGCAGAGAACACTACATCCAATATTGGAAGTAGTGTTCTCTGATATGCATGTGTAGAGAACAAACTTAACAAACACAACTACCCTCCAAGCCTCCAATGCATGTGTTCGTGTACTCCGTGTGTCCTTGCCTTATTTCTTATTTCCTTCATTTTGATTTGTGATGTGATGTGCTTAACCTAGAAAAACAAAAATATTTCTTACTATCTCATACTTAATTTTACAAATTTCTATTTTTTTTATTGATTATTGAATTATGGCTAAAAAACGAAAAGCGTCTCAAAATAAAGAAGACGAATTCGAATTTGATCCTGTACCAAAGCATTTGGTTGTTGCACATTTGAAAAATCAGGAGAAGAGACTTATTATAATATTAGAAGGGGCCCAACTAGAGAGTGTGAAGGTACACCATACAGTTTATATATGAATATGTATTTATCAAATATTGGCTTAGATACCGTGTTGACATTTTATTAAAAGTGATTTTTTTAAACCATGCTAGACGGATACCAACAAACTCGGAATTCGGAATTATTATTAAGGGGACTCGCTACCCAGTGATATCATTAGTTCCATTATTTCTCTTAAACTAATTATCCTATCAAGGTAAAATTTTGTATACTTACTGAGAAGAGTATGGAAAATCGCGGATCACATAGGAAAAATAAGATTTCTAAAATTTAAGTTGAAAACTTTTATTATTTTTTTATGGAAAATAAACAATATGATCCGCGATTCTACAGTGGATTCCAGGCTTATTTGTTCTTCGAAAAAAAAACTCTCTAAAACGAAAAGAGTTATAGTGTAACTACATTTTTCATCAAAAACGATCAGTTGGTAGCGAGGCCCCTTAATTATAGTTGAAGGCCATTCTTGATTAATACACTTCGTTTTTCAGGTAGGAAATAAATTCGAACTACTGAATTGTGAAGATCATGTTAATATTTTGAAATCACACAACCGAGATGTGGGCTCCTGTAGACCAGATATTACCCATCAGTGTCTTCTTATGTTATGTGACAGTCCTCTGAATAGAGCTGGTTTACTGCAAGTTTATGTGCATACAGCAAACAACGTGCTTATTGAAATAAATCCACAGACAAGAATACCAAGGACATTCAAAAGATTTGCCGGATTGATGGGTAATCAGTGACTTATCATATATTTGGTACAAGTTCTAATCATAAGAGAATATTTCTGATTTAGATATTTGTTTTGTGTCTCATCCATATTTTTTTTAGTTCAATTGTTGCATAAATTCTCGATAAGAGCAGAAGGTGGTCCCAAGTTAATGAAAGTGATAAAAAATCCTGTCACAGATCATTTACCAGTGGGCATAAAAAAGTATGCTATGTCTTTCTCAGCCAAGCAAATAATGAAATGCAGCGATCTAGTACCTGATCACGAAGACCCCATAGCAATAGTGGTAGGTGCGATGGCTAGGGGCAGTCTTGATGTTGATTACACTGAAGAGACATTCTCTATCAGTAATTACCCCCTATCAGCTGCTTTGACTTGTACAAAACTTTGTTCGGCCTTCGAAGATGCCTGGAAAGTGATTTAATAGAATAAAATATTTTAATTTGATATAGCCTTTCAATTTACCTTATATTCAATAAGTGAATCTGGCGGAAAATAGCTATCGTCGGAGCTGCATAACGCTAGAGAAAAAAGGTAGCGCTAAGCAAGTTTTGCGTGGTTTGAGAAAATACACTATCGCTGAACATTTTCCACTAAACGCACCCATTGGTTTCCTGTTTGTCATATATATTTATTTGATTAATAATGATTTTGTAACTGTTGATGCTGATTAGCGTTCCAATAGGCGTCAAAATCATTGATAGTAATAATCCGTGATTTCGAAAATAGCGGTAATAATCTTGCCGGAAATGATATCTTATTCTACTGCTCAATGAAATTTTCAAAAAATGCCCCCTCCGCAAGCCCATTGGGTGGATTTTTTTGGCGAAAGACATAGCGAATACGATTAGAATTGAAACAATATAATAAATTTCGACTATTACATTTTGAAAACACATAATAATTGTTTCGGCAAACTGTATCTTCATCAAATGTGAGTAAAACTCAGTTTATAGGTACTCACATTTGATAAAGGTATACATCAGTGTGCCGAATCAATTGTTATGTGTTTTTAAAATATATAATAGTGGAAATTTATTATATTGTTTCAATTCTAATCTAATATGCATTTATAATTTCTATCAAGTATCAGCCAATATAGTTATATATCGAATTTGTTTTTTTTACCACAACCATTTCTCAGGTCACTTTTCTCCTATGAAAAAAGATTCCTCATAATCGGTGAACGTTGAGCAAAACGCGGAAAATACATAAAAAAGCAAAATTGGAATTGTACGAATCCTTTAAAAAATGCAAAATAATACTTTACTCTATTGGTACTGCTAATTTTGAAGTTCTATAAGAGATTAAATATCAGTTATAGGTTGATGTGACTTTCTCACACATTTGTGAATGACCCTTACTGCTTAAACGTTAATTGTAAAACTTTGATTCGAAATAGATAATTTTCTCACACCTGAATCTTATAATTTGATTTTAGTCGAACCTAAGCTCCGGACTTTCAGTCCTCCGTTTGGTACATGTCCCAAGCAATTCTACCTGCAAAGCCTTTCGTTTCTTACAAACGGAATAAACAGGTCAAACATTGGATATAAATAAAACAAATTTTTAGAGCTATATTAAAAAAATATATACAAAAACTTAGTCGAGTATGCCAGCCCTCGACGGTGTTTTATGATGTTTTTGTGACGTTTCCAGCCACTGTACCAACGAAATAATCTTTGAATCGCATTATAGCTTCTTCATCAGAGGGTGGTTTCCATGATAAAGTGTATATAGCTAACATCATTTGTTACCTCATTCTTCGTTTATTTCCAGGTTTTAATTACCACATGTAATGATTTTCTCCAACCAAAGTATTATAATATTTGATCTAAACTCTTTTAATAACGGGGAAGAATCAATCCACTTAATTATTGACGAGTAGTTTTAAGCCTTGAAATCGAGTATTTTGGGGCATGAATATTCTGTCTTTTTTGATCTAATTGTCTCGCCGTTAGAATTCCACGAAGTCCGATCTCTCTTATCTGTTTCGTACCTTTCACGGCCCAACATGTCTGATACGATCTACACAATTGCATACAAGAGATCTAATTAATTATGTCAACCAGTTTTTATCAAAACTACACAGGAATGCTCTGTTCCCAGAGTAAAAAGTCTGTATGATTCGTAAAACAAACATACTTGACTGCAATGGTCATTTCTATTGTTTCTAGACTTGTTGAATGATCGGGAGCCAACTAGTTTCTCACCTCTCTTTAACGATGAAGAATACTTTAGAATCTTATATAGGTCTACAAAGTAGTCCTACAAATTGGACCGTGTGAACACCTTGGTTTAAACTAATGTTCTGGATGAGCAAAAAAGCAATTTCAGGGTAGACTATATATATATTTCATAAATTTTCAAGCAGGTAGGTACCTAATTTATAAGATTGCTATTGATATGTACAGAAGTTTTGGTCCCTCTATGAAATATTTACTTCTTTTCATACACTATGGTAGGTTTGGTTTCCATATGAATACAACTTTTCCTTGGATATCAGGTGTATGACTTCTGACTTCCTTTACTTAAAGTACTGTGAGTCTGGGATATAGAGTTACGGCTACCTAGAGCAGGCGTTTGGGATTCGTCAGAGAGCGAAGCATATTAGCTAGTGTGGTCTTGTGGACGTAAATCGTGCCCAGTTGGCGTGAGTGTAGGCATAAGTACCCACTGCCATTGGTCCACGATATACGCCAAGGCCAAACAAACACCTTAATCTTTGCCAAAGCGTTATTTGCATCGAGAAACGTCTAGTGAGTTCGTGCTAGTGGTGGACTGTTCGCGACGTAAGAAGATCTTCCGCCCTGGAAGCTTCTAGATGAAGACGGCTTGCCTTATATATTGGATACGGAGAGGATTAGATGATTTCCTACGCAGTTCAGTCCTGAGCTTCGAGGATGTTTCTGATGGGGACGATCAGAATTAAAAAAAGGGCAGTGTAACGAGTATGGGTCTGGAGTCGCGGCCATCTTGTGGAGACGTGTGCGATTCGTCAGAGAAGTGTAGTATTTATATCGAGAATCGTCTAGTGAGTTCGCGCTATTGCTGGAGTGTTCCCGTAGGAAGATCTTCTCTGGAGAACAACGAAGTGCTCAGCGTGATAATAAGAACAGTTGTGAACAGTGTAAATAGTTAATATAAATTGTACATAGTGGTGTGCTACGTAGTAATTAATAACTAGTCTGTGATATATTTTGTGTAGTGTAAATCAATAAAGTAGTAAAGTAACGTAAATTACCCCTAATTATACCTCTTGCCCCTTACAGTAACATTTGAGATATAGATTTCTTATTGATTTAGTGCGATGAAAATATCGCATAGGTATAATCTGGTCCTTATACTTAGTATACATCTTTCAATTGAGGGAGGGATTCGACAGTAAATAGTTTTGAAGCCTCTTGGAATGGAATCAAAATTTCATTAACTTTGAAGGCAATACACAATCGGATAATGTTGATGAATTTAAAAAATAATAAAAATTATAATTTATTTGAGGTAACATACAAATATTAAATAAATATAAAATAGTATGCTAACCGAATTGTCTGACATTATATGAGCCCTACAGACCATCTACCGAGATGTGTAGACCTGAACTATATTAGGTTGATTCAAAATCAACCTTTCCAGCATCTATAACATACAGTACTAATTAAATCAAAAATTAAAATACAACATTAAAAATACAACTAGAAACATAAATAAAATATAAAAATCACAAAATTAAAATCATTACAATAATTTTATACTATATCAAGTGATTTTTGGAGTTTACTTACTTCTTAAGAATTGATTTTCATATAAGGACCCCGGTATCAAGAAAATATGACCAGTAAAATCTTCTGGACGAATGACCTCTTTACGTTTTTGTACGCAACCTATTCCGTAAGTGGAACATTTTTCAATTTCAAAGCAAGATAGGAGATGATTTTATTCATATATCGCGAAAATAAAAATTATGCCAAAAAAGTCTACATAAATATATTATTTTTGGATATTAATATTAAATTTTAATGTTTTAGCATTTGAAAAAAAATTAAATTTGGTTGTTCCAAGTTAGATGACACATGCACCCAACTTGGAACACTTATTGATTTATATGGTTTTATCAAGTTATGGACAGTATAATCACAGTTTAAAGAAATATACATTAGTCCAACTCTCGGCGGAACCTTTGATTTTATTGACTCAAGGTCAAGAGCTGGCGGCCATGTTTTAATCTTAAAAACTCAGGTCTGTTCTGGAAATTAACATGAACTGTGGCAGGATCGTAATTAAAACTTATTGATAAGAAAGTAATTCACTGAACTGATATAATAGATATAACAAATTGGTCCTTAAAATAATGTTGTCACTATTTGTTTTAAATTTGAAATGGTTGGTTATAGTTTTCAGAGTAGGTATAATACAATGAAACCCAGAAAATTAATTTTATTTACAGAAAACAATAATCAAAAATCACGAGGATCTATAAAATCTTAAGTTGTATTTGTTTCGATTGCTCTATTTATCTTTCGCAAAGTAAATTAATAATAAATTCTAGTGGAAGTTGTAGTCAGAGCCATAGTGAAAAATTGCAAGGTTAGTAACAGGTCTGTAATTAAAACTTCCTCAATACAAAAACATTTTATTGATGAAATATGAATACCTATTGTTGGAGTTTGAATAACCCAATGAAAATATTTCTATATGTTGGTACCACTGTCATCGTCAACTTGACAATGACAAGGGACAGTGGAAACGGAAGTGATTGGATAGTAGTATGGTAGACAAGCATGGTGAAGGTTGTTAATTTTGTAAAATTATATTATTACTTTATAATAAAATAGGGAAGTATCAAATAAGCATATCTTTATTACAATCTCGGCACACAAACACCCAACAGGTGGGCCCAGACGTTTTTTGCCATAAAGATTGTGATAGAGAAAGAAAAACTGATTAGTGAGCACGAGCACGTGTGGGTGAAAAGAGGTTATATCCAATAAGAGGGCGAAATCCGGAAAGGATAATTAAGTAAAACGAGTTACTTAACAATGGCTACAGAAGAAATGGAGATTTCAAACCTAACAAAACTAAGCAGTACAGATACATTCCAAATGTGGGACTTTGAGTTACAAATCCTGTTTAAGGCTAAAAATCTATGGAGTATAGTAAGTGGTAAAGAGCTGTTATTCGAGTGTGGTACTGACCAGGAGAAGATCAAAGCATGGCAGATGAGAGATGCAAAATGTCAATACTACATTATTAAAACGGTTGATAAAGCTGTTAAACACCATATTTTAACATGCACTGAAGCAAAGGAGATGTATGACACTAAAATCAATCTACAGAAGGGATACAAGTCAATTAAAACAACAATTACTCATGGACTTTCATGGTTTTAAATTTGACAACACAAAAGATATAATGCAAAATGTAAGTCAGCTTCGAAACATAGTTTTTAAATTACAACAACTGAACCAAGAAATCTCTGATGAGATGATGATTGCAAAAATTCTTTACACGCTACCTGAACATTTTCACTACTTCACAAGTGCCTGGGAATCGACACCAACTAGTGAAAAGACTGTGGAAAATTTGGTGGCAAGATTATGTGTAGAAGAAGAGTACAGAAGTAAACCCCAAAATAAGGCAGAAGACAAAAATGTTGCATTTTTTGCAAATAAGAGATCAATGCAAACAAAAGGTTCCAAAATTGTATGTTACAGATGTAATGAACCAGGTCATATCAAGGTAAATTGTCAAAAGAAAAGGATATGGTGCAAGGTATGCAAGAAATCAAATCATGAAACAGAAAATTGTTGGTTTAAGAAGAATAAAAGTTCACAAGAAAAGAAATCG
This sequence comes from Crioceris asparagi, assembly GCA_958507055.1. NCBI lineage: Eukaryota > Metazoa > Arthropoda > Insecta > Coleoptera > Chrysomelidae > Crioceris > Crioceris asparagi. Next base: position 21,328,577 of record OY293833.1, read on the forward strand.
AGTGACCAGGCTTTCATTGGCAAGTCAACCCTATTAAACTGTTGTAATGTTGTTGAAGTTTTAGGGAAGGAGAATTTGAAAACTAATAACTGGTGGCTGGACAGTGGAGCAACAGAACATATGTGTTACGATAAGGAACAATTTACATCGATAGAGGAAATAACAAATAAAAGACGAGTTAAGATGGGAAATGGTACATTAGTAGAAGTACAAGGCATAGGTATAAGGAAACTTATACAAAATGAAATTCAAGATCGAAAAGTCACATAAAAATAGGGACGCTGATCTATCGCATTGTAATGCTATTATAAACCTACAAGATTGGCACAAAAGATTTGCACATATCAACTTTGAACAAATTAAAAAGACTCTTAAATTAAACCACATACCATTTAAAGATGAAGCGAAACCGTTTTGTATTGAATGTCTTGCCGGTAAACAACATAGACTCCCTTTCCCCGTGAGTAACTCAAGAGCAAAAATTACAGGAGAATTAGTACATGGAGATTTATGTGGACCGTTTGAAGTCAATTCACTTGGAGGCTCAAAATATTTTCTCTTGTTAAAAGATGATTTTTCAGGTTATAAATATATCTATTTTCTAAAAAATAAATTTGAAGTGGAAAGAAAAGTAGAAGCGTTTATTAAAACGGTGAAGAATATAACTGGTAATAAAGTTAAAACTATAGGAACTGACAATGGACTTGAATTCGTAAATAGAAATATCACGGATTTATGTGAAAAATATGGAATAATTCATCAAAAATCTTGTGCTTACACACCAGAACAAAATGGTAGAGCAGAAAGGGAAAACAGAACAATAGAGGAAACGCTAAGAACCCTATTGCACACATCAGGTTTAGACAAATGTTTTTGGGCAGAGGCTGCAAACACAGCAGTTTATTCATTAAACCGAGCAGGAAATAGTCCTCAAACTAATAAGAGTCCATATCAAGTTTGGTTTGAGAAGGATTGCAATATTCAAATATTTAGAGAATTTGGTTCAAAAGTGAGCGTGCATGTGCCAAAGCAAAAACGGCTTAAACTAGATGCTAAAAATAGAATGGGAATTTTTATGGGATACTCTGAAGAAACTAAAGGTTATAGAATATATCTACCCGATACAAATAGAGTCGAAATACATAGAGACGTGGTATTCATTCCTGATAACAAGGAATTAAATCCCAAATGGGAAACAGACGTTATAATATTAGATAACGAAAAATATGAAAGTGAAAATCAAAATCAAATATCTGGAAATAATAGAGAACGCGAAAATGATGATGATCAAATAAAAAATTTGGATAAACCATTGGAAACTTTAGAAGTTGAAGAAGATGGAGATAGCCACATAACATCAGGAAAACGAAATATTAGAAGACCAAAATGGATGAGTGATTATGACATGAGTGAAGGAGACATGTGCTTCTTTTCAAATGAAGAAGAACCTATAAGTATGGAAGATGCAATAACAGGAACTAATGGTGAAAAATGGAAAGATGCTATAGAAACAGAGTTAAAAGTGCTTAAAGAAAACAATAATTGGAATGAAGTGCCTTTGCAAAAAAATCAAAAAGTAATAGAAAGTAAGTGGGTATTTAAAGTGAAAGATGAAAATAATTTTAAAGCGAGATTAGTGGCCCGTGGTTTCCAACAAGATATAAGTGATAATACATATGATATTTATACACCCGTTGCAAAATTGACTACTTTTAGAGTACTATTAGTGGTTGCTCTTAAGTTATGTAAATCCATTTATCAAATGGATGTTCGACGAGCATTTTTATATGGTGAAATAGATGATGAGGTTTTCATGAGTTTACCAGGTAAAACTAAAGAGAACTGTAAAACAGTGTGTAAACTAAATAAATCAATTTATGGCTTAAAAAAGAGTCCAAAATGTTGGAACTACAAGTTCGATAAATTCATGAAAGACCAAAATTTTATTAAATCTGAGAGTGATTTTTGTCTATATTTAAAATGTAACAATAATAAAGAAATTTATGTACTCCTATATGTAGACGATTTGTTAATCTTAGGAACCCATTTAAATGATGTAGAAAATTTAAAGTTAGCACTCAACAACAACTTCTGCATGAAGGATTTGGGAGCAATTTCTGAATATTTGGGTATTCATGTAAATCATAATTTAACAGAGAATTACATTAAATTAGACCAAGAAAAATACCTAAAGACTGTTCTGCAGAAATTTGGGATGAGTGATTGTAAATCTATATCCACACCTTTAGACGAAAATTATAAACTAGAACTAAGTAATAGTCGAAATGATATAAAAATTCAAAATCTTTGTAGAAGAATTATTGGCAGCTTAATGTATGCAGCACAAGGAACTAGACCAGATCTTTGTGAAAGTGTTAGCTTATTAAGTAGATACCAAAATAACGCTGATAATAATTTGTTGAATGCATTAAAAAGAGTATTAAGATATGTTAAAGGATCAATAAATTATAAGCTTATTTTTAGACCTGTTAATAGCAATTTATGTGGATATGTAGATTCAGATTGGGCGGGAGATGTTGAAGATCGGAAATCCACGACTGGATATGTTTTCAAATTGTTTAATTGTACAATAAGTTGGTTATGTAAGAAACAACAGAGTGTAGCAATATCTTCCTGCGAATCTGAATATATAGCACTAAGTACAGCTGTGTGTGAAGCTTGTTGGTTGACGAAGTTGATAAATGATTTTAACTTACTAAGAAATGAACATGTCACAATTTATGAAGATAACCAATCAGCTATAAAAATAGCATATACACCAGAAAATAACAAGCGTTTAAAGCATATCAGTGTTAGATTCAATTTTATTAAAGAAAAAATTAAAACAAAATAATTGAAATAGTGTATGTGAAAACTGAGGACAATATTGCGGACCTTTTTACTAAGCCACTATGTAAAGTAAAATTCGAAAAATTTCGAGAACAATTGGGTGTAATAGTAAAATAAAATTATCTGCGATGACTCTGTTCAATAGAAATATGTTCATTGAGGGGGAGTGTTGGAGTTTGAATAACCCAATGAAAATATTTCTATATGTTGGTACCACTGTCATCGTCAACTTGACAATGACAAGGGACAGTGGAAACGGAAGTGATTGGATAGTAGTATGGTAGACAAGCATGGTGAAGGTTGTTAATTTTGTAAAATTATATTACTTTATAATAAAATAGGGAAGTATCAAATAAGCATATCTTTATTACAATCTCGGCACACAAACACCCAACACCTATCACAAATTGTTCCATCCATTTATTTTTCCTCTATTTTTAATTTAAATTTCTCGTTTATAGTTCTTAATGTATAATATAATGAAACACTGAAAAATAACTTCAACAAATAGTTATAGGGCAAAAATTCACAAGGGTCTTTAAAATCACATGTGGTACATTTTAAAAGAGTTTTTACAATATTCGATTTTATTACAACAACATGAAAAGATGTTCTAAAAAAATATGTTTACTATCAGTGCTACAAAGTTAACATCAGGTATCATTAAACCCCCAAAGCAACTGGTATTTTGATGATAATTTCGGAAATAACAAAATATTCGGTCATCATCAAGCTCATCAACCTTGCATATTTGCTACATGTTTCGGATTTCGGAATCACGAATTCTAGGGCATTTCTTGATCAGGTAACCTGAAATATATGTTTCAATATTTTTTTTAAATATCGAAGGTTTGATAGTCATTATCAAAATGTTGTAAAGGTTCAGTTTCTTCGACGGTGTCTTTGATATTATCTTGAAAATCTGAGTTTAATAATCTTAATAGCAAATCTTAATAGCATTCCATCGGTTTCTCCTTCACAATTCTCTGTTCCAGAATTCGAAGTCATTCAAAAAAGCCTTATTTTCAAAATATGCCGAACACATTTTGAAGGAGAGTAAACACCCATCACGTTCCAATCTGTCCAGCAAACCATTTATATTACAGGCCTTGAGAAAGAAACAAATTATATCTAATTAGTTCAGAAACGTTTATATTTCAGTAGACACGATAACACCAACAAATAAATGTAAATTTAAGTTAGGTACCTGTTTTTATCTTTCGGGAATTCAAAAAAAACTGAAGTCACAATTGTAGCTTTTGTTGTTACAGTTCTTCGCAACACACACATTTCCACCTTTCCATATTTTGTAAAAACAAATAATACTTATTATTAAATACAATCGAGATGATAATATGGTCCATCAGTATACAAAAGATAATTCACGGACGTCACTGTACTAGTACGTAGAATAGCAGCTAGCAGCAGAAATTCTACTCGTACGAATTTCTCAAGGTTTCAAGATTAAAACATGGCCGCCCATGCGCGCTTGGGTATGCGCGGTTTTACCCCTTCCATGAGAGTTGGAACACGCAAAAGTGTTGAATATAGCGTTTGCTATGTTGATTATGTTTTTATAGTTTCGCTTTTCAAGAAAAAACACAATTTTTAAGAAAATTATTTTATTCCAACTCAGAAAAATATAGATATTCTTTATAAAACTCAAAACTTAAATCAAATTCTTAAAACATAAATATGGCACTTATAAATTCCAATATTAAAACAAAAAACTGTAAATCATCACTGAATATTAAATTTATCATTTTTTCTAATTTCAAAAATGTGATGTCCTCTATATAATTTTGGTGGATTCAATTTTCTAATGATCATTGACCTATCAACTATTGAAAGACCGATGGGATATACAAAAGTGTCTTGGGGTGTCTTTTATCTATGGAATGCACGCATAAACTTGCAATAATAGTTTTCTGAATTAATCACCTCAATAACTTCTCCTACATAATGTTGGGACTCTTTTTTTCCTTTTTCCTTAAATTCGATTAAAAGGAAGTCGCCAAGTGTGAATTCATCAACAGCAACTAGAGAATAAGTTTGTTGATTAAGAGTTTTACCTAAGGTTTCACCATCGGACATCGGATGAGGAGTCATGGGCCGAAAATTTTGAATCTCCCTCAGATTCTGTGTCAGATTCACAATCTTTTCTTCTATGTTGTAGTTTACGAAACATTTCTGTATTGCTACTGCTCGGTTCTCCAGAAAAAAGAGATTGTTTATCTTGAGAAATACTCTCCACATAACCTGAAATTTCTTGGCAATTTTCCTGGCATAACATCTAGTCTCTTTGCTTCTTTTTGCCCTGATTTTGATTTGGATGTCTCATTCTCTCCAGTATTTCTAAAAATGAAGCATTCATTTGCTCATTTTGGTCCTCGACGATTGCTGATGTTGGTTGTGCTTTAAGCCAAAATGGTAAGCGCTTTAAGACTTGTGTACTATCCAAGGGATGAATACCACACGCGGCAAACCCACTGATAAGGTTTTGTTTTGCATTTGGTAAAACATCCAAAGTGATTCTTAACAACGACGGAAACTGATCTTTAGGAACACAACCTCTATTTTTCTCTTTCCAAGTATTTAGATGTTTTCGTCATGATAGTTTAAGAGGGTGAAAAAATAACACGTCTAAAGGCTTACACAAGTGTGTGCTATTAGGTGGCAGTAGTATAAATCTTATGTCATGTTTCTTACAATCTGCAATGACGTCCAAAGAAAGCTTTGGGTCCTTCTAAATTTCTGAAAAATGGAACAACAATTGTTTGGAACCAGTTCTTAAATATTTTTGTCTCGAACCATCCACTTTTGACCTGCCATCATTACTGATACAGATGCTTTACTGCTATCTACACAAAGTTCTGGATGCTTGACTCCTCGTTTCACTATCACTCGTCACTGGATCGTATGTAAAATTCGCTTCATCATAGTTTATGATATTGCATTACATAAGCGGTGTAACTGGGAAGGGCCTTCCATGCTGCTGTGCTGTAGTAGACATATGTCAACAAGAAAACTCAAAATAGTACTTTGCGAAAGTCTAGAATTTTTGTGACAGTTTGTATCATTTTTACATAGACAAGGAATAGTCACAACAAATACAAAAAGTTCAAAATGCCTGTGTGCACCTTATCTATATAAATATGAACATATCTCCTTTAAATACATAGAACTTGAATTAATAATATATCGCCACTTAGGTACTATAATAGACTTCCCGATAACTTTAAAATTGTATATCTAGGTAGTTTCTCAATTAAACTTTAAACATTTCTACATTGTTTGGAGGGACACCTTCTAAAGATTTTCCGAGTTCAGCGAAATAATCTTCAATAATTTGTTTTGAAACGTCAGCACGTGATCTCTTATTTTCAGCGTTTCTTTGTGACAAAACTTTGCTGTGTTCTGACAGTAACCGTTCTACCCATCTACGGCCAGGGACATTGTTCACAAACCGTTTTTCACGAATTTCTTTTTTATCTAGATATTTTTTTACAATTATCTTTATGTCAAACACTGACAATGGGAATCCCCAGCTGCCAGATGTATCGATTTCAGCGACAAGCTGATTTTCTTCTTCGTCCTTTTTGTCTTCCATATTTTCGTTCATGAATGAATGATCTTTTCTTTTCGCCAAAGTTTTCGGAACCTAAAATTGTATCTGTATTTATCACGTAAAATAAACTTGATTAATCGACACATATTGAGAATTTTTTATCTAACATGGTAAATCGTTTAAATGTTCTGACGCAAAATTCTAATAACATTTTTATCAACTCCCGCTGAATCGCGTAATCTTTTTATAAATCTGTGTAGTAATGTTGATACACTCGGTAAGCAAAACAAATTTAGAAGCTTTCTTTTATACCTATAATTCTGGGCCAAAATAAAGTGAAAGACAGTAATTTTTAAACTCTTCGGTAAACCCACGACCTTTTGGTTTTTTACCAATTTCAGATACCTACCTGAATATTGAAAAACTTAGCTAAATTGGCAGAAGAACCACAAAATTTGTAAGTTAGATCTTTATAGTTTTACAAAGTAACTTTGTCTAAGTTACGTTAACGTTCATGTGTCGTATTTCAGTTACCATAAGCCTCTTGTCACAGTAATTAATAACGACGGCACTATTGATCTAATTAATAATTATAATAGTAATAATAGCTTAGATGATAATAATAAAATAATGTATCAACTTTATGATGATGATGATATATTCATGTATAATAATATGTCAAATCTATTTTTGTTAAATGTTTGATGTATAATACTTTACCGAATAGTCATAAATGTAAATAGAATAAAAATATATACATTAATTAGGTATTTTCATTGATTCGTTTATTTACCATTTGATATGGTATTAATGTTTTTCTTAGACTAGTAAGCCACGGAGCTGACATACACCCTTTTTTTAAATTATTACCTATCTAATCGATTACAATAATAAGCTTTGATTGATACAAAAAGGTTTTTTTGACCAATGTTTAATTTAGTTTTATTTTATACTTATTGTTCCTGTAGAATACATTAATTATATATTAGTGATTAATTTTCTATTTATTGATATTTAGCAGTCGTTTTTTTCTAAAAAGGCTAATAACAGGAAATTTGCAACAACAACAATCGAAGAGAGTAAATTTATAGAATAAAATTATTTAACAACGTTTCCATATTTGTCAATCTTTGGAGTAAATCGGTTTGGAAGACAATGTTAATTCTTTGTCCACCTTAATATTAGCCTACCTGAGGCAGGAAAAAAGTTCCTCCAGGAGCGAAGTTATTTTATGAGTACTGGGCCAATAGATACCTACATATAAGTAAAATATATTCAATAAATCCATTATTTTATCTAGGCGCTTTTGTTGAAGGCTGCAACTCGATCTGTCTCGGTTCGAATGGTGGAAATAATTATTAATTCATAGACATAATAACGAACCTTTCTCGAACTCCTGCATCCGAAACCACGAAAGAAGCCAGCGTGCGCTTGAAACTGAAACGTGTTGTTTGTGTTGCGAGGTGATTGTGACTGTCAACGTACATCTACATCATACACCAGAAAAAATCGTCTTCCGTCGCAGGTCACTGTCACAGTGTTTATCTATTATCACTATCAATCTGTATTGTTCGTCAGATAAAGTTTTTTTCTTCTAAAATTTAGTCGGCATCAGTAACATAGAAGATTATTTGTAAACATGCGATTTTTCAGTGCAAAGTGTACATCATTAACAAGATTAGATGGCAAAACGGCTGTTATAACGGGGTCAAACACTGGCATAGGAAAATGTACCGCTAGAGATTTTTTTGAAAGAGGTGAGTTCTTAGGACAGTCAACCAAAAATTTGTTCGTAAATCAATTAACTTTCTCCTGGTACCATTCTCAAGTATCTTCATATTTTCATGCTGTTAAACGTTGGAATAGATACAAAATTTTGTTATTCTACATTATTTCAGTTGTATTGTCTAATTATGTTTTTTCCTCATTTCTAATAACAAAAGCGATACTCTTGGGCAATTAGTAAATATTGAGGGCATATGAATAATTTATCTATTAAAACTAGTATATTCAGTTTTTCTTGTAGATACCAAGTTTGAAGGTTGTATAATTGTAATGAAATATCAATTATCCATTTATCTTTTGGTTGTGAGTAATTAGTTACCTATTATATATTTACTAGATATACTATGGAGGCGATTTACCTTTAATTTATTTGTTTCAATTTTATATTTATTCTATTTATTTATAGAATAACTGGATAACTACATCCCATTGATTGATTAATCAAACAATACATATAAAACATAATAATAAAAAAATGGTATATGATGAATATAGGTATACTTTGTGTTCTAAAAAAATACCGCTTATCGAATTACGGCAGTTCTGTTATAGAATCTTGTTGTTTTTCTTACAAATTAAATTACCTATAATGAGGCAAGGTGAGGTAGTGATTTATTTGCAATTTATACAGTGAATGTTAAAAAATCATTCAGTAATAATAATTCTAATTTCTAATTTCCTTTTTGACCGACGAACCAAACGGAGAATATATATATATATATATATATATATATATATATATATATATATATATATATATAATTCGACTGTAATGTGCGCATGTTTTTTTAATTTATCTTTGTTCGCGAATTTTGCATAGTAAGCATTAAGAATTGGTCCCGTTGAAATTCAATATTAGACATGCCCTTCCCCTCAAAAATATCCCCCAAAGGGGGTGGTGGGGGCAATTTTTCCAGAAAATGGAAAATCCAAGACGACAGAGTTAAAGAAAATTCCATATCCGGAACGTTTAAATTTAAACATTTTTAAAAATAATCACATGTTTCCGCGTTACAGTCTGATATATGTGTTTCAGCTATGTGGAAGGGGCAAACAAAACTATCGATAAAATACTATCAAAAAAATTAAATTTTGTGTGCATCCATGCTGACAAACTAACTAAAAATTAAAAGGAACTAATAACGAGGCTACAAAAAAACATGTTTTTATAAGGAAAATATTATCAACTATAAAAAGTTTCTGACTTTGAGATTGTTAAAACTATGACACAAATATTTACCAAATTGATAAATGTATACTAGATACACCCGGAGCTCTGCGGCGTTGCATAACTTACCGGTGCCACAGATTAAATACTGTCTAATCTGTGCCGGTGCTCTCAATCCAACCATTTCTTAAATTTGGATTATACAGCTAAGAGTGGCGGAAGCCTATTTCAGGTTATATTCTGGAGATTTGAAATTATTTTGACAGTAATAGGTTATTTTTTTGGTCCTTAGTAGGAGCCTTTCGAGACAGTAGTACCTTTAAAAAATGTTCACGATTTTTTACTGAGAGTATGAGAATATGAGAGAGTATAATTAAAGATAGGACAATATCCGGAAACGTTTAAATTGAACATTTTTTCAAAAGAGTAACGGTTTTCGAGATGGAGGCATGTTAAATGCTCAAATATAACTATTTTTGCTACGTGGAGAGGGCGATTTCTGTCGAAAATTGAAAATCTGTTTGCAGTACATGAAAGACATAATTATTTGTAGCAACATTTATACTGAACATTTTTCCCTTAGAGTTACGGTTTTCGAGTTAAATCGGTGTTAAAATGGTACCAACTGAAATACTTAAGCGTATTTCCGCAGCGATGTTTTGAGATCACAATAATAACAATTACAAGCAAAGAATATACGTGGGTAATATGATAAGTACTATCTTCATTGGTATTAGTGAACGTTCAACGATTTTCGTGACTAATGTTCACTCAAAAGTGAAATAAATATATTTTTTCAAAAAATTGGACCGACGTTATCAGTTAGTGGACTGAAAAGTATAAAATAATATTAATTCTGTGGGGGCTGGTACTTGTGAAGTTGGTGCCAAAAGTTATCAATCTACCTGCAACTGCACAACTTCAAAAGTAATAGCACCAATAGAATTAATATTATTTTATACTTTACAGTGCACTAACTGATAACATCGGTCCAATTTTTTGTAAAAAATATTTATTATTGTCTATGTTATTTTTATCATCCAGTTAAAACACAAACTCTTTATTTTTATTTGAATGGTTTTGAAATATGTTTTTTTTATAAATAATGCCACATTTTGTAGGATTTGTTAATAAAATGCGATTTTCTCCAAAACTGTACAAAATATCGACCGAAACAAGGTATACCTTTTTTTAGCGAAATGAAAGAATAATAGTATAAAAGACAAAAAGTACTCAAAAAGAGCTCTATTATTTGATGATGCAATTTGGTTCAGAACCACCTGTCAGTACTATAACTTCCCAACAATAAAAGCTCATGAGACGGCTGAAAATTCACAAACTTTCCATAATGAATTATAAGGTGATAAGCGAATAGCCATCTCTGTAAATGTAAATGTAATTTATAAAGTTATCTCTAGAACAGTACAGAAACAATAGGAGTATATTTGTAGTATATTTTTTTTAATAAAATCATTCTTCCAACAGGGGCACGGGTTATTATGGTATGCAGAGATGTTGAAAAAGCACAAAAGGCTGCATCAGACATCAAGGAGCAATCGAAAGGTAAGCAGTCAGTTGGAGAACTGGTCGTCATGCCATTGGATCTGTCCAGTCTTAATTCAGTGAGGAAATGCGCCAAGGCAATAATGGACCGTGAAAATAGAATTGATTTGTTGATAAACAATGCTGGAGTAATGATGTGTCCATTGACACGCACCGAAGAGGGATTTGAGATGCAATTTGGCACGAATCATCTTGGACACTTTTTGCTTACCTTATTGCTGCTTCCGAAAATTATTGACAGTGCACCGGCTAGAATTATCAACGTGTCGTCTTTAGCACATACCAGTAAGTAACAAAAGCATCGTTTTTGATAGTTCATTTCAATAAAGTAAAATGAAATACTTCTTTGGGTGTAGTCATGAAACATTAGGATATTACTTTTGATAGTATTCTCTATTTTAAAAAAAGAATATTCGTCAAAAAATATCTACCTAGAAGAGGTATATATTGTTTTGCAGCTTCTTTTATTATCTCAAGAAACTAAGTTGTTGCTTATTCTATACCCTGCAAATCTAATGTTACTTTCAAGTTAATGTTGTTTTTATATTTTCTATTTAAATTATCTATCCCAATCTATTCTGTGATAGTTCTTTCAGTGAAATTTTCATATACATGGCTAGTTTGAGTAATCTAAGTTTATGTTTGAGTTTATATTTTATAAATATTTTAGTGACATCTGGCCTGGATTTCACGGATCTGAACTGGGAGAGAAGAAAATACAGTTCTCTTGGAGCCTATCAGGCTAGCAAGCTGGCAAACGTTTTGTTCACGAAAGAGTTGTCACGCAAGTTAAAAGGTAAGATTTATAAATGAAAAAATGCCAAATAACTTCTGTGTCATTTCATTCAGAAAACGGCATCGAAGGAGTCAACGTCTACAGCCTCCATCCAGGCGTCATACGCACTGAACTTGGCAGGCATTTAGGGAAGACCTACGTGCCCGGCATCTCCTGGATTTGGAAAAATGTTTGTGGTTGGCTCATAAAAACGCCTGTACAAGGAGCTCAGACAACTATATATTGTGCTGTAGACGAAAAATGTGCCAACGAAAGTGGCCTATATTATTCTGAGTGTTCCCTTACAGAACCGTCGAAACCAGCCAAAGATCCGGAATCAGCTACCAAACTCTGGGATATGAGCTTAAAATTGGTTGGTCTGGATAACTGGGAATTTCCTAAAAAATAATTAATAAAAAACACTCATTTAAATTTATTAATTTCCTGAAAATCATTATAGAGTGTGTTCAAGATAAGGTTGGGATAGCACTAAGATCACGATAATAAATACTAAGTCGGTTAAATGGGGAAACATAAACTAATCATGCAATACATTATTGATTGTGTAATGAAAAGTGCTATCTAATACAGGATGTGCTTTTGTTTCGGTCCATAACAAAACAAACTTATCTAAAAATAATATGAAAAATTGCTAAGATCAATTTTTCTTTATAATCTCTAAAACTTCTGAAATTTTGAACGTGATATAAATTGTTTTCACAAAAATTAGAATTGATTTTATTAAATTCTATTGGTGTTGGTAATTATGAAGTAGTGCAATTATAGGAAGATTGAAGACTTTTGTCACCAACTTCATAGCATCAGACTAGAATGAATATTATTTTCGATTTTTCAGTGCACCAACTAGTCTTACTTTTTCCTTAAAAAATATTCCACAGCTGTGTGTCTCATCAGTCATCAAGATCGCGTTAGTGGCTCGTTTATATAGATTTGAAAATTTTGAATGTTGCCGCTTTATATTTTCTATTTTCGAACAAAATTGCCTCTTCCCCAAGGGACAGTTTTCGGGGGGAAGGAAATTCTATTTTGAATCTGTTCCATATGGGACCATTCCTTAACGAACACAGAAAAATCCGAGGAAAAAGCAAACAGTCGAATTGTAATACCATAATCAACTAAAGAAGATCAAAGTGGTTAACTTTTTTCCCATTCAACCCAATTCGTATATATTACCGTTGTTGAAATGGTAATGCTAACCCAACCACCTGATCTTGGACAAAGTGTATATCGCACCTACCATAAAATTGTTGAGAGGTAACCACATATTATATAAAATAAATTCGTCCACTATTATATAAAATCTTATATTATTTTTGTGTTTATACATAAATGAGAAATAACTTGCATGAGATTTTTTATCTGTCTCTACCTTTGTCCGAGCGTCCCGATATCTTGACATATTTCCCAGGGAAACATTTATATATCTTCCGTCTAAGTAACAATGCTTTGCTAGAAGACGTAACATGATGTAACATAGGTACCACATTCATGAAAATGGGTACAGATACTGTAGTGTTTCTCACCCTAGGAAGAGGGTAGATCCTGCTAGTTTTATGTTGTTTGTTTTCCGAAAGTCGACTAATTTGGATCTAATCAATAAACGTGTACGTGTTTTAATTTTGGCGGTTTGCCAACCAGAAAACCAGAAATTTTCAGAAGTAGTGTAATTGTTTTACCAGCTGATTGGTGCCTTGCTAATTAGAAATTCATATGTCCTTAAATAGGGTACATGCAAAAAAAATAGTCATAGTCAAGAAAGTCGAAAAAAATCTTTAACTGAAATATAAGGGTTTAAAATGTTATTTTGAACTCCGTTTTAAACGCACTGCCAATGGTTGTGACGTCAGAGCTTGCTTGCCGAACGACACGACGGCGGACAGCAGGTAAAAGCCTATAGTAATAAACATGCTATTTTTAAACGTGGTTGTAATTTAATTTTAGTGATTTGATCTCAATGTCTTGATGTTATATTATTTAACTATATGTTTGTGTAGTAAATACTTTGATTAAAAATGGTTCATGCAGGTTCTACAAAAGGACAGTCAGATAATTTACCTATAGTTAATATGTTTATGGCTGCGTCAATCATATTTTGCCATCCGAAATACAAGAAATTAAGTATTCAAGAGTGTTACACTTATTTTATTCTGATCTTGTTAAGGACTGTTTTATTGCACCTGACGGTTTTTCTATCCCTATTTCCAAGCAATCAGTGATACAACGAGCTCGAGGCAGATTCGACTTCTTAAAGGAAATTTGTATCTTTCTGAAAAATTTTCTTAGATATGCGAAAATCATCTCATATATGTGTAAATTAATTTACAGTTCTAATTTTTTTTAAGTTAAGAATATATGTAGGTACATAATTTATTTCTGTATTTTTCAATTAAAGAAAGTACATAATAAGCATATTCAGGTATTCTCATATACAATCTAGGTCTATTCGGCATCTTTATTACTGTAGAGTTCAGACACATATTTGTAAATTGATTTTTCTTTTCATCATAAAGTTCTTCACTCACTTCACTAGAGGTGGCCAAATTGTCACTATCGTTTTCACTGTAACGACTTTCACTACTATTTTCGCTTGAGAGACCATCATATATATTACTCATAATATTAGTTTTTTGTTTTTGTGATTTTTTTTCACCTTCTAATTCTTTGATAGGAGACAAGCTACCGGTAACTCCTAAATTTAGTTTACATTAAACAGCTTTACTTCTAAAAGTTACAGGATGGGCTTGAACGAAAACATCTATTATTGACGGAAAACTTTTTTGTGTCAAAGTATCACCAGATACGACCCTTTTCGAAGTCCAACTCCATGTCAGCTATTGGTTAAGGTTGAGGGCTGCTTTTACAGTTACCACTAGCTCTGCTTATTGTAGAGGTAGAAGCTATTGCATCATCAGTAATTTTCCTCTTGGCCTTTTTAATAGCTGCTACCCTTAGAGGAACTTAAAAAAATCTTTTCTGTTTGGCTGGCAATCAAAAATGTGCCAACATTACGTTTCATTTTTTTTGCCACCCATGAGTTTAAACAAACCAATAAATAAATCTTAGGTATAAGAATTGCATAGCTTTCTTAACAAATAAACCTAGTAATAAAAGTTGGTACGCTTTATATTGGTATAGTAAGATAACAGGTCTTAACTTTGATTTTTTACCAGTAATAGTATCATAATAACATTTTTTTCTAAAAACTTAATTATTGCTATTCTGGATATAATTATATACTTACATTAAAATGATCTTATTCACATACGGAAAAAGCAGTGTTCCTTAGAGAAATATCCCCCACATTTCTTCTGCATGCTCTTCCATTTTGATCGGAGATTTTTATCTTCAGTTAGGTGAATAAAAAGTTTATTTGGAGTTTCCACGGTTGTGCTAGAACACGGCACAATTGGAGGTATGTTTTCTCTGGGCACAATGCAGTACTTATAATACGTATTTTCCATTTCATACAAAACAAAAATAACTCAAATCGAATAAACAAATCAAATATCACACAGCAGAATAAAATAAGCAATTTGCATCAAATTGCATGGCCGCGGCGGCTCGACTCGTCTCGACGAAAGGAGTGACGAGTGAATAATTTATTGTAAAATAAGTACGTACTGCGATTTAAGGGCTGATATTTGGTATAGGCTGTTTTTATACATATAAACACAAATATTAATGAAATAAAAAAATATCGGCAAGTTCCCTATTTTCATATTCATCGTAATGGAAGTTCGAATAAACTTGAAATCAATGTATTGCACATGCTCTTATCGGTGATATCATATATATTTTTTCTAAAGGTGTTCGGTTAAAATGATTGTTTCTGCAAGAACAAGTATTTTAAAAACTTTTTATGAAGCTTTATAATATAGAATTTGTCATCAATTGACAATGTTTTTAACTAACATGCATGAACGCTTCTTGATTTAGTTGTTTACATTCTTTAGGTGCATCAATCCCACATAGATATTGTAAATGGCATAAAATAAATTGTAATATTTATTCCTCGGTGACTACTATATTGTGCGAAATATTCGCACGGATTAAGTAGTGAATGTAAATTAATATTTGAAATGACAGAATTTTCGATGTTTTAAATAACATCAACTGACATCAGAACGATGACCCTGAAAAAATGTATTTTTTTAACGTAAGAAAATATTTTTTTTCACTGCCAAAATAATTCACAAAATAAACATGAAATATTACTTTTTGAGAGATTTATTTTTACAGAGTCTATTATTAACTGATTATTCATCATAAAACAATTTCATTTATTGGAATAATAATTGATGTAAAGTTTGAACAATTACTTCCAACATAAATTTCACATTCACAGTTGTACAAAAAATGTTTGTATTTCGTGTATAAAATTCGTGTTTTCATGGACATTCGAGGGAATTTTTCAAAATTCACACTCTCTTGTGCAATAATACACATATTTGAGAATTCAACATGCCTCTAACTCGAAAACCATTTTTCAAGCCTCCTCTGTCAAATGAATAAGACATCATCAAAATCAGAGTACGATTACTATGTAAAAAGCGCGAACGAACTAAAAAAAGCAGACAGTCGAATTGTATACCTCCTCCGTTCGGGGTTTGTCGGTCAATAAAGAATATGGTATAACAAAAACTATGATTATTGTATAATTATTTTGGATGATATTATGATTTCTCTATATTTGAAAAGCACCTAAATCAAAAACTCTCTTATTTATATGCCTTAAATATATGGAACAAAAAGACAGGGAAGTGTGTTCCAAAAAAGGCTATTGATGTAATACTGTTTCCAAACTGATCAAGTAAATTATTTAGAGGTTACTAATTTAATTTTCCGTTAATTTTGGTTTTACATTACAAATTCAAATGGGACCAATGAATGACCGTTTCACAATTGAACGGTGAAATTGAAAGCTTGGATAGGTAAAAATACTGAATGTTCTTATCCATCTGATATCAGGAATAGAATATTAAATATTGGGCCTACCCCGTTCTTTCACCGATATGATCACAATCTTTATTATAGATCTAAAAGCAAAAATAAAATTTCGTTTATTTAGTATATTATTTTAATATCTTACACATGGACGAATCAATACAATATTTATAAATTTTCCTTCATATATATCCTGTACAAACCCATAACTGGTCGTCATTATACAAGTTACAAAAATAATATCATACAAATGCACTTATTTAATTCACTTAACACATCACATTATCTCTGTCCACAATTGAATAATACATTCCAAAGACTCATTGTTGACGATTGATTAAATCTCTTCGTCTGTCACAAGCCTAAGATTTAGCTTGCAGTGAGAGATCCAACCATATTTGTTGTTAACCACACCCAGAATTAACGAAAATCAGTAATATTTGAATTTGAGCTCCGGAAGAATGTCCCTGTAATTCAATTATTGTGATTTCTGATTTAAATTTACTGCATTAGATGCACAGCCTTGAATTGTGAGACAACCATTGGAAATATACATTTTATCAATCGTTTATTCTCGGTTACCTCGCACCACGAAATTGCTTGACTTCGCTTTGGACCTGAAACAAAGATAGAAATATTATGATTAATGTATCTTATTAATATGAAAAAAAAATATGATCGATTGTGTCCCTCTACTAATACTCAAAAAGCCGACATTTTGACATTTTCGCGAGGAGTAATGAAACAAAAAACACGTTTAAGACTTTTGGATAAAAGACAAATATACATTTTATTCACTAAAAATTGATTTTTTCGAAATAATATTCTCAATCCAGTGACCTAACTCTAAATTATGGCATAAATTGATTTCTTATAAAAGCAATAATATATTTACAACCTCGGAATTCTCGAAATGTGATCATTAAAAAAATAGTGCTGAAATAAGTACGAAATTATTTCTAGCGGGAAAACTTCTTAACCAAGATTTACTTCACCCCTTTCAACTCCCTATCCTCAGGAGCTACGCTCTTAAAAATCCTAAATGGTAAGAGGTATCGAGTGATAACTTATGTGAAATGTTTTTCATTTTTTTCTTAGATAGTTATCTCTGAAGTTCAAAATTCGTAATGGGTTGAAAAAAGCAATCTTCGGCGCCAGGCAGCTATAGTCGAAGCTAAGACTTTTTTTTCAATCAAAACGCCTGTTTCATGATAGCTAAGTTAGCGCCCAGGATAGCAATGGAAATAGCTTATGTCCAAAAAACGTTTTTATTTAAACAACTAGCACGATTTAAAAAATCAATCACCAAAGGGAAAAAAGAAAAACATTTCAAATAAGCTTTTACTCGAGACCTGTTACCACTTCAGATTTTTATGAGGGGGGCAGGTGATTGAAAGTGGCGAAGTAAATTTTGGTTAAAAGGTAGTCCCCATCAATATTATCTTGTACGAGAAATCCGAACACCCTGTATAACGAGCACTCAGATTTCGTGGAATGAGGGAAAGTAAATACGATAAAAATTTAATTCTTCAAAATATTATTAACCTCCAGTCAAATAAGAAACTAAAAACACGTTTACTTATACCTATTAAAAGATGAAAAATAAAAAAAGCAGATGAGTGCACACATTCTATTCTTATAGATATTTAAAACTGACCCACTACATTTTATGTGCAGTTTTAAATGAATGTCACGAAGTATTTATTATCCTCATTAACAACTTACATAGATCTTGTTTTTCTTCTTCTACATATATGCAAAGTAATTGGGCCACTTTTGACGCTTTTGAAGAGTTTCACGGCCTCGGCATGTGATATATCATGACAAACGTGACCATTCACAGTCAAGACTTCATCACCTACAATTTTGATGATTAGAAAGAAATATATACAACTTTGTTTTGTGTATTGAAATTTTGTTACAAAAGTTTCATGCAAGGGAGTAAGATAAACAAACACAAGCAAAACAAAGAAAAGAGTTTCAGCTTCATCCTACTGGAGGAAACAAAATCTCATTAAACTTTCAATAACTATTTACTACGATTTACTCTTCTTTTCGAATACTCTCCCTTCCAAGGGCTGTAGGTCGGAAAATGCAGGTTGGATTTAATAAATTTATTTATGTGCTCCTTTCTCAGCAGTCTTCTTTCTAAAGAATCCTACGTTAAGAAATAACATATAATGGAATTTTATACTTGAATTCTCCTATTTATAATTCTGTTAAAAACGTATTTAATTGTTGAGGAATATTTTGAGAAGCGCTTTAACGTTCAAACTTAGTACTTTTAGATAAGTAGATACCTACCAGACATGGGTAGTATTCGAATACCCGGTATTCTGAATCCTATTCAGAATACATTTGGCTGGTATTCGAATACTATTCGAATACATTTGTGTATTTGGTATTTATTATTCGACTGAATAATTTTTTGCACAGTACTTGGTATTCTGGATTCTGAATACCGTTTTTGAAACCCAGTATTCGAATACCCACCATTCGAATCCTAGTAATCGTTACGCTTAACGCAACTGAAACGTGTATTAAAGCATTTTATGTTTTATTCATAACTTTAATATTGTTTTTCAAATCTTTTTTATTGAAACTGTGTATGAAAAACATATATTTTAAGTTTTATTATAGATTTCTTATTTTTGTTATATATTTTTCTAAACAGAACATAGAAAAAAACAATTTTTATGTGCGCATAGATATGTTTTTTTAGTTGGAATATTCCTGAAATATTCATATGTCAACGAATCCACGTATTCAAATACAGCGGTGTTCAAATACTTTTTTTTCTTTGTATTCGAATCTGGATTATTCGAATACAATTTAGAATAAAGTATTCAGGATTCGTATTCGAATACCGGATTCCAGTATTCGACCCAAGTCTGATACCTACTAATATAGGTGCAGGACGATGTGACAATAGATCCGTCGAGATTCGAAGAATAAGTAAGAACAACTATGAAACATTATAAAGCCACAGAAGAAGACAATATAAGTTTTGAACTAATAAAATATGAAGGAGTGGAAATGTAAAAAGTAGTAATTACATGATCATCAGATATCGCTCGATTCACAGGCCAATTTCATACAGTACCTTTACTCTTTTCAATGTAGCCTTTCGCCTTTCCCAGGCTAATGGTAGGACTTCAGGAGTCGCAGTTTTCACAATGAATATAGAAATACGAAGGTGCTTAACAAACCTGCTTTGAGTTTTCCATCTTCTGCTGCTTGTCCGTTGACCATTATTGTTTTTATGAATATCCCTAGAGCTCCTTTGGGAGAATCACTGCCACCAACTATTGTGAATCCTAAAGATTTCTTCCCGATGCCTTTCTCAAGTTTTACAGTGTGGAAAGTACATATACTCAAACAAGGTCTACGTGGTAATGTACAGAAATTGCCCGGTATTATTGTTCCTGTTCTATTCGTTTCATCGGTCATTGGACTAGATGGAAAATATTCATTTGATTGATGGTAAGCTGGTTTGCGTAACACTTTATTATAGCTTCTATTAGTAGAGCTATTCTTTTGAAAGTAATGTTGCCTTTTATATAGTGGACTTGAGTTGGCAGGGAAATGTGACATTGAATACCTTGCTGAAGGTACATTCTCACTATCAACTAAGCTCTCTAGCATCAATGATCGAATAACAACTAGTTGTACTTCTAAGTCATTCGTAGAAAGACATTGACGCGCTTCATGTGCTGCTAGATCTGCTATTCGAATTCCATTTATGCTAACTATTTCATCACCAACTAGCAATGTTCCATCCCTATAAAAAAGAAGTTGTTGCAGCTTAGGGACAACGTATGTCCTTGATTACTAAACAGAAACAGGTACGTTCGTTTCTATAAATTGGTTAGGTAAGTAGAGGAAAATTTAAACGTATATACTAACCTTGCTGCTATTCCTTCAAGTACCAAACGTGCCACAATATATCCTTGAAAGACTTGTTTACTTTTAGCTATCAGAATGCCAAGTTCATCTGAGCTATGACTTTTGGTTAATTTTACTGTCATAACGTTCTTGTTGTGCCCGAATAAATCTAAGCTCGGTATACTGTTCTGGTGTGCATTAGACTTTTGTGTACCCAAAGAGGCAGCTCTTTTCGTTCGTTCCCTTTTCGAAGAAGGTTTTTTGTTTCTTTTAACACATGTTGGAGTTGATGACTCAATATTTGATTCATTATTAGATGAAAATGAATCATTGACTATTATCCCACTATCTGAATCTTCGTTATCCAAAAAAGATATTTCATCGTCGTCAATAAGTGGTTCTTCTTGATCAACTAATCGCCTTATAGTCTGGAGTTTATCCAAATCCGGTAGCGCTCCGTATGAGAAACTCCGTTTCTTCATATTAGGATCATTATTTCTCGTGAACTCATCTTCCATATTACCTGGATTGTTTTTATATATTTTCATGAAAAATCTATTCGTAGATGAATTCAGATATTTTTCCGACATGGCACGCAACTTTGCTGCAAAACAAGATGACCTAGTTGCAGGATCACTTTGTTTGCTTTCTTCTGATGACAAAAAATCCACGTCTTCCATATCTGTGTTGTTGACATTTTTACATAAAGGCGGATGTATTGGTTGATCTGAGCTGCAGGATGGTATACTGTCACCCGTGGACACATTAGAGTTCGATCTGAAGCAGGACAATCTGGTATGTTTTACCTTACTTAATAGAGGATTTCTGGTTTCAATTGATGTATTTGACTCAAATGTTCGCGGCTGGGATTTGTGCCTTTTTTTCTCTGATTTTTCGATTAGAATAGCGCCATCTTTAACGTTATAGAAATTCGTCTTGCTTTTGTGGAAATGCCGTCTTGTCCATGATAACGGTGTCATATCTGAAAGAAAAATTTGATAATGCAAAGGTATATTTTTCTAGTTTTTATACTGTAAATTGTAAGGAGTGTCGAACGGAACCAACCCTGTTGACTGAGCGACACCGCTGTGGTCAGCCATCAAATTTAGAATATTTTCTATAAGACAACAACCATTATTCAAGATATGAGCTAACAAGGAGCCACTGATCCAACTTATAGTCCCTGGACGTCGACAGTAATATTTTTGTAGAAAAGGATAATTCCATATGATTTGGCGTCGATTACCTACCGTGTACTTATTTCAATAACCAAGAAAGATAGTTATCCGTTACCTAGAATGGATAATACCTTGGATACTTTCTCTCTGAGCCAATCTTTTGACAATTCAATTTGATGCCTATCGGACTATGTGGTCCTTTCGATTTATTTGACTGAAGTGGCAAACGGGTCTGATTTATTTGGACGACGTGAATGTTGTAGGAAAACTCTTCTAAAAGCCCTTAAAGAACTTCTAAGTGTTCCAACGGTTATGTGTAACCAACTTTAACATAAGTTACAAGAAATGCATGATCTAAAATCTGAGTCCGACATAGATGCAAAAAACACCACTTTTCATATATGCTGGCTGCTACTGAAGCGGTACTCTTCTATTTTAGCAGATCATATCAGAGAGGAATAAGTGTGTTACCAAAAAACAGGGTCGCATTTCTTGTACATAAGACAAGATGGAAGAGATGCTTAGCTTAGCTTACGACGAACAACTGAAGGACATGAGAAGTGACAAACCAATACAATAAAATCGGCTCAAAAATACAGTCCATGTTTGAAGTGAATCCTTGTAGTAGAAAAGACCGGCCTGCCAAGAAATCTAGAAGTGAAGTCTTACTGGAGCCAATGGAACGGTTTTTTCTTGGAAGATGGGGAGATATAGTGAGTCTTGACTGCAACTAGTTTTCCAAGAAGTAGATTTGGCTATCACAAAGACTCTACAGAAGGTTCGGGAAATAATCTATTGGGTGAACTGCAAAGAGGAATTTGAACTATGGAATTGTGTTGATTAGTGAGAATAAATCGATACAACTTTCCGTCCCGTTACAATATCGTTTCATACTTTCGATGAGATGTAATTTTCCGCACTCCGAAAATATTATAAAATCTTATTACCTATGCGTGATCTGTGTCTCTGGTTTTGTCTAGTGTTGGTAATAATATCAAAATCGGCATGTCGGTCATCTTGTCCAATGGAATAAAGTTGGTCATCCTGTCGAGTCTCTGATATTCTTAGCGGTGACAGACTGAGCAACCTTGGGGACTCATCCTGTTTTCGAAACCACCGCATTATCTAAAAATAAAAATTCAGATGCTGTAGGATTTTATTTATTAGGATACGAATAATCAATGGGATCTTCATTTTGGAATGTCAACATGTATACGAGGGCAGCAAGGAAGCTTTGTTTCAGATCGAATATATACTTAAGATCTATAACTTTTCATTGAGGAGCAGACACTGCTTTGGATTATTTTCCTTTCATGCAAAGGAATATAATCTGAATAGTGTATGCAAGTTGTTTAAGAAAAGTGATACTATGTCATAAAGGATGTTATAACAATTATGAAGAAAGTCTTTCATCAAGCAGTTTTTGTTAGTTAAAAAAATAGACGAAATTTATAAAACTGCTACCAAGATTCGTCATATCGATCGACGTAGTTTCAAAACGGCTACCGTAAAAAAATACAAAATGCTCTTTGGCTGAATATCCTTGAAAGTGTTTGTCATTCAGTGATCCACACAATTTATAGCTATAATTTGTGTCAATATTAGGTATTTTCTAAACAAATCTACAAATAAAAAAAATGAAAACTACGAATTTATGTTTTTTATGAAACTGAACTTTTCATTATGTTAATCTAATTTGAAGTATTGATCTATCAATTATATTGGGCATACACATTTTTCGTTTTTTCATATCAATTATAATTAGTGCACAAAAGAACCTTCAAAGAATATAAGAAGCCCGTATGCTGTTGTGATTAAACTGTCAAATGTAATTGTATAGGTACCATCTACGTTAGTTGTTGCTTTATAATATGATTGAAGAAATTACAGTGACCTTGAAATAACACGAGATTTGCTATAGTTAAAGAATAATTATGCATTATATACGGTATAATGTCCATAATTTATGAAATGCACTTCAAAGATTTTATTACCAGCCCATTCATGGGCGTGCAGAGGAGGGCAGCTGCCCCCTGGACCTGGCCTGCCTTCCAAGGATTTAGCTGGTTAATTAAAGTACAATTTAACTATTTAAAAATTTTCATTAAAAACTCATATCTGAGTTTTACAACAAGATAATTAGCCAGATTTTAAAAATATCGTACTATATGCTTAAGGGCCCATACATGATCACACCTGGTTGATCAACACGAAATCAGGATCAGCAAAGCAGATGAAAAACATCAGTGTTGTGAGGTTTTCTGAAAGTTTCATTATTCCCAAAAAGGCTTTATTTTTGTATAAGTCCGATTTTACTTTCCACAGATGGGGAAGATTACGATATTTCTATCTATCACAATCTTCCACGCTTCATTATTTTGTATTGTTATCGCAATTATTATAATACAAAGATAATTTATCTTGGAAATGATGGTAAAGGTAAAACCAACGTTTACAGTCTATAAAACGACCAGAAGGGCTAACGATTTCTCGAATATTGGAATTTCTCATCACCTACTTAGTAGGTACCTACTGATTTTTTTTTTCTAACAGGATTAGTAACAAATGTTTCAAATAAGATGGTTATCTACATTTAAATCGATTAGATTTAGAATATCAGTATGGGTGTAATTTCGAGGAATATTATTAAATCCGATTTGCGAGAATTATATTGAAAGCTTAATTCAAATATCAATTGAATGTATACAATTATCAAATATTTTTCTTGTGGTATATATTCTTGCATAATTGCCATTCGATCACCTGTTTTGAAACGAACTTGAATTGTAATAAAAAATTGAGATATTTCACCCAACAATGTGGTTCCAATATTCGTCATTTTGGTGAGGGTTACTCAAGCAAACTGATGTTGAAGTCCAATACGTTTTCAGAACCCTAGGCTCCTTCTACGAGTATCAAAGGTGTTCTTGGTCCCCTCAACAAGATGATCAACTTTGATTTGGTGCCTTCAACCTGCCCATAGACGAATCAAGATTTTACCTGGACTCGACCAAGTTGAGGGACATGTCCGACTGTGTATGAGCCCCATTATACTTTCACTATGCTAGCCACAAATTAAACCTTTGAATGACGTAAACAGTGTTTGTGAGATCCGCAACTGCATTGGAACTGTCAAATAAACAATTGTTTTTTTGAGGTATCAAGTTTGCTTCGAAAATATGCACTGAAAATTCCATTGCTGTGGGAAACAAGGTTGTCTCAGAAAGATAAAAGTATTTCATTTTTTAAAAACCATTTTATTGAAATTGTCTTGAAAAGCTTTCACAAGGTGGGTAATACATTACAAGGAAAATAGCGTTTCTTTTGTTATATGCAGTTGGACAAACCACACTAATATTGTCTTTATGTACCAATCGCAGAAATATTGCAGTGATGAAATATTAATGTCAGCTAATGAAATAGCCAAAGCTTTGAATCTAGAGCTAGATTTACGCGGACAACAACTCGACAAAAATACGGGGCAAAGCATCCAACTACTTCATTACCTACAAATTGAAAAAAATATATGAAAGCAATTTCTAATTCTAAAGTCTATGAATTATATGAGATTACGACTACGCCCATGAGCCCATTTAATTGATGTATAGATAGCGCCCGCAGCAGACAATGAAAATCACAAGATGATAATGTAGACGTATTCTTATATTGTCAATGTCTATACCAACCAATTATCTTATATATTTTTCTCAAACAAAATCAAAGAAAAATAATAATTAACATTATACTTATTTTCTTTTCATAAATAACAGTTACATTTGGTATACCTGAATGTGAAGGTTACCATGGAGGTAGAATTTAAAAATTACTTTCAAATATTGGCCGTGTCCATAGATGCGACTGATTATCAATCAATCAATTAGTAGTCAGTAATCACTAATACATCCCAAAAGCTAGCAGAGCAAAGTGAGCAGAATCCAAAATACATATTTGGTGCTTCTAGAGCTAATTAAGTGCATATTAAGTGCTGTATTCCGAAATTAATTGCCCTTGTAGTTTTCTGGAAAATGGCTGCTTTGCTAGCTTTAGATACAAAGCACTTAATTAGGACTTAATTGGCTCTACAAGCACCAAATGTGTATTTTGGATTCTGCTCACTTTGTTCTGCCAACTTTAGGGACGTATCACTAGTCTTCTGGACACGACTGACGTATCGTTTAGCTCATTTGTCAAAAGAATTGAAATAATTTAATTCGAAAATTGTGTATATTATGAAAAATAAAAATGGGTAAAGCAGAAACAAGAGATAGGTTATGTTGCACTATTACTGATTACCTGTCAACTTTCTGATTACTAATCAGTCACTTTTCTGGACATGACCATTGCTTATTTTGTAAAAACATCAGTTATATCTGTTTAATAAGCATTTTCAACCCAAAATAACGCAACATATTGTAGTGTGTTTTTTGCACATATTGATTAACATTTTACTATCAGCAAACAGAATGAGGTAATAAGCGTTTTACGACTGTAACCGTTCATCATTAGTTCCGCTAAAAATATATAAGTTCAAGTTGTGTTATTATTTTTATTGGTTTGCTTTGAATGTTGTTGAAGCATGCCACACGAACATGAAACATGACAAATACATAATAATTATTAAAATAAGACAAACCTATTCGCATGCGGAAAACTGAATGCTCAATTCGAACGGACTTTGAACCGGGACATCCACCTAGAAGTATGATAAAAGCATAGGTAAAAGACAGCAGGGAAACTCTCGTCGGCACCTTTGATCTTTCGAAAGCACAAAATTTTACTTCGACTGCGCCATTCCGGTGTAAAGCCGAGGGTCGGCTTCAATAAAATTTCATGTCATAGGAAATGTTTACGACAGGAGCGTATTCAAAGATAAAGCGTGTGCATTTGGTATATTCCAAATGGAGGTTTATATTATATAATGAAATATTTTAAATCTTAACTGTATTTCATGATAGAAACTATAGTATAATTCATAACTGGGAATTTATAAAAGTTATAGCTAATATTATTTATGATAATTTAAGATAAAGTAATTACTTTTCTTGCAATACTTTTTTGGTCTTTCAATGTATAGTAAACTCTTAATCTAATGTATAACTTAAGAACAAAGATTTTAGGGAAATTAGGACAGGGATGATATTTGAATAATAAAAAATGGAAATACCTATAATCAATCAATGAAATTTGATAACTTGACATAAAATTTGATTACTACTAATATCAAAAAAACATATACTTACTTTTTACTAAATAAAATTTTCTATTTTTGAGAAAACCAACCATTTTTGATTTTCTGAAAAAATGCCCCCTCTACTAACTGAAAACATATTTCAGACTGTAACGCGGAAACGTATGATTATTTCTAAAAATGTACAATTTAAATATTTCCGGATATGGGATTTTCTTTAATTCTGAAGTATCGGATTTTCAATTTTCTAGAAAAATTGCCCCCACCATCCCCTTTGGGGAAAGATTTGGAGGGGAGAGGCACTGGACCAATTCTCAATCCTTTTTTTCAAATGAAAAAAATCATCAAAATCGGAGCACGTTTACTATGCAAAAGGCGCGGACAAACATAAAAAAAGCATATATACGGTCGAATTGAGAAACCTTTTTTGAAGTTGGTTAAAAAGATCAAACATACAATCGGATTGTACAGGCACCTCCTCCTTTGTTTGAAGACGGTCAAAAAAGCGATCAACATCTAGTCCACATTGAACAACAGCATATTCAAGAATAAGGATATCAATAAATATTTACCGACCGACGTTATTAGTTGGTGCACTGAAAAATACAAAATGATATTAATTCTATTGGTGCTGGTACTTGTGAAGTTGGTGCCAAAAGTTATCAATCTACCTGCAACTGCACGACTTCAAAAGTACCAGCATCAATAGAATTGATATCATTTTGTATTTTTCAGTGCACCAACTAATAACGTCGGTCCATTTTTTTTGTATAAAATATTTACTTCACATACTTTTGAATGTAACATTAGTCACGAAAATCGTTGAATGTTCACTAATACTAAAGAAGATAGTACTTATCCTATTACCCACGTATATTCTTTGCTTGTGTTTGTTAGGTATTATTTAGAGACTTAGAGATCTCAAAACATCGCAGCGGAAATACGCTTAATTAAACATATTAGATTTTACTATTTTACCACTGTTCTAACTCGAAAACCGTTACTCTAAGGAAAAAATCATTAAAAATGTTGCTACAAATAATCTGGTCTTCTATATGGTTGCCTCAGATTTTCAATTTTCGAAAGAAATTGCTCCCTCCACATAGCGAATATACACATATTTGAGATTTTAACATCGCTGTAACTAGAAAACCGAAACTCTTTTTAAAAAAAATCTATTAAATGTTTCCGGGTATTGTACTATCTTTACTTCTGCCACCTCAGATTTTCGAGAAAAATTGTTCCCTTCCTCCTTCGGGGGTGTTTTTTGAAGGGAAGGAGATTTAGGATTTGATTTTTTACGAATATGGGACCATTTCTCAAGTAAGATAGGTATGAATCTACAGTGAAAAAACTAGGAATGAGCTTATTAGTTCGCGCACAGGAAAATACGAAATATTTAGTATTAATTCTCTTGGTGCTGGTTATTTTGAAGTGGTGCAGACTTTTGGCACCAACAACACCAATAGAATTCTAATATTCTTTCATATTTTTCCGGTGCAACTAATAAAGTCGGTCTTAGTTTTGGTAAAAAGTTATTTATTGAATCATCAAAATCACAACACAAACATACAGTCGATCTGTATATTTCCGTTGTTTTTGCGAAGTCAATCAAAATAGTATAAAAGAGTAGGAGATGGAGATCCGAAAAATTATAGATACAGAATAAATACACATACTTGAAGACATGAAGACGATAATTCTATCTGGAAGAAAATAGAAGATGAGATTAAAAGATCATTGAAAATACTTATACATTCAAAAATAACTACATTAGTATGGCTGGACTGCTGAAGAAATCCTCGCTTTTCAGCTATTTGTGCAAAATACAGGATAAGGGATAACGTCTATATGCAACTTTCTTATAATAATTATATAACGCATTACACAATAAAATATGTTCAATTAAAAATTTAATAGAAAAAAAGTCAATGAATTCAGATCATAATTATTAAACTGACTCACTATGTGAATTTATGTCATAATGATATATTTATTTATATTGGTACAAGTACCGGGTGTAAACGGATTTATTAGAGAAACAGAAAAATCATAAATTACCCAATACATATTCGCTGGCAATCAGTAATGTGAATCAAATTCTTGCAAAATCCAAAATATGCATTTCGAAACTGCTGAATTGAATTGAAGGCAGCAGATTAAACTGTCAGAAATGATTTTTCTTTACAATTATTGACAGATAGAAATTGCATCCGAATAAGTCAATACTCAAAACTGTTGAATATTAAGTACAAGCTGACCCGGCGAATTTTGTACCGCCCAAAAGTCAATGAGATGAGTGCTGTATCAAGTTTTACCTAAATTAATTTATCAACGTATATATGGTAGCTAGGATTAGATGAAACTCACGATCCGATATGGTATTGATGTAGATGTTTGACAAATCGGCAAGGAATAATTATGGCGGATCTTAATTTACCTGTATATTTTTTCAGTTAATTTTCTGATATTCTAATAATTATTTTGTTATTCTATACGAAGAGGAATCCAGAAAATAAGAGATATTTAAAATCGGTCCAGCCAATCTTGAGTTATAAATGGTTTAAGTAACACCACTTTGTTTTATATATACATAGATATGGTCAACAGATAATAATCCAAATCCAAATGAAATCATTTGGGAAGGCTTTCAAAACAAGAAAATCACCGTTTGGCGCGGTTTCATAACTAATTTTATCTTGTTACCATTGTTTTTGTGTAAAAAATAGCTAAATCAGAGATTCAGAGATTATTCTCTCTCTCTTTTCTCTGTCATCCTTATGGAATCGGTGAAAGAAGTTTCACTTCTTAACACGTGCATTGAGTTGATCACGTTCTTTTTTGATAGGATACAGAATAGTGAGGTCGAATCAGCAACTGTTACTGATGAAAGATACCTGCAAATGTTACAAGATGATGCTATTCCTTTCATATAAAACGAGCAAGAAGGAAATGAAAAGATGATTTTTAAGCAGAATGGAGCACCTCCGCATATTTAACGACCAACAATAATTGTTAACTGCTGTTTCTCCAGATCGTGTTGTAAGCCACCGCAACTCAGCGGATAACTCTTGGATTATTCAAAGAAATGCTGTTTATTAGAAGTAAAAAAACTAATTGGGAATAAATCACTGTATTTCAACGAAGATTACCGAGTAATTCTGTGTACGATTTGGAGGAACTTAATTTGTTAAAAACAGAATAAGCTGAAATATATCCTTTATGATAAACTTGTTAATGCTATCCATTGTCAGATTATAATATTGATACAAAATCTTTTTTAATAAACCTATATTATTCACAATTTCCTCAGCGTTCTAGTAAGATACGGGGTGTTCTATTTGAAATTCTTGATTTGATGTTCATAAAAAAACAAGAACATTTTTACAGTGCAGAAAATCCTAGAAGTTGACACCCGGTATGGTGTTCATTCATACATTTTTAAAATAATTCGCCAGTACCATGTAGAATTATTATACCAGAAGGATGTTGAAATAGAATTCACACAGATAGCGTACGTAGCTACGTAATTTTATGAAAAATATAAATATCGGTATTTAGTTGATGCCGTTATGAAATAAGATTATAAAAGCGATTCTAATGCGCTGTTACGAGATACCGCATTCATATCGACATTTTGGTTCATCTAGATTCAATTATGGTATAATTACCAGACAATTCCATCGAAGTGATGTTAATTACTTTTATATTACCAACTATATGAGTATAAAAATCACACCCCATCTGTTGAAACAAATCAATTTCAGAACAGTTGCATGTACCGACATAAATAAGGGGAAAAACTAATCATCTTCATATAGCGAAAAATTACCTCTAAATTCTTGATCTAAGAAGCATGTGAATTGCACATAAATATATAAAATAATGTTGTTTGTTTATATAAATCATTTGTGTGATTATCTCGGTCATGTACCTTAATTAGCATGAGCGAACAAGTACATATTTCCTAAACTAAATGGTAGTCGTCCAAACATTGTAAACATAAATATTTTTTTACTAAAATAGGACCGACATAGTGCACTGAAAAAAACAAAATAATATTAATTCAAATGGTACCAGTAATTTTGAAGTTATCTAGGTAGATAGAAAGCTTTTGGCATCAAGTTCAAAAGTACCAGCACCAGTAGAATTAATATCATTTGTATTTTTTAGTGCACCAACTAATAAAAAAAATACTTCACATTTTTTAGTGTATCGTTAGTCATCAAAATTACTGACCGGTCCAGAGATTTATAAGAAAATATAGGTAGTGGAAGTACACATATTTCCAGACTTTATTGCTGTAAGTCAGAAGCCGTTTTTTGGCCGACTTCAAAAAAAGGAGGAGGTATACAATTCGGTTGTATACTATGTTTACTTTTCTTTTCTTTTTTTCTTTATGGCTGTTAGCGCGTTTTAGATAGTAAACGTACTCTGATTTAGACGATTTTTGCTTCATTTGAAAGAGGAGAGTTGAGAAATGGTCCCATATTCAGAAAAACTTTAATCCGAAATCTCCTCCAAAAACCGCCTCCAAAGGGGGTGGAGGGGGCAATTTTTCTGGAAAATTGAAAATCCGAGACGGCAGAATTAAAGAAAATTCCATATCCGGAAACGTTTAAATTGAACATTTAAAAAAAATAACCATAAGTTTCCGCGTCACAATCTTAAATATGTGTTTCAGATATGTGGAAGGGGCAAATTTTTCCGAGAATCGAAAATTAGAAAGGGTACCATATCCGGACATGTTTAAATTGAACATTTTCTCAAAAGAGTTAAGGTTTCCGAGTTTCGCAATGGTAAAGTCTAAAATATGTGATATGCGTATTTAAGCTATGTTGAAGAGTATTTTCTTTTTTCTAAAATTGAAAATATGAGACGGCCAAATTAAAGAAAAGAGTTACGGTTTTCGAGGTACAGCATTAAAGTCTGAAACACCTACCTATGTATATTTGCGCCGCGATCCGCGATGTTTTGAAATCTCTGAATAATAAATAACAAGTACAAGTTAAGCCTGTATCTTTTTGGGTATTAGTGAACGTTCAACAATTTCCGTGACTAATGTTACACTCAAAAATGTGATATAAATATTTTTTACAAAAAATTTGTTGTTGCACTGAAAAATACAAAATAATATTAATTTTATTGGTGTTGGTAATTTTGAAGTTGTGCCGTTGTAGTTTGTTGTTGTATGCACCAACTCCAAAAGAATCAGCACCAATAGAATTAATATTATTTTGTATTTTTCAGTACAACATCTAATAAAGTCGGTCCAATTTTTTGTAAAAAATATTTATTAATATATCTACTATTTAAAATTGCTGGATATGGTCTCTCCTGTAATTTTGCCTTCTCAAAATGTCCTCTCCAAGGGAAGAGAAGGAAATATTAGATTCTAATATAAGAGGGATTGTTAATGATTTGTAATGGATTAATAATTTTTTTATATTATGATCATCTGGACATTTGTAGTTGTAATTTATGTTGTATGTTGTATTTGTTTATTTGTATTGTATAATTACGTAGATTTAGATGCTGTTAAGGTTGTAGATTTAAATTCATTATTGAGTTCAGGTCTACACACAGATGATATTTGCATCTCGGTCGGCAGGGCTCATAATAAGTCAGACATATTAGCATAGGTACTATTTTTTTTATCAAGATTTGTATGTTAGCCTGAATAAATTATTATTATTATTATTATTATAAATTTGTTTAACGAGTAATATTTCTCTGCTTTCTTCTTTCATTTAAAAATCGGAACACGGTTAGATACTAAGTATGCGAAACGCGCGAACGAACATAAAAAACCCCGAGCTGTAATGTATACCTCCTCCGTTTGGAAAGTCGGTAAAAAAATATAAAAGGTAGCCAAGACGTTAATGTAACTGAAATCAATTTTGATAAATATGGTTTTCAGCTATTCCAAGAAATTTGACAAAAAAAACTTTTAACCCAATACCTACCGTTGACAAAAAACACGAAATGTAGTTTTGTCCTCTTATAGAGTCTACTACTATTTCGTCAAAGTGTAGAAATAATAGGAATGAAGAAAACAATAATACGGGTTATTGAAAATATTTGTTTATTATATGTTTCATTATAAAAAAATAAAATATACCTTGCGGGGCTATCTAAATACTCAATTTTGATTCGAACATGTTTTCTAGAATTTACATAATTGTTCAGAATTAAGCAAAAATCTTGAAAATAAGAAGAAGAGATGAATAATTTTTTATTATCTACTCCTATTAAATAATAGGTATATTGATTTATTAACCTGTTTTTGAGCAATTAATAGCACGCTGTTTGTTTATGGATACTATTAAAAACGATTTGTAAATGATGTTATTTATTTGTACTTGCAGCATAGTATTTTTTGTTATGTAATGGTCGTAACTCAGTGCATCAACAAAAAAGTCGGTTTATTTATTTTAACGTTTTTGAGTGTTTCATTGGTCATCATTCTCTTATATTCATTGAATTAAAAATAAAGCGGAATCTCGAACTTTCCTAGTGCTTGATTTTTTTAAATGTCTAATTTACTGTTTTTCGGAAATTATCGTTTCTTCAATCTTGTGAAATAAAATTTTACCTTTTCGAAAGAAAAAAAACTCTAGTTTGGGGTATGTATTTATGGGGGAAGGGGATATTGGCTTCAAATTAAAAACTCGGGACTATCTCTCCTCTTTCCATCCTGCAAACGAGATCTTCCTAAAAATGATTGTAAAATCTTGAGATGTGTCAATATTAGAACTATTTAGAATCGTAGCTATTATCTGCAATAACTTTATATTGAAAAGTTAATGATATGCATTTTTACTTATTTACTGATAAAATGTGATGTATTTGCCAAAAGGAAAGTTTAGTTTTTGTGATTACAAATGACAAATTTCATTTGTAATTGATGGCTATGAAATCTCTTCTGTTTTTAGCTTATTTATTTTAAGTTCACCACTTTTGCCCCGAAGAAAAGAATAAACATTCTCGAAAGCTCGGCTGAAATCAAATGATTTTATTTATTAAACGACTAGCCTCAAGAATCATTTTTTTATTGTATACATATATAAAGAATTGTTTTTATTAGTTCATAAATTTCCAGCAGCAACTTTTTACATAATTTAAGAAAAAACTATGGATTTGATATATTTTAAATTCAACATTCTACTTTGTTGCCTAGCTCCTATACCTAGGTATTAGCAGGTTCATATTATAGGCATCGAGAGTAGCCTCCTTACTGCTGTATTTCAAAGGTTTTTCGATGTAGGTACGTACCTAAGATTAAGGTGTATTTAATATTTGCCTAATTATCTAATTCATTCTTTTGAGAAATTTTTCGTTCTACATCAAAACTGACAGGTAACTTGACGAGTTTTCGCACTTAATCCAGGAAAAAAGCACACAGAATCCAGATATAAAATAATTCATTTTAATTTAAAGTTTATTGTGTCGATTCTAGGTAATTAATTAATGCGATTTCTCATAATACTACTATTTATTCATCAACTGTAACCACTTGTGAAGTATTCGTATGTGTTTACAGATGTTGCCTATAACATAATTGATGTACGTATACTTAAATACGAATGTTAACCTTTATCTACATGAGTTGCATAAGTAATGTGGTTAGAGAAAACGGTAGTTTATCTTGACTATACCAAACATATTCTACAGGTGGTAAGCGAAAAGCAACCAACAACTGTATAAAATTATCTATCATTTACTACAAGATTAATTCTCGATTAATTCTTCTGACATTCTAATATTTCAATCGAGAAATATGTTGATGTCATGAAACGAGTCGTCAACTATTACGTTTAGAACAATGTTATCACAGAATGATTACAGAATTATTACAGGACTTAAGGCGATTGTTGATAGATTGTTGCCTTCACAGAACATAGATGAGCCATTTCTATTTCTGTGTTTATAGAAAATTTAGTTTCGGAGATTCCATTTAAAAAAAAGATTTCGTATCTTTTTTAATAATGGCAAATAAGTTTTTCAGTCTTCGAAAACAATTCAACGTTTAATATGCGAAAAGAGGTACCACCCACAAAAACATACCTATAATAAAATATTTTTTACAAAAAAATGGACCGACTTTATTAGTTGGTGCACTGAAAAATACAAAATAATATTAATTCTATAGGTGTTGTTACTTTTGAAGTTGTGCAGTTGCAGTTAGAACGATAACTTTTGGCACCAACTTCACAAGTTCCAGCACCAATAGAATTAATATTATTTTGTATTTTTCGGTGCACCAACTAGGTAATAACGTTGGTCCATTTTTTTGTGAAAAATGTTTATAAATTTTTTAGTACGCCAACTAATAAAGCCGGTCGGTTCTATTTTTTGCGAAAAAAAATATTGTAAGAAGTTATCTAATGGAGTTGAAAGTAAATTTTTCACACAAGCTCACAGCGTGACTTCCGAGAAGTATTTTTTTTTGTTCATTAATAGAGCTTCCTGTTTTTATACCGCGAAACCAATGGAAATATAAAACTACGGAAAAGATATTCTATGTTAGCACAACACCATAGATAGATATTAATCGGATGTAACTCAAATAATAATTATAATTGGAAGATATCTAAACAGGTTTATGTCTGAATTTTATGAGGTTCTCCTATGGAAGTTTTAAATTAACAGAATGACTGGTAGGAAATAAAACGATTATTATTGACTTTGAATTTCTTGTAGAACAAATAAACTGGTCTTTATATTCCATCTCAACGAAAAACGTAGAACTGGAAAGCAATATTTTTCCTCTGGCGAACCTTTGTTCGCATAATATTACTTTACATCAACTTTTTCAGCTCTAAAAAATGGCGTATTTATTAGGCGATGTTTCGTTTCCTATAAACCACCGTCAACTTTTTTTGGATCCAACTAATGTTGGTCCCTTGAACAAACTGTACTTTTAACTATGTTATTTTGTCATCTTCATTACATCATTGTATGAATTCGGCCCTATTGAAAAAAGTTTCTTGTGTTACGAGCGAATAGCCGTTTTCATGTCAAAAATATTTTATGTAAAGAACTGACCTTTCAACAAGTTTATTTTATTGAATAGATTTCACGTTATCCATGCGAATCAAGGTCAATTATTGTAGTGTGCTCATTAGTTTTGACACCATACCTAATATTTAGCAAAACAATTTCACCTTCAATTTTGGTAAGCCTACATAATAATGTAAGTATATTTCGGAGCACCGCAATGATTCAGTTTAGTTTGAGGTAGGTAGGTAATATGAATAGCTGAATAGCTATATTATTGTTTCTTTTTTCAACCTTATTTGAAATTTATCCTGATTAATGGCTAAAATGAAGCTAAGCTTGAGATGCTTAGGATATCTTGCAAGGCTCCAGTATACAGGGCTGGTCAAGAAATTCTCGCTTTTAATTTTTTTGCAACAACTGGACCGACTTCATTGTACTAAAAACAACAAATTATATTGATTCCAATTATACCCTAATTAAAAACTTCGGATGTCGCGCAAACAGATCAAGTAGAAGTATCAACATTTGAATGATTTTGACAATACATGTTTCTATGTAATTAAATATTGTTCAATTCACGCAATATTTCTATGTTTGTGATTTTAATATCAGATATTAATTTGTTGTTTGTACTTCCCTCAATAAGGGAAGTATTTATTTTATTTCTGGGGCCATTTCTAATAAAAATATCAAAATCGTTGAAGGTTTAGTATGCAAACTTTTCGATCAAAAGTAGGTACATACAAAGTTATTTATTCGAAATATGGATATCTTTGGAACTTTGTGGAAGTCGGTCGAAAAAGGCTTATAACTGTATATAGAGGTGGAAAATGTAAATAATTGAATAATTCTTCTTATGTGTACGATTCGTCGGAAGGCGGAGCACCTTAGCGAGTGCGGACGTTGGTGGGACCCGGGTAGTGTGTTGCATACCGCTATTGGTATTGGTCAGCCATTCATGCCTGGGTCAAGACATATTCCCGAAGCTTCTAGTAACTTCGCGCAAGTTCGGTAGAGCTCGCTTGGCATCGGAAGATGGGCGTAGAAAATACGAGAGCCAATCTGCTTGCTGAGTGCTGCGGAGTCAGAGAGTCAGTCTGGGGCAGTGAATATAAATTGTAAATAGTTGAATATAAATTGTACATAGTTGTAAATAGTGAAGTGTAAATATAGATATAAAGTGTTAAGTTAGATAAATAGTGAATATAAATTGTATATAGTTATGGATATTTAGTGTGTATATATAAATACTGTAGAAATAAATAAACTGTTGTAAATAAATAAAGCCCAGTCACTTTTATATGCCCGTTACATTGGTGTCAGGTGTAGGGTAGTATGGTGTATCAAACGGGATATAAAGGTGATAGTGACTGGGAAGAATGACTCGGACTGAACTATCTGACTGCAGATTTCGCGAGGAAGTGTGCCGCGCTTCACGGTTTTTCGGTAGTGACTTTTGAGAACGTTCCGGAATTCTCTTTCGAACATTATTGAGAAAGAGTTGGCTGCGATAACGGGGTGCAGCTCGGTGCTCTGCTGGATGTTAAAATAAATGCTGTTATAGCTGCTGCAGCGACGATCCTGAGCTGTTGGAGAATAACAAATATGAAGAAGAAAGGAACGCAGGGTACGGTACTGAAGATGCTCCTCGTAGTTGGTTGAACAGAAATTTGATGACAGTATCCAGCTTCCGAATACCATGTGGTGTAGATACCATTGAACCAAAGCGTCTTAAACGGTTTGGCTATCGTCATCTTCTAAACAGTCAAGAGCTGCTAGGATCTGGTGGGTTGAGTGATAGAAGACTACGATGGCATCATGAAGAATGTCCTCGACGCTGGGCATGGAACCATGGTAAGGAACTGGTGGTGTTGATGCAATCCCGCAAGTGTTGCTGCAATCCCGCAAGTGTTGCTGCATTGCCGGGTGGTGTGGCAACTTGTTGGGTATTGCTGACCAGTTTCCTGTGGGTGTCACCGAAAATTGCCTGTGGAATAGCGGAGGACGTGGAGATGCTGTGAGTGTATGGCCAACGGTGTAGACTAGTGCGTCCTGGAGGGGATCTAATGGTACAGATGTACTTAAGTTTGAAAGCTGTAATTCATGGCCGGATGGCATGATAGCTTGCTAGACTTGGTGAGAAGATTCCTGAGGGTGCAACCGAGAAATCGCTCTGAGATGGGTACGAAGTGAAGATGCCGACGGTGTAGATGGGCTTTGGGTACTAAGCCGAAGATACAGACAGTATAGAAGCTGGTATGGTCATCGAGCTGAGCTTAGGTATGGAGAACGAGAACTTGGTAGCTGTGGACATTCACTCCCAGTATATGGCAACGTGAACATTCCGTGGTAAAAATCAGCCATCTCTGTCATTGAGAACCAAGGTGGTGTATTCGAGAACACAATGTGGCAATACGTGTTTTAACGAAAAGAACATGCTGCATGAAGAGATTGGCTTTGATGTGCACTCGCTGGGGGTTATGGCGGCTTGGCGATGAAAATTCCAGTGCTTCGAGTTTGTAGTGGCTCAATATAGGATAAGAGAGCATGTTGGACTGTAAATGAAGCCTGGTGGTGAAGTTCAACAGGAAAGTGCGCCGTTGAATTTGGTTTAAGCCAGTGAGTGTCTGTTAGTGTCACGGCGGAGCTGTTGGGGCCAATGGTTGGCAACGATAATGCAGCTGTTGTTATTGGCACCAGGTAGGTGTCAATTGTAGACAAGAAGTCGTGTTGCCTGCATGGACAAGATGGCTGAGCCTTGAGGATGTGTCTTATCGGGACGATCAGATTTAAGGAGGGGGCAATGTAACGAACTTGGCTTCGGTGATCGGTGCCATAATGGTGGGCGTGTACGATTCGTCGGAAGGCGGAGCACCTTAGCGAGTACGGACATTGGTGGGACCCGGGTAGTGTGTTGCATACCGCTATTGGTATTGGTCAGCCATGCATGCCTGGGTCAAGACATATTTCCGAAGCTTCTAGTAACTTCGCGCAAGTTCGGGAGAGCTCGCTTGGCATCGGAAGATGGGCGTAGAAAATACGAGAGCCAATTTGCTTGCCTATATATTGGAGAGTGCTGCGGAGTCAGTGAATCAGTCTGGGACAATCGCCCGGTGCAGACGAGTAAGTCTGGGGCAGTGAATATAAATTGTAAATAGTTGAATATAAATTGTACCTACATAGTTGTAAATAGTGAAGTGTAAATATAAATAGTGTTAAGTTAGATAAATAGTGAATATAAATTGTATATAGTTATGGATATTTAGTGTGTATATATAAATACTGTAGAAATAAATAAATCCCAGTCATTTTTATATGCCCGTTACACTATACATATATCTCGATATATATCTAAGTTCCTTGTCCTATCAAAGTTACGGTGGACATGACTGCCATAGCTTGGGACTGAGTTGCCGGGGTGATTTCAAGTGGAAAATGAACATATATCCGGAATTATAGCCTAGCTGAGCTAGAAGCATTTGAAATTTTAGATAAGTAGTGGGTAATAGGAATTCCCTACTAATTTAAAGACCATTTGAAAAGAAACCGCTTTATTGAATTAGTTGCTCAAAATGTCCATCCAGTCGCTGAATTCATCGTCTAGCTCTTCTTAGAATTGAAGTGGTAGCCAGCCGTCTCAGAATCTGCATGAATAGTTTCTGCGGCATCCATGATTCTAACTACTAGGTGTTCTCTGTTCTCTGTTCTCTGGTGACCTAGGTTCCAATCCACCGGCTTATATAATTTAGTATTAAGTAATAAGAAATTCAGTTACTTGTCGACCAAAGTGTGGATGTGCGCCATCGTGCTGAATCCACATTCGTTGTCTTACATTAAGAGGAACACCATCCAGTAATATTGGAAGATCATTTTCAATGAAACGTAAATAACAAATGACTTGTGTGCCTACAACAACAAACAACAACGGCACAACTCAAAAAGTTCCAGCACCAATAGAATTGATATTATTTTGTATTTTTCAGTGCAACAACTAATAAAGTAGGTCCAATTTTTTGTAAGAAATATTTATTTCACATTTTTGAGTGTAACATTAGTCATGAAAATTGTTGAACGTTCAGTAATACCAAAGAAGATACTAGTTAGAGATCTCAAAATATCGCGGCGCAGATATACAGCATACAGGCTGTTTCAAATTCGAATCTCACCATTGGGATCTCGGAAACTTTAGGCGATACGAAGATGGTTAAATTGGGGCAAAGTTGCGTATTTATGTGCTTAACAATACGCCGTTTAGAAAATTTTAAAATTTTGATTAGTTAGCTTTATTTCTTAATGAATTAACATTAGTCAAGAAAATCGTTGAACGTTCGCTAATAGGTACCACCAATATCCTATAACCCACGTATATTCTTTGCTTGTCCGGAAATACGTGTAAGTATTTCAGATTTAACCATTTTACCACCGCTCTATCTCGAGAAGCGTAACTCTAAGGAAAAATGCTCATTATAAATGTTGTTACAAATACATGTAGTGCCCACAAATTTTCAATTTTTGAAGGAAATCGCGCTCTCCAGATAGCAAAAATGCACATATGTATTTGAGAATTTAACATGCCTAACTCGAAAACCGTAGGACTTTTGAAAAAATTTTCAATTTAAACGTTCTTTAACTATCTTTAATTACCTATACCAACTCAGATTTTCGATTTTCGAGAAAATTTGCACCGTACACCCCCTTCGGGGGCGGTTTTCGGAGGGAAGTGGATTTCGGATTTGCTTTTTTATGAATATTGGACCATTTCTCAAGCCTCCTCTTTCAAATGAATCAAAAATTATCAAAATCATAGTAGGATTACTATATAAAACGCGCGAACAAACAAAAAAAAGCAGACAGTCGAATTGTATTCCTCCTCCGTTCGGGGTTCGTCAGTCAATAAATAGCACATTTACATTGCCACTTTTTTCACTATTTCCAAAGGTGTTGATAGTTGAAACGTCAAGTTAAAACGTTTCGTCTATGTGTAACTATCATGAACTTTTTTTTTCTTAAGGGAGTCATAATGGTATTCCACAAATTTGAATAGCCCTTTTTATCACCTTTTTGGCCTTGCCCGTGCTGTCCTAAAAATCCGAGAAATTAAATAAATTACTTTTATAAATTAGTTGGCTTTGATTTTTCCAATCGGTGACACGTAAATAACAGTCTGTATTATTGTCAATTGCTGAGTCGTTGAAAATGGAGTTCTCCAATAAAAAAAAACGGGATATGATAAAAGTTTATTACAAGAATGATACATACATACATACATACGTTGGAAGTGTATCTTAACATGTATACCGAGAGACGACAACCTCACAGAACTTTATTTAACAGAAATTTATCTGAGCATGGTTCCTTTAAAAAACCCAGACAAAAATATTGGGACAGGATGGATGATGAAAATAGAGAAAACATTATTAATGAGGTATAATAAATCTTGAATTATTTGATTATTAATTTCTGTATTAACGACGCAAAGTATCACATCGAATGCGACAATCATACTTTGCTTTCGAAAAACACATTTTTTGACCGAAGAACCATGAACGGAGTAGGTATACAACTCGACTGTGTGCTTTTTTTTCTTGGGTTTGTGCGCTCCTTTTAGATGGTAATCGTACTCTGATTTTAATGATTTTTGATTCATTTGAAAGAGGAGGCTTGAGATATGGTCCCATATTCATAAAAACGCAAATCCGAAATCTCCTTCCCCACGAAACCGCCCGCCGAAGGAGGTGGAGGGGGCAAATTTTATCGAAAATCTGAGTTGGTAAAATTAAAGGTAGGAAACATTTTTTCAAAAGTGTTACGGTTTTCGAGATACAGGCATGTTAAATATGTATGTTTGCTATGTGGAGAAGGCGATTTCTTTCGAAAATTAAAAATTCTGTGTAGGCTACATGAAAGACCTAATTATTTGTAGCAATATTTATAATGAACTTTTTTCCTTAGAGTTGCGGTTTTCGATTTACAACGGTGGTGAAATGGTAACAACTAAAATACTTATGCGTATTTCCGCAGCGATGTTTTGAGATCTCAATAACAAGTAAAGAATATAAGTGGATAATAGGATAAGTAGGTACTATCTTCATTGGTATTAGTGAACGTTCAACGATTTCGTGACTAATGTTACACTCAAAAGTGTGAAATAGATATTTTTTACAAAAAATTGGACCGACGTTATCAGTTGGTGCACAGAAAAATACAAAATAATATTAATTCTATTGGTGCTGGTACTTGTGAAGTTGGTGCCAAAAGTTCTCAATCTAACTGTAACTGCAACAAAAAGTAACAGCACCAATAAAATTAATATTATTTTGTATTTTTCAGTGCACCAACTAATAACGTCGGTCCAATTTTTTGTAAAAAATATTTATTTCTAGAGTCGAAGTTATAATAGCAGCGGCATACGTCGACTTTATTATTTTATTTTATATGTTAAGATACAGTTCCAATATATACACAATGTTTCTATCATTCTTGTAATAAACATCATAAACAAATCATATCTCGTTTTTCTTCATTGGAGAACTCCATTTTCTACGACTCAGCAATTGACAAAAATACAGAATGTCATTTAGGTGTCACCGATTGAAAAAATCAAAGCCAACTACTTTATAAAAGTAATTTATTATATTCTCGGAAGAAAAAAACAACTTTATGATAGTTACACATAGACGAAACGCCAGGTACGAAACTATTAAAACCATTGGAAAGAGTGAAAAAAGTGGCAATGTAAATGTGCTATTTATTTAGAAATTCATTAAGAAATAAATACAGGAGAAAAATAAAATGATTTTCTGAAAATTCGTTTTTTCCGGATATCTCCGGAACTACTCGAAATTTTCAAACTTTCTAAAGAGCGTATTGTTG
The DNA here is from genome assembly GCA_958507055.1 of Crioceris asparagi. NCBI lineage: Eukaryota > Metazoa > Arthropoda > Insecta > Coleoptera > Chrysomelidae > Crioceris > Crioceris asparagi. Next base: position 21,371,378 of record OY293833.1, read on the forward strand.
AGCACATAAATGCGCAACTTTGCCTCTATTTAACCATCTTCTTATCCCCTATAGTTTCCAAGATCCCAATGGTGAGAGTCGAATTTGAAACAGCCTGTATATATTTCAGACTTTACTGCTGCAACTCGAAAACAGTAACTCTTTTGAAAACAAAAATCAATTTAAATGTTGCTACATATAATCTCTTCTATTATTTCATATTTTCAATTTTCAAAAGAAATTGCCCTTCTACATAGCGGAAATACGCATACCATATGTAAAACTTTACCATTGCTGAAACTCCAAAACTCTTTTGAAAAATTGTTCAATTTAAACATCTCCGGATATGGTCCCATCTTTAATTCTGCATTCTCAGATTTTTGATTTTCGAGAAAAATTGACCCTGCACCCCCTTCGGCGTTTTTGGAGGGAAGGAGATTTCGGATTTGAGTTTTTCTAAATATGGCACCATTTCTCAACTCTCCTCTTTCAAATGAAAGAAAAATAGTCTAGATCTGAGTACGTTTACTATGCAAAATGCGCGAAAAGCAAACTTTTTTTGAAGTCGGTTAAAAATAATATTAATTCTTTTGGTACTGGTTACTGGTAACTTTGAAGTTGCGCATTTGTAGATAAAATACTTTTGGCTCCAACGCGTTCGTCCAAAATAATCAACAGAAAAACGGATTTGTAGGTATCAATACTGCTTCATAAGTTTCTCATACGAATCACAAGAACTGAAAAAACTGAAAAAAAAACATGGCCAATTTCATAATTCTTAATTTTTTTGTTATTCATATTTCAACAACCGTTAACGATAAATGAGAATTAAAAGTATGTACCTTCTTTATTTGTAGAGTTCATAGACAATCTTGAATAGGGGATTCTGTATTTGTATCTATACTTATTTTCGTTACAATTCAAAATAAATATTTTTTACAAAATACAACAAGCCCTTTCATTTGTTATGTCACACGATTTTTTTTAATTTTTCTTCTTGCCCCAAAAAAGTGACCCCCACATTTAGATTTCGTCTATTCACGTGTTGCATTTGACATGAATTGATATGTGTACCAAATTTTAACTTGATCGGTCTAGTAGATTCGCAGAAAATTGACTGTGACGGACGGATAGACCGACACACGTGTGCTCCTATAAGGGTTCTGTGTTTTAATTCGGACGTACGGAACCCTAAAAACGAACATGCAGACGAAATAGTTATTCGTTCCAGCGAATTCGGTCAAAAATAATTGCGGGTTCCTTGGATGTGGATATTTGGTTACCATGGTTTGCTTCTTTGCGAATCGGCTAAGGTACTTCTCGTTGGTAATAAATAACAATTTCTAAATTGTAGAAACATCAAATAAATAAAGAGAAACTAATAGATACTAGTCAAATGATGAATCAAAGAGTCAATGATGATATAAAAAACTGAAAAATGATAGAAATTTCGTAAAAATAAAATGGAATTATTACAATGCGTTTAATACAATAATTTACACTCTAGCTGTTTAGAGGAACTGATCAAATTAAATTGTATTTTTCGACAATTAATTATGCCGATGATTTTTTATTGAAATCAATGACCAGTTTTGGTAATTGTTTGGAAAATTCAATTTTGTCATATAAGGAATAACGTCTAAGTACACCACAATAAATGGGACACCACTAAAATGCAATTCATGGTTAGGTGTTGTGTAAAACCAACAGAATTTCGCTTTCATATCCCCAGGCATTCGACAATGGTATGTGCTGCTTACGTATGTATGTATTATATATATATATATATATATATATATATATATATATATATATATATATATCTACCTATCGTATCATTCGCTCTGTCCTGTTTCTTGTATAATATTATTAGTACAATCTGCAGGACTTGAGATGAGATAAATATTTTTTACAAAAAATTGGACCGACGTTATAGTTGATGCACTGAAAAGTATAAAATAATATTACTTCTATTGGTGATAGTACTTTTGAAGTTGTGCAGTTGCAGTTAGATTGATAGCTTTTGGCACCAACTTCACAAGTACCATCACCAATAGAAGTAATATTATTTTATACTTTTCAGTGCATCAACTATAACGTCGGTCCAATTTTTTGTAAAAAATATTTATTTCACACTTTTGAGTGTAACATTAGTCCCGAAAATCGTTGAACGTTCACTATACCATATCAATGAAGATAATACTTATCCTATTACCCACGTATATTCCTTGCATGTAGTGGTTATTATTGAGATCTCAGAACATCGCGGCGGAAATACGCTTGAATATTTTAGTTGTTACCATTTAACACCGATTTAACTCGAAAACCGTAATTCTAAGGAAAAAATGTTCATTATAAATGTTGCTACAAATAATTATATCTTTCATGTAGTATCGAAAAATTTTCAATTTTCGAAAGAAATTGTCCTCTCCACATAGCAATAATACATATTTAACATGCGTCTATCTCGAAAACCGTAACACTTTTGAAAAAATGTTCAATTTAAACGTTTCCGGATATTGTCCTATCTTTAATTATACCAACTCAGATTTTCGATTTTCGAGAAAATTCGCCCCCACCACCCCTTCGGGGGCGGTTTTCGGAGGGAAGGAGATTTCGGATTTGCGTTTTTATGAATATGGGACCATTTCTCAATCCCCTTCTTTCAAATGAATCCAAAATCATCAAAATCGGAGATCGTCTACTATATAAAAGGCGCGCACGAACCAAAAAAAAAAAAAAAAAAAAAAAAAAAAATAAAGCAGACAGTCGAATTGTATACCTCCTCCGTTCGAGGTTCGTCGGTCAATAACAGAAATAGATGAGAACAATATTTTCTTTTCTGAGCTGTTGGCGTGATCAACGAGAACGTGTTAAAAGGACGCGATATTTAGACGACGATGCGATCAGTTTTAACACGAACGTTTGATACTAAAAGTAGTAAAAGAATTCCCATGCATCTCAAAAATATTTTTGAGATATATTTATGCAGCAGCCTCCATGGAATGTCAATCACGTCGATTATGTATTTGTCATTTCCGTGCATTTATTATTGAAATGAAAAGTTATAAAGGGAATGCGACATTCTGAAATATATAACCGTTGATATGCCCTCGCATCTACCTCAGTTCAGTATATTATGTTATGTCACTATAAGAAGATGTTATGCAAGACAAGAATTTCTCAGAAATTTCCTTCAGGTGTTTTCAATACTAAAAGTAAACGAAATTAGACCTTAGCCGAGTTTTTAAATAATCGTGTAATATGTGGGTTTCAGTTACTGTGGTTGGCAGATAAATTCATATTAAAGAAAGTCTTCTTTTTATAACGATTATATATATTAGAAGGAAATTAATCAACATTTCAATAATTAAAAAAAATATAAGAACGACAAGATCTTTTATCTCTTTTATTCGATAATATAAAATTATACCTAGTTAGTTAGATTTATAACAATTCCTGTGAATATCGCTTGAATATATTTTTTAAATATAGTGCATACCTACATTGTTTATGATGAAACTTCATTAGTAAGCATTAATTATTTCAAGGTAATTTATGTATATTCTGAGAAAAACTTATTTCAGCTAATATTAGTTCAAGCAACCTTATCTCCGGAAGGCGGCATAGATATTAATTATATTAAAAAACTAACATTGTGACGAAACTTAAGGTGAGATTTTTTTATGAAAACAATGAGAAAATATACTGATAAGTATTTATTAAAATAGTTTCAACAAGAAAAAATAGTATTAAATATTTTCTCATATGAACAAACATATCATTCAAATTTCAAATGTTTCAATGCTTTATATTATTAATAACATAGGTATTTTTATATCGATATTGTATAAACAATTCACGTGACAAAATTGAATTCAATGTTGATTTAACAACAAAAAAATTGCACAACAGCATGAATCTTATATTCAATAAAACTATTAGCACTTACAATGGGTATTTTGGTGCGAAATCACTTCTGATTTAAGGTAATTGATGGACACAGCACAAGAAACACAAATAAGAACAATAATTAGAAACGTCTGCGAGATCGCGGAAGCAAAGATCAATAATTAAACTCAGATGATATTTAAAAGACATTAAGAATTGTCAAGTGTCACTGCCCTAATAGATTCGATGCGGTGCACAATGAGTACCAATGCCGTCATGTCACTATCATAACACATGTTCAACTGTTTGAGTCGTGGTACCTTGACTTGGTACACGGCAGTGCCCATGGCATGGTGCCGTGCCGCTTACTCATTCGATTAACATAACGCGGTACTAGCCGCCGCATACGAGGTTAGAGCAAAGTAATCCTCTTGATAAACTATTTGAAATGGATCGTATTTAACAGTTTATCAAATCTATCACATCTAATGATAAAAAATAATACTTTCGTTTTCCATAAGGTCACCAAAATTCAGATCATCTTGAAGCGATTACCAAATATTTGTCCAAAAAAATAGTACCGACTTTTATTTGTTTGTGCACTGAAAACTACAAAATAATATTATTTCTATTGGTACTTGTAATAGAAAACTTTTAGCGTCATCTTTATAAGTACCAGCAGGAATAGAATTGATATTATTTTGTATTTTTCAGTGCACCAACTAATAAAATTCGGGCTTAATTTTTGAAAAGAATATTTATTAAACATTTTTTAGTGTTTTCATAAGTCATCAAATTTGAACGTTCACTTAGTTTCAGTGATTTCAGTCCACGGTACAGCGAACCAAAATGATATTAAATATGCCGTAAGACAATTCAAACAAAAACTATTTGAGGTGATAAATAATAATTGGAAAAAAGAAATATGCCAGAAATCTGGGAAAAACCGCAGTTACAAAAATTCTGAATACTGGAGATAAGATCTAAAGTAATAATTACGAAGGAAACAGTATTTGAGACTTTAAAAGATTGCTGAAACACAGACTGATGGGTGTCATGCAGAATTTCAGCAAGTCAAGAGAGCATTTGTTCAAATTTTGATAATGAAGGATGTTTTAACAACCTTCTATGGATACACATCTTCTACTATAATGATAAGGATTCGGCTGAAAGAGAGTCATCCAATTTTTAAGAAAAATTTGGTTAATCTGCGAAGCTTTAGAAATTATTTATGATAAAATTAGAGCTTATTAGAGGAGTGGAAGTGGTTATGTCTGTATATTAAATAATCAACATAGGACTTAAACAAGGGGAGCCACCCTCGTCATTATTATTTCAAAATGTACAAACTATACCTACTCAAATACCAACAGAAAACGCAAGAAGAATATAGCTGCAAATAAGCCCGAAAAAAATGTAAGGTGATGAATCACGTTCAAGCAAGTTGCGGAATTCATGTTATGAACAAAGATTACAAATTTTTTTGGAAAGACAAGAAAAACATATATAGATTTAGTAATGGCGATCAGCTGCCGGAGCCTGGAAGCATTTATTGGAATTAGGCTGACGAAATTAAAATCTGAGTTTTTATAATGATAATGAGAAAGCTGAAGAATTATCAATAGGGACTAAGTTAACGTAACAAGAAGTACATCACCAATGATTATTAATAATAAAAATACAACTGAAATAAACTGCAATAGACAGCGACAGATTTGAGAGCGCTTGAATGTGCAAATACCTGCTTTTCCCTTTTCAAATCCATTTTCAACTAAAGCTTTTGATAATTTCAAGTTTAACCAGCTACAACACGAGCTACGACGAAATCAACGGGAAGTACTATGAAATAGTGATTGATTGAGCGAAGCAGGTATTCTCTTCCGTAAATCCATGATTCCAAGAGAAATTACCAGCAATGTTCGGAAGTCGTATTTCCAACTGACGCTGTCAACATTGCGCATTTAATCATTTACAAGGCGAATTAAAATTCACTTTAATAATTCAACAGAAATTGCTGGAAAATAACGAATGAATGTACCTCTAAAAGCTAGTCCATAACAAGGAAAGCTAGCACTGCCATTAAAGGAATAGGAACCAAATACCCCAGCCAGGTTCACCAACCTGGAGCTCCTAAATAACAGAGTGATTACAAGAAAAACCAAGGTTAAAAATATACAAGATATTAGCTCCTCGACAGAAGCAAAAACACTTGCGGGACAAGACCAGAAAAATAATAATAAGATTTAAGCGCAAATCAGTCAGAAAATATATGGAGCAGTCAGAATCAATGACAGAATTGCGTATTCGCACCAATAAGGAAATACTTAGAAATACTGAAGTTATTGTGAAGTTTATAAAGCCCCAGGAATTCCGCTGGCTTGGGCACGCTAAGAGGATGAAAGACACCAGAATGCCCAAGAAAAACAGGGAAGACCAAGATTTGGAGGCGAATCGTAGAGGAACAAGCCTACTGATTGATTGTGCGAAGATCCGCCCTTTCCTTCATAAGTCAATTATTTCAGAAAATTCCTAGCAAAGATGTGGTATATATAGCATTCGCATCATTGCAAGGAGTATATTTTTGAATAACTTTCAAATACCTTCGTATAGTAAACGTACCTACTCTTGAATGAGGATTGTAGAGAGTTGGTCCTATCGAAAAAAATCATAAATACAAGTCCTTCAGCCCTAAGGGTGTTGAGGAGGCATTTTTTCGAAAATTTAAACTTTGAGACGTCAAAATTACAAAACATACCCTATCCGGCAACGTGTAAATTGGATATTTTTTCAACGGTTTCCGCTACCATGAATGCACAAGATAGTTGCCGCTAAACATCCGGATTGTCCGTAGACATGATGAAAAATTTTAATTAATTAATTTTTATTGCCGCTCATTTTCTCCATTCCAGCAATATAGGTTTTTACTAGGTTCTGCTGGGTACCTACTTTTCAAGATATGCCCGCATTTATATGAGAAAATCGTAATAAAATCGCCACCCTGTTTTATTCAATATCAGCAACTAAGGGTTATTTCCCCAATGTCAAAATAATTTCGTAATAATCTAGTTTTGTTGAAATCTATTATGTTTTGATAAGTTCCGTTTTGTATACACGGTAACCCAAAACTCACGCCCATGATTATCACGGTTATTCTATATGGAGCACCCTTTATATATATATATATATATATATTATATATATAAATACATACTTTTTACAAGAAATAGGACCAGCCATTAGGTGCACTATGGAAATTAAAACAAGGATAATTTTGTTGGTGCTGGTAATTTTGAAGTGGTGCAGTTGTGAGCTCTGTTAAGCTAGCAGTGACAAGTTAGCAGAAACAATCGAAACCGGCAAGGGAATTTGTTGCTAATTAGTTGCTAATTAGTTGCTAAAATCCCGATTTTGTTGCTCGAACCAGTTTTGAAAAAAATGAGTTACTGCTATCTTAACGTGTAAGATAGCAGTGAAACCACTAAAAAATATTTTTTTTCAATTCTAACACCACCTGAATTTGTTGCTAATTTGTTGCTGGAAGATAGTATAAAGAAAATTGAAAAAATATTGAAAATAAAAAAAATATGAGAAAATATAAAAAAATAAAAAAATATATTGAAAAAACGTACTTTACAGTACTTCTTCCTCATGCTACGCTAATCCAAAACTCAAAAAAATAGTAAGTAGTTAGGATATCCACTGATTAACTTGAAATCAAGTATTGTTGTTGAAGCTATTAGAATTCCTATATTTTCTCTCTTAATTTCTAGCAGAAATTTTGTTGCTCATTGGATAAGTCTTTATTAGTGCTTGAATTACCCGCAACAAAATCCAAACAAAGAATATTACCAATAATAAACTTGTGACTGAATTTTCTTGGTGTCGCTATCAGAATACCTCCATTTTCGGTTTTAATTTCTAGCAGAAATTTTGTTGCTCATTGGATAAGTATTTATTAGTACTTGAATTACCAGCAACAAAATACAAAAAAAGAATAATACCAATAATAAACTTGTCACTGATTTTTTTGGTGTCGCTATGAGAATACCTCCATTTTCGGTTTTAATTTCTGGCAGAAATTTTGTTGCTCATTAGATAAGTCTTTATTAGTGCTTAAATTACCAGCAACAAAATACAAACAAAGAATAATACCAATAATAAACTTGTGACTGATTTTTTTGATGTCGCTATCAGAATACCTCCATTATCTCTCTTAATTTCTAGCAGAAATTTTGTTGCTCATTGGATAAGTCTTTATCAATGCTTGAATAACCTGCAACAAAATACAAACAAAGAATAATACCAATAATAAACTTGTGACTGATTTTTTTTTGGTGTCGCTATCAGAATATCTCCATTATCTCTCTTAATTTCTAGCAGAAATTTTGTTGCTCATTGGATAAGTCTATATCAATGCTTGAATAACCAGCAACAAAATACAAACAAAGAATATTACCAATTATAAACTTGTAATTTATTTTTTTTTGGTGTCGCTATCAGAATACCTCCATTTTTTCTCTTAATTTTCAGCATGATTTTATTTCTCCTTTGACACGACATTGTAGGTGACATCTAGATATTTTTTCGGAAACAAATGTGATTAAACATACCTCTAATAACGGTGTTGGAGCAGGATTTCAAACCAAACTCAAACCGTCAGAGGCATGCGCATTTTAATTTTAAGAAGACGGAAATTCATATGCGCATGCTCCACAATCACGGAACACAGTTGGAAACTGGTCCAAACTACTGCTCGAACACCCTTAATGTTATGTACAGTTTTATTATAGTTACTTCACGCCGGCCCCAATAGGCAACGGGGTATTACGCCAGAGATAGCCCAACGTCAGAGGCGACAATATCGGATCTCTTTTTCTGGTTGTTAGTTGTTCTGTGACAAAATTCTTATTTTGGAAAGGTCACCGCTCCCCTCATTCGATGAACGACCAATTACAATTTGATTTGGCGAACCACACAAATACGGTTTCTTACGAATGTCGCAACCATCTTATCATATTATAATAGAGAAATAGAGATATAATATGTATGCGTATAATTTCTGCTAGAAATTAAGAGAGATAATGGAGGTATTCTGATAGCGACATCAAAAAAATCAGTCACAAGTTTATTATTGGTAGGTATTATTCTTTGTTTGTATTTTGTTGCTGGTAATTCAAGCACTAATAAAGACTTATCTAATGAGCAACAAAATTTCTGCCAGCAATTAAAACCGAAAATGAAGGTATTCTCATAGCGACACCAAAAAAATCAGTTACAAGTTTATTATTGGTATTATTCTTTTTTTATATTTTGTTGCTGGTAATTCAAGTACTAATAAATACTTATCCAATGAGCAACAAAATTTCTGCTAGAAATTAAAACCGAAAATGGAGGTATTCTGATAGCGACACCAAGAAAAATCAGTCACAAGTTTATTATTGGTAATATTCTTTGTTTGGATTTTGTTGCTGGTAATTCAAGCACTAATAAAGACTTATCCAATGAGCAACAAAATTTCTGCTAGAAATTAAGAGAGAAAATATAGGAATTCTAATAGCTTCAACAACAATACTTGATTTCAAGTTAATCAGTGGATATCCTAACTACTTACTATTTTTTTGAGTTTTGGATTAGCGTAGCATGAGGAAGAAGTACTGTGAAGTACGTTTTTTTAATATATTTTTTTATTTTTTTTATATTTTTTTTTATTTTCAATATTTTTTCAATTTTCTTTATACTATCTTCCAGCAACAAATTAGCAACAAATTCAGGTGATGTTAGAATTGAAAAAAAAAATTTTTTTAGTAGTTTCACTGCTATCTTACACGTTAAGATAGCAGTAACTCAATTTTTTCAAAACTGGTTCGAGCAACAAAATCGGGATTTTAGCAACTAATTAGCAACTAATTAGCAATAAATTCCCATGCCGGTTTCGATTGTTTCTGCTAACTTGTCACTGCTAGCTTAACAGAGCTGCAGTTGTGAGTAGGTAAATAGAAAAATTTCAGCACCAACTTTACAAGTACCAGCACATAAATATTTTATCTATGACCAGCACCTATATAATTAATATTATTTTGTATTTTTCAGTGCACCAACTAATAAAGTCGGTTCAATTTTTTTGTAAAAAATATTTATTTCACACTTTTGATTACACCATTATTCACTAAAATCGTTGAACGTTCACTTATACCAAAGAAGAACCAACGTATATTCTTTGCTTATAAGTATTTGTTACGAGTATTATTTGAAGATATCAAAACATCGCGGCGGAAATACTTATGTGAACATATTTCAGTTACTGCTGTAACTCGAAAACCGTAACTTTATGGAAAAAAATGTTCAATGTAAATGTTATTACAAATAATCTGGTCTGTAATTTGGCATTCTTAGATTTCCACATATTTAAAATTTTAACATAGCTGTAACCCGAAAACTCTAGCTCTTTTAAAAAATGTTCATTTTAAACGTTTCCGGATCTTTAATTCTGCCGTCCCGGATTTTCGATTTTTGAGAAAAATTACCAAACCACCCCCTTGGGAGGCGGTTTTCAGAGAGAAGAATTTTTAGATTTGAGTTTTTATGAATATGGGACCATTTCTCAAGGCTCCTCTTTAAAATAAATCTAAAATCATCAAAATCGGAGTACGTTTACTTTATAGAGCGCGCGCAAACCGAAAAAAACACACAGTCGAATTGTATACCCTCTCCCTCCAACTTTTGGGTTCGTCGGTCAAACAATGGTGCGTGGGTAATCTATCGCTGATCCAACTATTACTGTCAAATTATTTAAAAAGTTATATTAATCGGAACAATGTAAATTATCGACCCATTTTCATTGCTAAATAACCTACAAGAACATTTTTTTAATAAAATGCTTAAAATGTCTTCCTTGTTATATGTGTCGATATCAAAGATTATTATTAAAAGCTGATTTTCCTTTTTTGAAGATCATCCAGATTATCAAGTTTTGTTTTATAAATGATGCTTTTGAAATATCCATATAAAAATAATCCAATGATGATAGATCAGGAGATCTTGCTGGCCACTTGATTGTGCCTCTTCTTCCTACGTTTTGTAAAACTTCATGCAACTAATGGCGTTATTGACTTTTTCAGTTTTACTCGTGACAGTAAAATTGCCTACTTTCTTGGCAGAATTGCATAACTGCAAAATTTATTTCTTCATTTAAGGGGTTTTCCGGTTTTCATTACACTGCGACCTTGAGGTCTATTATGCCCCCAGTCAGAGCAGTTCTCGCCATTACGTAAGAAATTAACTTGTGACATTTTTTCTCTGAGGCGACTCTGTGATGTTGTCTCGCAAAACGTTTTTAGAATAGCCTATTTTGGATTGTTTCATGCTAAGATTACCTATGGTTTGATTGTCTGGGGTAGTACCTCTACATCAAAAGATGTCTTTATTCTACAAAAACGTGCTATCATAATAATTGCAGAGATTCATTACATAGCTCATTGCAAACCATGGTTTATTCAATTGAAAATTTTAACTCTTTACTCTGCCTTCATCCTGCAAGACTTGTTATTCAAAAAAACCAACCAAACTTAATGTGTAATAATGATTTGCACTCCTACAATACTAGAATAAAATATGATCTACAATTACCTTATGCTAGGCTAAGTAAGACAATGAAAAAACCAACTGTATTAGCCACTAGATTATTTAATAAATTATCCCTTGCTATTAGACATACGAACGTAAATAAATTTAAAGCTGCTGTGAATTACTTCTTACTAGAAAAAGCATTTTACTCAACAGATGAATTTTTAAGTGGAAAATGGATTTATAATGATTTTGTTAAAAGATGAGCAAGCCCAATGTTCTATTTTTTGTGTCATTAATATAGTTTCTTTTTTATTGACAAGTCCAATGTATTCAAAGAATATCTGATGGAAAATAAAGATCTTATCTTATCTTACGTAGTCTACAGCTCGCCCTCCAGTTCCAGAGTTCTAATGAAATTCAGAATCTGGGATGGCTTCAAAGAGGTTAAAAGCATTTTTTGCGTTGGCTAGCAACGGCGATGCATTCTGTCACCAGGTGATCCGGAGTTCCCTCCTCCTTCCTACTCCCTACAGAATCTGCACTCGACGTTCGCTGCTAGAACTATTCTCGTTAGGTGCTTCCTGAGGCGACGATGCTCAGTAAGAAATCCAGTGAGGAGGTGTAGCATATTCTTGCTAAGAGCCAGATCTTGCAGTATTAAAGCTTCCAAGAAACTTTTTGGAACGATCCAATTCAGGGAGATTCCGCCAGAGTGTTTCTCTTTCGGATTTGTCCTTCGCCTGAAACTCTTTCTTGTTGGTACATTTACTTGTACCACAGAAAAGTTGTAGGCCAATGAAAGGAGTTCGTGCACCTTTTCTGGAAAGTGTGTTGGCCTCTTCATTCGCTTTGATTCGCCGGGAATCCGGACTAAACAGACATTGTTTTTCTTGCCTATTTCATTGAGTTTCCTTTGGCACTCCCATACCATCCTGGAATCGATGATATGAGAGCTCAGTGCTTTAATCGTAGACTAACTGTCAGAAAGTATAGCTATATCACATTTCTGATAGTTTCTTTCTAGGTTCATTTCCACGCATTTTTCGATTGCAAGAACTTCTGCCTGAAAGACGCTTTGACAGCGACCGTGAGCATTTGGTGCCAGGCCCGAATACTCCAGCGCCAGTCCCCGTCGTGGTTTTAGAACCATTTAATGGCATTCTTTTTGAGAGCTTGGGCTTCCTTTGCCAATCTTTTTTTCTACTTAGCGTCGTAGTAAAAGCTTTCTCGATGGTAATTTTCGTTATCATTTCGCCACTGGGGATAGCTGATGGGATGTATTTGGTCAGAAAGGACCAGGCTCTCCGATTCCTAATTTCCTCATTGCCGTTACCTTCCCTGGCTAGTCTATATATCACAGGATGATGACGTGTGAGATCTGTGATGATCTCCAATGCCCTAGTTGGGCACGTACTCATAGCTCCGTCGATACAAACACAGGCCAACCTTTGTATTCTATCGAGGGTTTTCCTCGCGGTGTCCTGGCTTTCCTTGGCATGCCAGACTATTGCCCCATAAGTTATTATTGGTCTCAAAATCATGACGTTCATCTATCGCAGTATTTTTGGCTTACATCCCCAAGTCTTACCAGCTAGACTTCTGTAAGCCATCAAAGACTTTGTTGCTTTCCCAGCAGTAATCTCAATAAGCTTGTTCCACAGAAGCTTGCTATCTAGGGTTATTCCCAGATATTTGACTTCAAACTTCCACTCTATGATGTCTCCATTCAAAAAGAGGGATTTTATAGATAGAAATTTCCTCCTCCGGGTGAATGGGATAACTGTGGTCTTGGATTAATATGTAGCCCCACTGACAAGCACCATTTCTCAATAATTCTGAGGCCCTCTTGCATCAAGTCGCATAAGGTGTGAGTGCCTCTTTGACCGACACATGTTTTGTGTTTTCAAAGGCCCCAGATATGTCTAGAAAGGCACACATTGTGATTTCTTTGTTATTTAGAGTACTCTGGATGACTGCGGTCAGCTGATAGAGAGCAGTCTCTGTTGATAGGCCCGCCCTGTAAGCATGCTGAGATTTATGATGTGGTTTGTTTTCCAGATTCTCCGTTGTTAAGTGGTTATCCACTACTTTCTCCATTGTCTTCAGTAGAAACGATATTAAGCAGATGGGTCTGAAAGATCGGGGATCGGTCCCATCTTTCTTCCCTATTTTTGGTACTCCTATTTTTGTTTCATTTGAAAAAGGAGAGTTGAGAAATGGTCCCATATTTAGAAAAATAGAATTAATATTATTTTGAATTTTTCTGTGCAACTACTAATAAAGTCGGTTCAACTTTTTGTAAACGACTTTATTAGTTGGTGCACTGAAAAATACAAAATAATATAAATTCTATTGGTGCTCGTACTTGTAAAGTTGGTGCTGAAAGTATTCTATTTACTCACAACTGCACCACTTCAAAATTACCAGCACCAATAGAATTATCCTTGTTTTAATTTACTTAGTGCACCTAATGGCTGGTCCTATTTCCTAAATAGGTTTTTTAAATATAAAGGGTGTTCCATCTAGAATAACCGAGATAATCATGGGCGTGAGTTTTGGGTTACCATGTGTACAAAATGGAATTTATCAAAAACATAATAGATTACAACAAAACTGAAATATGTATATTTGCGCCGCGGTGTTTTGAGATTTCTGAATAATAAATAACAGATACAAGCTAAGCCCATATCTTTTTGTGTATTAGTGAACGTTCAACCATTTTCATGACTAATGTTACACTCAAAAATGCGAAATAAATATATATTAAAATTTATTAGTGGTTGCACTGAAAAATTCAAAATAATATTAATTCTATTGATGCTGGTAATTAATATTATTTTGAATTTTTTAGTACAACTACTAATAAAGTCGGTTCATTTTTTTGTAAGAAAATATTTTTTCTGTGACGGGAAAATAGTTTGACATTCTATCTCTGTTGACAGGTGACGGGTAGATATATATGTTATATTAGATTATATGATGACGTAACGTCTATAACAGACATTGTTCCATGACCGATATTGTATAAACGAAATTTGATGACAATGCATCTGGTACTTGCTAATATTGATATTCAACAAATTGCAAACTCTACATTTTCTATAATATAAAGTACGAGCAACTTTCGCGCTCGAGATATAATATAATTATTATCACACCAGTAATCATCTTAGTACATAAGTAACTTAGTTAATATAATATTTTCCTGTAACTTATAACTTTCAATAAATAAAGTGTAAAATTGTTTTTAAAAAGTAAATTTCAAATAAAAAGATATAAAAATGGCGCAGTCAGTAGGATACTCTCTACTACTCTCTGTGGTGATTTCCAAATATTCAAGAGAAGTGAACCTCAAGAAAAATCAAGAAACCACTACCAGTGAAATTCTTCAGAGCGAAAAGACGGTCTCTCCGGCATCAAGGAACACGCATACGCTCACCTGGTGTAACACAGTTCACGGAGGAAAGATTTCATCTCCCGCTGACGAATGAAGAATTTGCTGTAAGTACAGAGAATCATCACGTTTATTATTATTATTATTATTATTGTTGCAATTGATAATCGATTATTTCGGTTTTCCCAAATTGTTATTTTATATTGTATACCATTTCTATTGTCATAATCCCAAATTATATCACGCACCATGGTTGAAACAAGAAGCCAAGCCGGTGATTCAGACAATAACCAAAATCAAAACCCCATCCAACATGTAATAACTGAACCATACAAATTATCGGAGATTTTCTCAATCATTCCCGATTTCGATGGAAATCAAATCATGCTCACAAAATTTTTAAACGCTTGCAATTCCGCTTTTCAAATGGCTGTAGGCGATCAGAAAAATCTGCTCGTTCTACATATAAAGAACAAACTTAGAGGTAGAGCCGCGAATTAATTAATTCACGCAACCCAGATTCATGGGACGAAATCAAGTCACTATTAGATGCTCACTTTGGCGACTCAAGGGATCTTACCGCTTTGATACAAGATCTTCAAAGAATTAGACAGTTACTTGGTGAATCGCCCTTAACTTTCGTCGCGAGATTACAATCGCACGAGGCAAAAATGCATGCTTCCATCAGAAAGCAGAATTTAACTAACATCGGAAAGACAGCTCAAATTCAAGTTACTGATTCAATGGTACTTAACACCCTGCTAACCGGCCTAGATCCGAAACTTGGACAAATAATCCGAGCTAGTGACCCAACCGATATGCTTTCAGCAATAAAGCGGATCCATCGAGAGCTGCAATTATCTTATTTTGAACAACAAAAATATCAAAATATAAACCAATTGTCAGTCAATATTAAGAAACCAAACTTACATCCACAAATTAAACAATGTTCATATTGCAAACGGAACGGTCATACTTATAATGAGTGTATTAGTAGGCAAAGTCAACATAATAGCCAGAATTTTCCAAGCATACCAAGACCGCAATTTCAACCAAATAATTCTAATACACAACCTTTTAGACCCCAATTCCAAAATTGACCCCAGTTTCAAAATCGACCACAATTTCAAGCACGACCACAACAAAACCAAATTCCCCAGAACAGACCATCGATAATTAGGCCAAACCCGAACTTTCATAGACCTTCAGCAACTCAACCAAATCCTAATTTTAATAAATCCCAAAATAGAGCACATCACTTGAACCCACAAGAGTATACACAACCAGAATATTATCAAAACGATTATTACGACCCAGCCTATCAATCATACGACCATAATTACCACAGTGATTATAATAATTACGACAATGACTACAATTCCGACTATTCTAACACTTACGAACCATCATACTCTTACGAAGAAATCCCCCAATCTTTACAACCTCAGGATTTTCAAACACCCCAAACACAAGACCAATCCCCAGGACACTATCTTATCCAAGATCCGATATCAGAGATTTCAACGAAAACCAGAAAACTGACTCTGCAACTGATACATTTAAAATTTTGATAGATAGTGGAGCTGGAATTTCAATCTTTAAGCCAAACACTTGTAAAAATTATAAAAGACGACAAACAGAAAATATCGTAATTCAAGGAATAACAACTGAAAAGGTTCCTATAACCGAATCAGTACTTATACCTTTTGGCATAAATGACCCTCATAAAGTCTATATATGCAACTTAGATATCGACTTTGACGGTTTACTTGGCTCCGATTTTCTTCAAAAATATGATTGTGTATTGGACATAGAAAATAAGCAACTCATTACAAACTTTAAAACCATACCTCTTTACCAAGTTAATAATGATAATTGTAGTGAAACGCAGAACACAATTCCCACGAATAAAATAACAATTCCACCCCGAACAGAACAAGTCTTCATACTTAAAACAAATAAGCTAGCTAAGCTAACACTCAGGCAGTGTTATTTCTTGTGCCAATCTTGAACGCCAATGCCATTGATAAGACTATCGTATTTTCTGAACTAGAATTCGAATTATACGAAGACGAAAATAATTTCAGTATATGTAACATCAACACCAATACAGACTACGAACATACCGACAGACGATACGAAATTATGAATCAGCTTAGATTAGAACATCTCAACGACGAAGAAAAAGAAAACATCACTCAACTTTGTCTTGATTTTGAAGAAATATTCTATTTAGAAAACGACAATTTGACATTTACTAACGAAGTTAAACATGACATAGAGACACATAATTCTAAACCCATTTACACCAAGTCCTACCGCTCTCCACATATTCATAAGCAGGAAGTTAAATGCCAAATTTCCAAGATGTTAGAGCAAGGAATCATAAGACCATCCAATTCACCCTGGTCTGGAAACTGAATGACGTGACAGTAGGTGACAAATACCCCCTTCCGAACATATCAGATCTCCTAGACCAACTTGGCAAGTACCAATATTTCACTACGCTCGATCTAGCATCGGGTTTCCACCAAATAGAGATTAACCCTAAGGATATTCCAAAAACAGCCTGGACACTTCGAATTTGTCCGACTGCCATTCGGTCTTAAGAATGCCTCCTCTACATTTCAGCGCGTCATGGATAATATTCTTTTAGGAATCCAAAACGAAAGATGCCTCGTCTACATGGACGACATAATAATATATTCACCAACTACCCATGAGCACATTGCACGTCTAAAAGAAGTATTCACCCGCCTTAAGAAAGCTAACCTTAAAATCCAGCCAGACAAGTGCGAATTCTTAAGAAAAGAAGTTTCGTACTTACGACACTTAATTACGAAAGAAGGCGTTAAGCCAAATCCCCAGAAAATCGAATGCATTCCCCCTCAACCCCGAAATCAAAAAGAGATTAAATCATTTCTTGGCTTAGCTGGATATTATCGCAGATTCATTCCGAACTTCTCTAAGATCTCAAAACTTCTAACTGAATTATTAGAAAAAGACATCACCTTCAATTTCAACTCAGAATGTTTAGAATCTTTTAACGAATTAAAACAAGCCCTTACTTCAAGCCCCATCTTATCGTACCCAAACTTCGAAGAACCTTTTATATTAACGACCGACGCTAGTGCCTTCGCGATTGGTTCAGTCCTTTCACAAGGTCCCCCTTCTAAAGATCTCCCAATTGCCTATGCGTCAAAAACTCTTTGCAAGTCTGAAACAAACTTTTCAACTATCGAACGAGAGCTTCTAGCGATAGTTTGGTCTGTAAAACACTTTAGACCATACCTTTATGGAAGAAAGTTCATTCTTATCACCGACCACAGACCCCTTACGTGGATTTTCTCTATAAAAGACCCAGGGAGCCGATTAACTCATTGGCGACTTAAATTAGAGGAATACGACTACAAAATTCGCTATAAACCTGGTCGTATAGAATATACTAATAACCAACTTCTGAACAAAACAAATAAAAACATCATCATCTTTTTTCAACAGAATAAGCTTAAAGACACACATTATAAAATAATAGATGACATATTCGAAGAGAATGCAGAGTTTACGGATAATGAATTAAATATACTTACTAGTAAAACTATCCAAAATAGAAAATATTTCATTATACCAATCCCTTACGGTCCAAATTTTGTCAATGTACATCTTTTTACAGTCTTGTATAAAAGTCAACAAGAGCTCACCCCGCCCACAACATATTTCGTTGAGAATAACCCCGACATCCCAGCTATAGAAATGCTTTCATTTATATTTTCCGAGAAAGCAATAAATTTTAAAATTTGTCAAGATCTTGTAAGAATCCCCGATGAAGACGAAAAGCCAATTATTCTTGACCAATATCATAAAGGTAAAACCCATCTGCTCCAAGGTATTAACGAAACCATTCGTAGAATAAGAGAGAAATATAATTGGCCTGGAATAACAAAAGGCGTCAAAAAATTCATCAAAACCTGCGACACCTGTCAAAAGATCAAAACTTGTCATAACAGAAACAAGATCCCCATTCGAAAGAATTGATTTCGACATTTTAGAAATTCCATCAAGGACCTACATACTAACGATACGTTAATTAATTGACAAAATTTTCGCAAGCTCACGGACTACCAGACAAATCTGCAAAAAGCGTAACCAATACACTGCTACTGTATTTCCAACACTTTAGTACCCCTATAAGAATTCACTGTGATTACGGAAGAGAATTCGACAACAGTTTATTTAGGGACTTATGCAGTTTATTTGACATTAAGCTCACACACTCCAGCGTTGGACACCCACAATCCAACGGCTCCATTGAAAGGTTCCATGCAACTCCTCTCGAGATGATAAGAGCCCATGTAACAGATCACCCTAACGAACACCCCCTTATGCAATTATATGCTATAACCGATCAGTTAACAAAACCCACGGTTTCTCACCGTAGGAGCTTGTTTTCGGTCACATAGCCAGCAGACCACCTGAGAACACATACAATCATAAAGAACTAATAACTAACTACGTCCGAGATCTTAATAATAGGATTTCATATTACTACAGTCTAGCTCGCAAACGCACAGAAGCACAAAAAAGGAAAGCTAAAGAACGTTTCGATAGACATGTTCGAGACAATACTAACAAATATAACATCGGCGATAAAGTTTACATTAGGGAATCCCAAATTAAAGACAAGTTACAAAACAAATTCAACGGACCTTTCACAATACAAGAGATTCACAACAATTCAGCTACTCTCATTAACCCCAACACTAACCAAAAGACAAAAGTTAACTTCGACAGAATGAAACCCTATTTAGAGCCTTAATTAATTTTCAGGGTTATCCTGCTGTTCGGATCAGCATTTTGCCAATACAACATCGAACCGATCAAAAACACATTAGGTATCTATTATCACGACGAGACAAAACTTACCATAACGAACAACCACTGGACCTTATTAGTGCACAAAAACATCACACTCCTACTTCAGGCATTTAAACACAACACAAGAACGAATCAATTCTCAATAAAGATCTCAGCAAGATCGAAAGAGCAATCCACCAGTTGTCTGATAAGTTAGCACTGATTAATGCCCAACTGAAATTCTTTGAAATCTGCGAAAAACTAATGGAAAGTTACATCTATCTAGAAGATAACCTTAATGATATCTTGAACGCCATAACATTTGCGAGACTGAATAATACATTCTTCTATAATATCACCCGATAGTTTGATTGGTTCTCTTAAACAAATATCACAAAATTTAATAAAAAACAACTTACTGCTTCCAGTTAAATACTCAAGCATTGCTGAATAATTAAGAGTCATAGATCTAGAAGCATTTCAAACAAAATCTGATTTGGTATTTGTTCTGAAGATCCCTCTAACTGAACAAAGAAGCTACACCTTATTCCATTTATATCCAATCCCAATTTATGATAATAGAACTGGTTTTCACCATTTGTTATCATTTTCAAATAAATACATTGCGCATGACGATGATTCTCTCACTTACATAAGCATTAAAGACATTAGTGCGTGTAAACAGTTAGCCCCACAACAGAAACTGTGTTCAAACATTTACGCTTAGCCTATAGGCAGTAACTCAGTATGTGAAGTGCAATTACTTAAAAACTATAATAATGTTCCAGAAAATTGTCAAACTTCTATCATTTATAGTCAGGGATATAATGTCCAAAAACTAGAAGAAAATATATGACTGATAGTTTTATCAGAACCTATACATGCAACTATAAACTGTCCTAACATCAACGAAAATATTATAATTAATCAAAATTCGATATTGAAACTAGACCAAAATTGTTATGCATTCATTGGCATGACAAAAATCCAAGCAAAACGAAGAGAATCCTGGATATTTCACGAAATCCTCATCCTGTCTTGATAGACTACAAATGTTGTGAAAACATTCCAAATAACGTCAAATTAGAAGATCTAACACCTCTAAAATTGAACGATTTGAACCTCGATGATTTAGCAGTATCTAAACACAAACTGGAAAAGTACTCCGAAGACCTAGACGACCTCATCAATAAGCCTTTTGCAGAAAGAAATATTTCTTGGTTTTCATATCTAACCATAACTTTAATAATATGTCCATAATCTTCTATATTTGCCTCAAATGCAAAAAATGGATCCCATTTCCTAGAAGAAAACCTTCAGCCCACGAGGAGCAAAAATCCAACAAAGGACTTCCACGAATCCCAAACTTTATCCTACGAAGAAGACCACCCCTGCAAACCGAAGAAGGAAAAGAAGAAGCCTATCTTTAGATTTAAGCTTTTTGTAAATTATGTTAAGCAATACTTGATCAAAAATTGCTGTAAACCAATTTTTTATATATGGGGATAGTTGTTATTTTAGATTATATGATGACGTAACGTCTATAACAGACATTGTTACATGAACTATATTGTATAAACGGAATTTGATGACAATGCATCTGGTACTTGCTAATCTTGATATTCAACTCTGCAAGATACAGCACCGACAACAACGTTGCAACCACCCATACTGTCTTTCCAGACACGTACGGTTGTAATAAAACATTTCAACAGCTTCACACAAATTGCAAATTCTACATTTTTTGACCGACTTCCCAAAAGGAGGAGGTATACAATTCGATTGTGTGCTTTTTTTTTTTTTTTTTTTTTTTTTTTTTTTTTTTTTTTTTTTTTTGGTTTGTGCGCGCCTTTCATATAGTAAACGTACTCCGATTTTGATGATTTTTGATTCATTTGAAAGAGGAGGATTGAGAAATGGTCCCATATTCATAAAAACGGGAATCCGACATCGCGTTCCCTCCGAAAACCGCCCCCGAAGGGGGTGGAGGGGGCAAATTTTGTCGAAAATTGAAAATCTGCGTTGACATAATTACAGATAGGACAATATCCGGAAACGTTTAAATGGAACATTTTTTCAAAAGAGTAACGGTTTTCGACATAGAGACATTTTAAATTCTCAAATATACCTATTTTCGCTATGTGGAGAGGGCGATTTCTGTCGAAAATTGAAAATCTGTTTGCAGTACATGAAAGACATAATTATTTGTAGCAACATTTATATTGAACATTTTTCCTTTAGAGTTACGGTTTTCGAGTAAAATCGGTGTTAAAATGGTAACAACTAAAATATTCAAGCGTATTTCCGCAGCGATGTTCTGAGATCTCAATAATAACAACTACAAGCAAGGAATATACGTGGGTAATAGAATAAGTACTATCTTCATTGGTATTAGTGAACGTTCAACGATTTTGGTGACTACTGTTACACTCAAAAGTGTGAAATAAATATTTTTTACAAAAAATTGGACCGACTTTATTAGTTGGTGCACTGAAAAGTATAAAATAATATTAATTCTATTGGGGCTGGTACTTGTGAAGTTGGTGCCAAAAGTTACCAATCTATCTGCAACTGCACAACTTCAAAAGTAACAGCACCAATAGAATTAATATTATTTTATACTTTTCAGTGCACCAACTAATAAAGTCGGTCCAATTTTTTGTAAAAAATATTTATTATAATATAAAGTACCAGCAACTTTCGCGCTCGAGATATATTATAATTATTATCACACCAGTAATCATCTTAGTACATAAGTAACTTAGTTAATATAATATTTTCCTGTAACTTATAACTTTCAATAAATAAAGTGTAAAATTGTTTTTAAAAAGTAAATTTCAAATAAAAAGATATAATATATATATATATATATACACATAAATATCAATCACAAAATGGTCGTGTCCACAGCAGAGTCTGATTACCAAAAATATGTATCTTGAGGACACGACGACACGACTGATTACTGATTAGTTCATTTGTCAAACTAACACTACTAAAAGTTGTCAATAGATTTGAAATAATTTAATTCTACAATTACACATATTAGATGGATTGAAAATTGAAGAAGGAAAAGTATTTTCCATTCAATATGGAACGATATGTCCATAATAGAATTCGGAAATATCTGAAACAAAATGTAGGTTGTGTTACACTATGGTTTTCTGATAGCTGTCCTATTAAAGACGTCAACTTTTTGATTACTGATTACTAATCGATTAGTAATACAAACACTGCTGTGGACACGACCAATCAAAAACACAGAATTAAACTGACAGATATTTGATTACTTTAAAGGTTTCCTTGGCAACGCATGTCTAATTGTCGCCTACCTAAGAAGCTCTGTAGACAGGAGATTCAACAGTCTATACAAAACCATGTGACGCTCTGACTCTGCAAACGACAGCAGTGTCGTGGCCTATTAGAATCGGGTCTGCGCGCTACGTTAGTGCGCACGTTTCATTTACCTTTAATGTATTTTTAAATTCAAATTTATGTCAAATAAAATCTTATTATTTGACGTTTCGGTGTTTATTAGTTTTCAACTTTATATTATGGCTCACGTTTGTTGCATTGAATAATGTTCTTGCAAGTCGGAGAAATATAAAAGTAGAACTAATGGCATTTTGTTTAAGAAAATCTTCTTCATATCAGTATTTTTGTTTATTGTAATGAATAGTTAATAGTTACCTGCAGAATTCTCAAAAATATCTTACGTGGTTTGATGCTGCGGTCATCATTTCAAATATGTCAAAAAAGGTAGAGCAGCTATGAAAAAAATATTTATTTGAGATCTGCATATCGAGGACAGATGCTTTGATCCAAATAATTCTATAACAATATTGAGAGACGGTGCCGAAGAGAAAAATATTAAGTGCAAATTGAGCGAGAACGACAATACGAGTTTAGAACCTGTTATGAAATGCACAATACAACAATACATTTGGATCGTTTTTTAAATTCGGAATCCCATAAAGACAAGAAACACTACTTAAATATTACAACCAATTCAATACCCTATACAACGATTTTACTTTTATGAGATAATTAAAGCAGATCTTATCACTATAACAATTTTAGTCTTATGCGTTATGCTATCCAAACGATTTTCATACCTATATTATAATACGAGGAGGTCATTTGCTATCTGTTCATATTTCGCATAATCGCCGCTCTACCATATTTCAAGTCACTCCATAGACAAAAAAGTCGCCCACTTTTTAATGATAATTTTAATTTTTTTCTGGAGCATCAAGTTTTAAATATAGCATGCTTTACAAGCAATCATCAATAGATAATGAGGAATGTAATTTTCTAAAAGCTTATGTTGATCTTCACGCATTCTAAAAGCTCAATTATCTAACCTTATTTGAATTTCACTATTTCACTTCACAGAGAGAGGAGACAGAGAACATAGATAAAATATATAGATACGGAGACAGAGAAGACCCATGGAGGTGCGCACTTTCGTTATGCGCATACCTGATTTTTAGGCCACGACCCTGCCGTCGCTCAAAGCGTCACCTCCTCCTCAGGTGTTATATCTCCTGTTTAAATAGCTTCTTACGCCTACCACTTTAAAACTTCAAATTTTACTTCGATAATCTTCTGACTGTAATATATGACAACCATAGTTGTCTCTGCCTTCGTCTTTGTTCTCTGCTATTGGCGAAAGTAAGGCGCCAATAGATGGCGTTAAATAGAGGTGAACAACAAATAAATTGCCACGCGCCAACAGCTGAAAGGTGAACTGAAAGGGTCTCTTTATACACGAAATAAATCTGTCTAACAAAAGAACAGAAATAAAACACTTATTGATGAATAAAAAATTTATTAACGAGAAATAGGTTAGGTTGATGTTTTGTCGTTCACCGATATTTGGTCTGTGGCGGCTCGTGATATTGCAGAGGGTAATAACTCTACAAAATTACTAAAAGAAAACAACTTAAACTTTTCCACCACACAACCCCTGGAGGTAGTGCTACGGCACCTTACATTTTTTTTGTGGTAGGTCGTTTATAATTATCGAGGGAACTAACGTTTTAGATTTAATACACACCTACGTTAAAAATATGAATTTGTCTTAAGTTGTAGACGAGGCCTTGTCTCCTCTAAGGAGCTGCCACTAGTGAGTACTTTCTAATGATACTAGATGGCGTACACTTCATTCACGATCGCCAAATACATTCCCTATGTTAGTAGTTGGTAGTATCATCACAGCTTACATAAAAAAAGATGGATCATCATCAGAGACAACGTATCATCACAGTATAAAGAAATATATATGGTATCATGGACATGGACCATGGTCCGTGGTCTATATATACATATGACAGATGACAGTGATGTCAAAAATGAGTGCTGAAAGCAACAATTTACTACTATGAATTATATTTATAATTGAAATTTGTATAAAGATGTAGCTAATGTAATGTAAGAGATATCATATTCAGAGAGAGAGAGTAAGGCTCCAGAGAAATGGGTTGGTTCACTTGTTGTCGTTGCAGATCTAAGGAGGATAAGGTAACTGAATTGGATTTCTCTCGATGTGGAATATCCGAAGTTCCTGTAGATGTTTATACTAATTCGCCAACGTTGGAGGTATTACATTTGGAAGGAAATAAGGTATTTATGCGGAAGTGTTCCTGGTAATCTAAGAAGTATAATTTAATTTCTTTTAGCTTAAAGATTTATCGCCCCAATTGTTTCAATGTATTGACTTGAGATATTTAAACGTCAGCGACAATGAAATTCGAGCCATACCGCCACTTATATCTAAACTCTCAAACCTTCAAGTTTTAATATTTAGCAAGAATGGTAATATAATCAATATGCATTTATTACCATAAATCAAGTAATACCTTACTCGTATATTTAGTTTTAGATGGAGTACATCCAAATTTAGATAAATTAACTAAACTTACTATGTTGGATCTTAGTATGAATGACTTGGGAAAAGTTCCAGAAGCTATAATGAGTTTGATACATTTGCAACAATTATGTCTCAACGATACCGGAATTGATTTCGTGCCTGCAAATATTGGAAGGTTATCTAATCTGCGCATTTTGGAATTGAGAGATAATAACCTTTGTGAACTCCCTAAATCTATTCGCCGCCTTACTAATTTACAGAGACTGGATGTTAGTGATAATAACTTATCAGATTTAGTAAGTGAAGAATGAACAAAATTGCCTTCAAATATTTAAGTATGCATTTTCTAGACTGAGGTATCAGAGTCACATGGAAATCTCACCGAACTGTGGATTAATGGTAACAATATATCAGAACTTTCAATTTCTATCACTCATTTGAAAAAAATGAATGATTTCGATGCATCTTGTAATAATCTGAAGACAGTGCCAAGAGAAATTGGCCATTGGACCAAAATTACTAATTTGATTTTGAGTTTCAATAATCTCACATCGTTACCTAAATCAATTGGAAATCTGAGGAACCTGCAGGTTCTGAAATTGGAATCAAATTTCTTACAGGAGTTGCCCAGTACTATATCAAAACTTGTGAATCTGGAGGAATTGAATCTACAGAATAATTCATTGATTAAAATTCCTTGTGGGATAGGTCATTTGAGGAAATTAGCAACGTTGATTTTGTCCGATAATAAATTACAAGAGCTGCCCTCAGGTATAAACAAATTTTTCTCAAATATTTTCCTTTGTGTTATTGATAATCTGTATTTCTTGTAGAAATTGGCAGTTGCTGTGAGTTGACCATACTGAATGTTCACAATAATCAATTAGAAATTCTTCCCGATGAAGTTGGGCATCTTCAAAAATTGACAACTTTAGGGCTTATCGGCAACAACTTATCTTATCTTCCCATTACAATATCCAAGTTGAGAAATTTGAAGGCATTATGGTTAACGCCAAATCAAACACAACCCTTAATTCATCTTCAAAACGAGCAACTACTTGATGGTCAAGTGGTACTAACTTGCGTTGTATTTCCACAAACGCCAATTAGGGAACAAACGCCATCCGTGCAAATATCTGTAGGCAATCAAACATCTCATATTTCATTTAATACCGAAAAAGTTGACAACGAAAACATAACCGAAACCAATTTATCTTTGAGTCGAACACCAACTCCCCACCATCGTGAACTGAAAAGGTTACGAGAAATACTACGAAATACAAACTTACCTGGAAGACAAGTACTCAACATTTCTGAAATTAAAGAAGCTAAAGTTACTCATATCCAGGGTGATGTTAACGCTTCTCACCCCAGTTTAGTTGATCAAGAAACAGATGGTATAGATGCTATGGAAAGTTGCTCAGATTTACGAGACGATTCTAAAACACCTCCAAAACAACCGCCACCATATCATATTGCAGCTGTTTATTCAAAAAATGCTCATCTTTTCTCTCATAATCCAAGTCCACATTTTCCATACGACCAACCAAAAAAGTTCAGTCAACAACAACCAACAAATATACATATGCCAACGCCGAAATTACCAGACAATAGAAACCATATACCTTTACAGATTATAAATGATGGACGTATGCTCCGTGAGAATAAGGAAAACAATGATTATGATCAAATGAAGCAGGTGAAGTGGCCATTTGGGAGGCATAAAGTATGTCAAGTATTGGAGGTCGAACTTCCAGAAACATTTTCACCTAAAGATGTCGAATTAGCTGTACAAAGTGATGTGAGTAAATTTAAATGTATGTAGTGGCGGTTGAGGAACTAACGTATGACAGTCACACTCGAATTAGGGGTTGAAATTTTTGATAATTAAAAAAATGCGATGACAAGAAGAATGAATTTGGTTAAAACGCTGATATTTGAATTTTTGTCTGTCCTAAGTTAGTGTTGCGATGCAATGATTGCATCTCCAATATTTTCATATTACCTGCATTGAAAATGACAGTCTCAAGGCCATTATATATTCAGACCATAATAAAATGACAGTAACAGGAAAGAAACACTAGAGCTGAAAACGATATTTTTTCTTCATTTGAGTCAATGAGTGAAACCTAAATCACAGGTAATATGAAAAAATAGTATGAGACTCGAGGAAATAACATGGTTTCAGGCTTCGGGTGATGCTAGCCCGAGCCTGTGGCAATCTTCATCTCTTCACTTTTTGTTTCTACCTAAATGACGTAATTTACTATTTTATCTACAGGGAATTTATATTAAGGCAGTTAACTGTGGCAGCGATGTTTGTCATAGATTATTCACTGGAGACAAGGTGTTAGCATTTGACGATATAGATTATACCATTCTTGATGTTATGGATGCTTATCAAGATGCCCAAGAACGTTTAGGTAATTTGAGAGTGGTTACTGTTTCGCGAAAACAGGATGTATAATAGAATGGACAAAGTAGTCCTATTGCAATGTAATCTATCTTCCATTTGAAACAGAGGCGAAGAATCTGTTAATAATATGTAAGTTTTCTATTAAAGTTATTATGAAGCCTCGTTATATGAGGCTGTCAACGAATAATTTTGAATTTTACTATAAAAACAATAGAATTTACAATACAATAAATATAGATATTTTTTAAATTTTTATTTAAGTTGTAGCGGCCTCATATAAAACATATTCATTGTTGGCGAATTGTTTTTTATTTTGAAAGATAATAAATTTCAATATAGATTGTTTCCGGGTTTTCTCCGCCGATACAATGCGTAATCTGTTGATCTTACAAAAAAGTATTCATGCAGTCGCTCCTCCGGTTGAAAAAGACACCGGAAGCGCTTCAAGCATCCTGAAAATGCCATATGAGATTTTGGCGAGACATTGACGGAACAGTTCTTTTCTGCAAATAATGCTGAGAAAACTAACTGTTCCATATGCATATAGATAGATATATTAGAGTTATTTTTAATTGTTAATTTGTTACAAAATTGACTATATTGAAAGTTAATAATAGCTTCAGTTTCACAATAAAATATTATTCGCGGTTCCGTCTTGTACAAGATTTGATAGACATTTTATGCATTGAAGCCAAACATTTTTATATTGTAGTATTTGTAAGTTATAAACATTAGTAAAATTGGAATTTTTGTGCCTTGTTTTTATTAAATTTTTTTACCTCATCTACTCATTTTATCTATAAATGGCTGTGAATTTATATTTAGATATTAGTTATGGTTTTTTGAATTATAAATATTTATTCTCGTATGCTGCCTAAAAAAATAATATATACTTCAGGCAGGTTTATATGGAATGTTTTTGATATAGCATTAATTTCCCAGTGTTAATTACTTAATATTATCATTGGTAATACCATTCCATTTATCAAGTGAATTTACACAGTAGACCTTTATTTTATATTTTTTGCATAGACAATTTAGGGACACTAGATCTTTGATAAATTCAAATATTACATCTCGAGAATTTATCTCGTTTTTCAAAATCTATCACATATCCTGGATAAGGGAATAGATATTCCTGGAAAATTTTCTATTATCAAAGCGTGCTGGTGCTGACTGCTTGTAACATTTGAAGCATCTGCCATATCTATATTTAATATATATTCATACATAAAATAAAAGTAAACTGTGTATACGGGAAATTGGAATGAATATAATAAGAAATGATCACTACTATAAGGGAACTAAATAATTATGATATAGTATAATTAAATGTAACTATCAACCAATTATTTATTCAATTCTCTGACATTGCTTAATATAATATATTCTCAGTATTAAATGCATATTTTGAGACTGATGGATAACAAATACTTACATTAAACTTGTAAATTTAAATTTCTCTATTACTCGAAAGTATTGATAAACTTTTTATCTTATATAAATTGAAGTTAACATGAACCTGCTTTCTAGATATTTCTGTTGAAGGTATGCATATGTTTTAGTTTTTAATATAATCTTAAATGACTGATATTTATACTTTTTACTTTTCTAACAAAATGTATCACTAACATTTTTCATATTTAAGCCTTTTTGCTTAATAAGAATTTGAATTCAATAAATTTTAATCATCAAAAATATATTTATCATTTTTTTCCATAAAAAGTTACTGCAGAAACTATTGCGGAATTACTTATCGGTTATAGTTATACCATAGAATATGTTGGTTATATATTCTGTGGTTACACTATGAGTTCCATTATCTTTGACTAGGGGTATCGAGTATAGGGCCACGTAGGATGTTTTTAGACAAAATTTAAAAGGTCTATAATTGAAAATAATCAACAAAATCTGTTGTTGTTTGGAATTAAATGAATTATTGTCGGATGAGCCCTATTCTGGAATGCATCCAGCCAGGTGTCATAATTCATTCACAACTCAAATATCTTGCATTACACAATTACACTATACAATGAATTCTATCCATTGCTAAAATCTGTTGAAACTATTCCATTCGGTTTCATATTTCTGACATTCCTTTCACTCTCATAATAGCATAAGTTAAATAAATGATATACAATTATTATATTCTCACTAAAGGAAATGGATTAAAACCTGGTTAATAGGCTATTTATTTTTGCAGTGAAAACAAAAATCAAAATAAATATTTTTTACAAAAAAATGAACCGACGTTCTATTGATGCTGTTACTCTTCAAGTTGTGCAGTTGCAGTTAGATTGAGAACTTTTGGCACCAACTTCAAAAGTACCAGCACCAATAGTATTAATATTATTTTGTATTTTTCAGTGCACCAACTAATAAAGTCGGTCCAATTTTTTGTAAAAAATATTTATTTCACACTTTTCAGTGTAACAGTCACAAAAATTGTTGAACGTTCACTACCAATGAAGATAGTACTTATCCTATTATCCACGTATATTCTTTACTTGTAGTTAGGGTTGTGATTTTGACCGTCAAAATATTTTATGGTCATTTGACCGGTCAAACAACAACACACAAACAATACCCCATGCGGACCAGTTCCTTTCGCAAGAAGCAGCAGAAGGTGGCATATTCAACAGTTTTACAGCAACATCCTCTAATGAGCAATCCGGAAACCAATTTTTCCACAAAGTAGCGGGCGTGACATCGTATGGAGTTTAGATACAGAGGTAACACCCTT
The DNA here is from genome assembly GCA_958507055.1 of Crioceris asparagi. NCBI lineage: Eukaryota > Metazoa > Arthropoda > Insecta > Coleoptera > Chrysomelidae > Crioceris > Crioceris asparagi. Next base: position 21,402,093 of record OY293833.1, read on the forward strand.
TCTCGCGACCCAAATAATCGGTTTATCAAATGCGTTTTGTCCTGTTCTGTAATTGGTGATTTTTCCTATTACCCAGACATGGCCCCTTCTGAAGAGAGACCACTATAAGAGTAATAGCCCGTTCAAGTTCCTCATGGTTCAAATTTTCCCCTGTGTATCGTGGATCCAACAGATAGGCAGCATTATGCGTGTCGGTACACATCATTTCAATGCGTTTTTGAATAGGACTAATAAGAAACGCATTTTCTGGTATCTGAGCAAAAAAGGAAACTTTGAACTTGTACACCTTGTATCATCTCTGCAGAAATACGCTAGTATTTTAAATTTAACCATTTTACCACCGCTTAACTTGAAAACCGTAACTCAAGGAAAAAATGTTCATTACAAATGTTGCAACAAATAATTGTCTTTCATGTAGTACCCACGGATTTTCAATTTTCGAGAGAAATCGCTCTCCACATAGCAAAAATACACATATTTGAAAAAATATTCAATTTAAACGTTTCCGGATATTGTCCTATCTTTAAGTATACTGCCTCAGATTTTCGAGAAAATTTACTTTAGAAAAACGAAAGAGATGGTAACTAACGTTGTAGAAGTTATTGAAAAATGCAAAAATTTTATTCCGTTATCGAGATATGACTTAAACAAATTGGAGAATTAACTAATCTCCCATTAAGGATTCATTATGAAATCGGCCCTTAGTTTTGTAACTTTAATCGAGTATGCTTGACACTGAATGTAAATAAGGTTTGTTTTGTTTGGAATTAAATAAAAATTCATTGTACGGTCACAATTAAAAATTCTATTTATTTATGATAATAGACATATAAATATAGTAAATGACCAAAATAATTAATTATCACATTTAGTTTCTCTAATAGACCATTTATCTGATGGAACAAGAAAAACGTTTACACAAGATTTAAATCAGGTTTTTCTTTTTCAACATCAATTCAGCTACGTTCAAATGAGCAACCTTATCCTTAACAGGCGGTGGAACAGATTGTTGGCAGAAACGTTTGAATGCTTCTAGCTCTAACTCGTCGGGGTCCATGTCATCTTCCAAAACGTCACGTGGTTTAAATACATTATCTAAAAATCAAGACCATTGACAAGATTTAAGAGAAATGGAAAATCAGCCCAATTAGATCGAACAAGTGGTGTGTCTATGCTATGCTCTCTATCTTACCGTAGAGCCAGTCATCCTTTTCGAAATCAAATTTCTCGCCACCATTTGTTGTTGGTATTATGGATATTTGAGCTGTTGGATGGCTTTTGTTCGTCGTGTCAGAATCCAGCTTTATCGATGTTTTATCGACTTTTGTTATTTCAATACCTGGCAGCCCAGATAGAATTTCTTGGGCATTAAATGGCGATATTTCATTGTTATCATCGAGAGCTGAAGTTGTCGATGGTATTTTTGGAAGTTGCATTTCCGGTAATAATTTAGGTAATGACTTGCCCGGATTGCCATTCATCATAGATTGTTGTAATCTGGAACTTCGTATTGTCACCATTCCGTTTTCATTAGTGAATATGGCAGCTGGTGCACAGGAATCGTTATTCTTATCTACTGGAGATTCATTCTTTGTACAAAATGATTGGAATATTGGATTCTTCAATGTTATCATTTTGGTTTCTGTATTTTCTGATGCCACTTCTGCTGTCCCATTTGCCTCTTGTTTTTTCTTCTTTTTCCTATTCCTCTTGTTCTTGTTACTTTTAATGGGAATATCCGTTGGCTGCTTATTCTGTATTAGTTTTTCTGTATCAACCACAATCACACCAGATTTTGATGTTGTAGAAGACGTCGCCTTCTTTTCATCCACTGTACTGACTGGATAACTGCGATTGGAAATTGGACCTTCAACTTTAGTAATTGTTATTCCTACAAATATTTTAAAATTAATAACAATTCAAGTCAAAAAAAGAACATTAACTACCAGGTGGAAGGCGAAACATAGGCATTGGTAGATCAACTTCTTTTTTAATTTGTTCATTTTGTTTATGGGGTGGTACTTTCATAGGCACATACTTGACATGGTTATTCTTGGCCAATTTTTTGACATTTGGATCTTCTACAGGCTTAAGTTTGTTCTGTTCTAATGCAACCGTTACTTGTAATTCTTTTGTAACAACTGTCGGAAGATTTTTTTGTTTTAATTTCTTTTTTTTCTTATTTTTATCTTGATTCTCCTTTTCAGGACTGTCTTCGTCACCTTTGACAAGATTATATAGAAACTTTTCTTGATCTGGTGTTGAGCCTTTTAGTGTGATTGTAACAGTTGGAGCTGAATGTGTGTTCTCTGCTATCCTCTTAATTGTGACCATTGCAGGTATTGTTTCTTCAACAATTTTTGCCTTAGGCTGAGTCGCAGCATTCTTAGCAGCTTTCTCCTGCTGTTTTCTTTCTGCCTGCCTTTCCTTTTTCGTCTTTTTGGCTAGAGCTATAGGACAAGCAAAAAAACATAAAAATGGAGTATTCACTATGATGTCAATTTTGTTTTTATAATACTTTATGTTACAAGTGAGTGAAGGCACGAATATCTGACAACCGTGATACTCCAACATGAGCTTATTGATATATCCAATACACTTGAGGACGACCGTTGTATATGTTACTACGTGCCATGGGCGAAAAGCGATAACCACACTATTCCGAAAGCGAATCTGACAACTACTTAGAGGCGAATGTCGTAGCACGATTATCAGTTTCGCCCATATACTCCAATGCAAGATGGATTATTTTTTGCAACACCTGACTGGGAAGTTCAATTTGAAAAAAAAAAATTTAACTATTCATATTATATTACATTCAACTTTTCAAGTTATCAATATGAAATTATTCCATTATTCCGTTGTGTTTTATGCGTCGTGGTTATTAACCATTCCAGCTATGCTTAATATTCAATCAAGATGGCATTACCATAGTCGATAATAAAAATCATGGGATATGACATAACTAAATAACCTACTAATCGGATAGTGAATGGTTTCTTCAAAACTATTAAATTCCATCAGTAAGATACTTTAGTTTTTAACTGGTCTTGGTTAAAAATATATTTTATCTACATTCTGCTATTGTGTGATAAAGTTACTAATGGTTTGAGAGAATATTGAACACTTTTATTACGACCCTTGATCCTCAATATTGACCTTTCCAGATATGTGTTACAAAAAACTATATCCCTATCTTCAGTTTGTCAAGACTAAAACCGCGAATATTTACTATAATAACAGAAAAACTTTCATAATATACTATTATTAAATATTACCTATAGCAGCGGCTTCTTTTTCTGCCTTTTTCCTAGCTAATTCCTGCTTTCTTTCGTCCTCTTTTCTTTTCTGCTCTTCCTCTAGTCTTTTCTGTTCCTCTTCAGCCTTGAGCTTCTCCTGCTCCTAAAATGATTATTGATTTGCAAGTTACAATTATAAAATAAGATATAAGAGAACGTGTGAATTGTTTGATAATGAATGTGTTGGACAGAGGTGTACTCAAGTACTTACAAGAAATATTTTAATTACCAAAAAGCCATACATTCTCTCAAGCTAAACTAAACATGTAAGATATAATACCTTCTTCAATCTTTGACGAGCCTTCTTAGCAGCTTTTTTCTGTGCCAATTCGATCTTATTTAAACCGGAGTTACCTTCAATATAGTTAAGTAAGCCATTGATGTCATCATTTTTTTTACCGTTCGTACTTGGTGATCGAATTCTTGTAGATATCCTTGTTAGACCAGTTAATGTTGATGACGAATCTGATGATTTGACAACTGGAGCAGGTGGTATATTAGTCGGTGATGAAGGTAATGGCACCCTCTCTTCAACTTTACTAATAACAGTCTTTAGTTTAAGAGAATTGGCTGTATTATTGTTAGCATTCTGCTGTGTTTTGCAAGCCTCTTTTGTTCGCTTCTCACGCCGTTGGTGAAGTCTCACCCTCAGTCTGTCTCTCAATTCATTGCTTTTATGAGCATGCGATGCTGCCGACTGTAATGGAGAATGCATTTTCAAATTTTTTCAACTGCCTTATTGTAAATGATGAAAACACTTATATAAAATACCTCACAAAATGAGCAGTCACATGTTTTCGAACTATCTAGGACAGGCTTGAATGGTTTATACAGTGGTGCCACATGTCCCGCACATGGACCTGCAAAACAATATTTGACAGATGTTATTTTCATTTCAGCTTATTAGACCAGGCAAACACTATAATTGTTATAGTTGAGGCGATCAGAGTTTTCTAATGCGTCATCTCTAAATTGTAAAAAGTCGCTATCCGTGTCTGTCTGTCCTCAGCATTTCTGTTTCTACGGTTACTTCTTCTAAGCCCCGAAACAGATTTTGATACGGTTTTCACTGTCATTTAGATTTTTTATCACAGATGGTTTAATAGTGTAATTCATTCATTGAACATGATTTTTTTTAATATAGTCATCAAGAAATATGTTTACGAGCGCTTATATACTTTGGCTAAACCCTAAAGATACATAAAATACAATACTTCCCTTATTGAGGGAAGTAAAAGAAATGTACCAAAGAATACCAGTTTTTCGAAAATTCTAGAGAAAACTCTGCGATATCTATCTCCTAAGGATAACCCACAGTAACCATTATATTTCACGAAATATCATAGAGAATATAATTATTTCATTTAAATGAGAGAATATATACTTTACCTGTTTTTTTCTGTTCTTCATGTCTACAGTGATGTTCACATCCATTTTTAATCTGGGGTCGTATCAACCTAAAAAAATAATTATTACAAACATCATTATTATAAAAAATGAACATTAGACATACTTATCACATTTATGGCCATTTTTTCTAATTTCTTTTAATTTGATTTCACTATCGAGCTTTTTCAAAGCAGGAGTTGCAGTGAACATATCGAAGACTTTCTCATTGTCGTGATTATGATTGAATATATCTTTTTTGATTTTAATGAAATTCCTAACATTCTTGGTCAAGTATTCTTCTCGTGTTTGAGCATCATCGTTCTTCTGAAGAAATTTCTCGAACGCCTCCATGGTATTTTCCATATCGGGGTCGTGTTTTTTCTTATGACGTCGCTTAAAGTGATTATTGATAGCATTTTTCAAATTTGGTAGTGCTTTCGTATTGTTCTCGTCGCCAAATAGTGAGCTGTCTGATGATCCGCTACCTTCAAAAAAGTTATTTTTTAATTACTTATCTAATTACATATGATATGATACTTACTCATACGATCATTGGAATCATAATCTTCCGCAAGTGAATGACCTGAAATAATTATTACTTAAATAAAATATAATTAATTCTATAGAAGAGATGATTCTTGCCGATGCATTTAAACAAATAAATTCTTTGATATTTATTCTATTCGTCATGGGAAAAGTTGACAATTTTATATTTTAAATGAGTGCACCTCCAAGAAGCATTTTTTTATAGGACATTAAACCTGTCAATAATACAAAATCAAATTACAGTAGATATTCCACCCACGTGTTTCGTTTCCGTTTCGCTTTAAGAACTGTACTGTGGTACTAATCCACGCGGCTTATTTGATAAGAAGCGTTCAAAACCGACACAAACATTGGTTTTCTGTATGTATTCAAGTATCCGGACGAATGAAGAAACAATTCGTCCGGATAATCGATTCTCTTGTACTTTTATATCTACATATACGCTCCATTTCGATTCATTTTTTTTGTTTCCCACAATAGGAAAAAAATGTTGAGTTTAGAAATTTCTTGAGAATAGATAAAAATTATTCTTTCTTTTTAACAAGATTTCTGTTTTTTTAGGGTTTCGTACCAAAAGGGTGCGAACGGGGTCCTATTACTAAGCGGTCTGTCAGCTTTATGGGCAAACAATTGAATTTTTGACAGAACTGCTGCTTTAACTACAAATAATAACATTAACAATAAAGTGGATCCCGTATAAAAACGTGATTTTTTTCTTCTTTTTTTGAACTGTTACTAACATTAAATTTTAAATTTCATATGTATTGTAAGGAATTAGGCAAACAACACGCGCTAATGCCCTTTTGGACAAGCTTGCGACTGACGTAATAGAACAAAATTCCCAAAAATTATAAGCAATTAATATATCCTTGATAAAAAAAACTCAATAACGTTTGAATTTAAAAAATAATGAATTACGGTCGAATTTCGACTACTGGGTGTCCACTAGTATAAATGTAATATTTAATATATAGATCGAAAAACACGAATAGGCTATGGAGATGGTTGATAGTAGATTCAATGTTTACCAGGCTATGAACCCAGTCGGTAAGCTTTAAACTTTTAAACCATTACCGGGTTCATAAGGTGCCATAAGACCAGAAAATTTCAGAAAATTCTACCATGTATCGGCACCTATTTCTGCTAGTATTACCAGTATAATAATATAATACTCACTGTTGATATGAGTGTGATATTTCTCCAATTCGATAAGGTTTTCACACCGACGACAGAGCGTGACACGATTCACATTATTCCGAATCATACATGTTATTTCGTCTGATGTGAGATCCATGTATTTTTTATATTTGGCAATGCAACATTCCTCGCATATACACTGCCCAAATTTGTCGAGTATTGGTCCAGCTGGGTGGAATTGTGGATCATTAAGTAGACGGAAAAGATGATGATCGAACCTTCTTAAATCCAGTTCTTTCATTCTAAAACAAGAATCGCTAAGAAAATTTATATGTCATTTGTACTGATTGTGAAACTTACTTTGGTCGTTGTACCCAGAAATTACATTTCAATACTTTTTTGTGAGAATTAATTATAGCTTCTTCAATATAGAAAGAGTCCGTAGTGTCATCGACACTACTTTCATCACTATAAAAATAATTATTTAGTTAAAAAATACACATATGCTTACTCCACCATTTACTTTATCTTTACTAGTCTTTTCTTCTCTTTCTCCCATAGAGTTCTCAAGTTTTCGAGTAGAGCAAACATTTCGGGACTATCTCCAGGACTTTCCTTAAACTTTTTTAACTTTTAATTAGAAATTTCGGTAGGTATAAAATTTGTAGAACTTACTTCCAAACATTGAAATGTTTTCAGCTGAACATAGTCCGTCTCGAAAAAAAATCTTATAAATAAACAAGTATTGAAATCAACCCAACCAAGAGAGTAATGTTTATATATTAGTACTTCAAAGTCTTTAAAGGCAGGTGCACAATTTTTGGCTGCAGATAACATGGCTTCATAATAATATATCAATTCTAAAATAAGTCAATACATAGAAAAGCAGGTAGTTTGAAAATTTTCTCAAATATTTACTTGTTATAGCTTTATCTCCCCCCTTGCTATAATTCCATTGCGCAAAAATACAATATTCCCTTATTAATGCTACAATCCTTAAAAAAAGTTGTGGAACGTCTTCTTGCATCAAGCTGAAAAAAATATAAGTTGTAAAAATCTTCGAAAAACATGTTTGTCTTATAAGTAAAAATGAAACGGAACAAAAAATTCTTAAGAAACATTCTTCTTTATTTTTGTCTAGAGTAATACTGATCTTCGGCTGATCAAGAATCTACATTATTAATAAATAACTAGGCAAATATAAATTGAAACTCACTGTTTCACAAGTTCACGCATCTCGTTAATATAAAAATTTGAAAGAGGTGGCACATCTTCTTCTGGATTTGGAGTTGGACTGACAAAGTTTCTATAAACATATTGTATTAAGTGTTGTAAATCAATCCACAGGGTGGCTTTCGGCGGTGATAATGCCTTAACATTGGTCAAAAATTCAAGCAGATATTTTCTTTCTTTTTCACCAAATTGATGTGATATTAAATATTGAAAAGTTGACATAGGTTTGCCATCTTTATCAATTCTATTTGATTCAGGTACCTAGAAGAATCCAGTGATGAATTTTATAGAAGTGAAAATGGTGTAACTGATCTTTTCAGAACAACCAAGGCCAACTTACACTCAATAGAGTATAGATGTGGTCTCTGGCTCGCTCATGTAGTTTCTTAATAAATTCCAAAGAATATACATTATTTTTTTCTGGCTGTGCATTACCAAGATTGTTTGGTTGCAACGATATAGTTTTGTTAAATACATCACTTTCGTATGACGCTCTGCGACACGTTTGTTTGATAACAAGCTCAATAAACACAGGAAATTTGCTCATTCTGTATTTATCACTGTATTACAACTTCTTTGAGCATATAAAAATGGTTTGTAGTGATTACAAACAACTTTTAATTGTTTAACAGCTAAAAAATCATTCTCACGTCGGTCTTCGGTCGGTCTGCTGTTGCTGAACAAACTGTCAGAGTGTCAGTCGTCAGTTCGTCAGTCACAATACAATACGTCAATTGTCTAGCCAAAAAACACAAACAGCACGGCATAGACCTTCAAACACATCAAAGTATAGGCTTTTTCGTCAGACTTTTATTTTGTGCGCATGCGTCAGCGTCGGCCATTTTTTTCGTACTGTTTTATGTGAACAAGAATTTGAAATGATATATAAAATGAACAAGTGTTAAATAAATTATATATAATCCAAAAAAATAACAAAAATTCAAGAAAATAAGAGTCTTAATTAAAAAATAAATTATTTCAACAGTTTTTGACAATGTTATTTGTACGAAAAGGAACGACAATACGGTGTTGATATGATAACGGTATAAATCATTGAAAGGCAACACAAAGCCATTATTTTATTCATTTTTCAAAACCTTGCCTACAATATCGTAATAAAATTATTACATCATCAGGCAAAATAGATAGTAAACATGTTCAAAATGTGCAAATGTGGACTTATGGGTGAAAAAATGTGGCCGAAGTGATAGAGGTTTTCGATTGTTTGTTACTAAAGATACGTAGATATATATGTTCACTACATGTTCACGGCGAAAGTGGTCCAACAGAAGAAAATCCCAATACTCCTCTGAGTTATAAAGAATGTCAACACATTACTAAATCAAACTATGGTACCGTATTGTTATATAATAAGGAAGAATGTTGGAGTTATAACCTATAATTTGCTTGTAGGTGATCATAGCAAGAACCAGAATGATACATAGATACATATGGTTGAAATTCTCAAGCACATCCTGTGAGGGAAATAGTTAGCCAAATTTAAGAATAATTTGTGACTGGAGTTTATGAAACGCTCTGATTTTCATCGTGTTGTTTCAGAATGCCTAGCCAGTTTCCTTTGTCAACAGCTGGATCGACCAGTACTTTATTTTTGAATGCATTTCTTACCTCGAAAAATAAGTTTTCTTAAAAGATACTATTCAACATTATATAATACTTTTTTAAAATATATTTTCATTATACACACTGGGTAGTATGAAAATAAACATCATGTTTAACCTCAAAATGTTATTTTTTTATTTTATTAATTATAACCGTCATTCGTTTCCACATGAATTAAAATGCTTTTGCAAGTGCTAATAATTGATTGACATAATTTATCCATACTAATTATAATTATTATTTGTTTTCATTATTTTCCACATAATAAACGTCTCTATCAGGTCACTTTTTTCCTTTTTGCGGGCCTCCATCCAATACCGACTCTACATAAAGCCAGGAAGCGGCGGTTTTCAATGGTCGATGAGTCACGCAGAGTAGTTATAAAACGTTTGACATTTCACCTATGCATTTCACAGTGTTTGTGTTTAGATCAGAGAATATATACGTCGGTAATCCGGCAGATGAGGATTCCTAATTTGAGAGCTATTTGGCGCATGCGCAATAATACAAATATGACCGTGATTTGTCCACAGTGTTGCCGATAATATTTTTATAATATGATGGTAAATATTCTGTCATTATTTCATAAAGTAGTTCATTTATTCATTAGAATTTTCGTAACCTCACTTATTTAAAATTTCAAATAACCGTTTGATTAAAATTTGTCGTCAGACGTTATATTTACTTTTGGTGAATCTACTAGGAAACATTTTCTTCTACATACTTATCAACCTCAAGTAAGTATTATCACAGTCTTACAGTAGATATTTATAGGTAATTTGTCGTGTGAAATAATAAGAAGAAAAGCTAATTATATTGATCTTGTTAACTTCTGGTTTGATTGTTGGTAATTTGGGTATTGGCATATTATATATCAGTTCTTCAATTATCTAAATTTCAACTATCTTCACAGAATACTCCCCATATCACCCCATTACATTCATTTATTGAGAAAACACTTTATTGGGTAAGTTTTATTGATATATTATTTCAATTTCGTTAACTCACAATCATGTAATAATTTTTTACATTCAGTTGTTTACATTTCAGACACAATGCCGCCCCGAGGTGCTGCAGCAGAGACCACCATTGTGGAACCCCAACTGATCATGACCAATGATCAGATCCGGGCGGAAATGGCAACATTTCCCGAAATTGTCCTAGCATTTACGACGGTTATTAGTGGTATCCGGTGGTTGGCGATACGCCGGTTACTAGCTAATAGCTGCATGTGTCCTGACTGCCACATATCGATGTCCTTCGTCTCGATTCCAAGACGAAGCGATGTATATATGTGGAAGTGCAAAAATTGTCGCCGTACTCTGAGCATTAGACACGGCTCGTTCTTCACGAGAAGTCATCTAACGCTCAGACAAATAATCCATCTTGTATTTGGGTGGTGCAATGAGCACACGTTCGAATCTATCGCCTTCAACGCAGGCATAGGTCAAGCTGCTACAAATACAATGACGGATTGGGCGAATTTTTGTAGGGACATTTGTGCATTGTCATTGCAGCGCAACGATGAAACCATCGGTGGATTGAATGACGATGGTACCTCCAAAATAGTGGAGATCGATGAATCGAAATTCTTCCACCGAAAGTATCATCGTGGACAGTATCGGGAGGGGCACTGGGTGTTTGGTGGGATCGAAAGAGTTTCGAGAAAGTGTTTTGTGGAAGTCGTTCCTGACCGATCGGCTCACACATTGCTCCCCATAATTCAAAGGTGAGTAAAATTTTGATATTCGTAAAAGCATGAATTGAATACCTCAGAACAGCACGAATTAGATAATGAAGATGAGCATGAGTATATACCAGAAAGGAGCAGGAAATCAATAATTAATTGATACTTAGACAAAGCATGAAGTATTTACAGTAAGGGAACGAGGAATATTATGGAGAGAATTGAATATAAATTTGATAAGTATTGAAGAAAAGCTTGATATTGGTGATTGGTGAGTACAAAAGAGACAATATTTTCGCTTTTTTTTTACCTATTTATTTGCAGTTGGTCAAGCCAGGGGGCGTTTTTTTCAGAATACCACTTTTGAGTTCTTTTTTTATTATTTTATACCGTTACTTTAACCATTATCCATGATTCCTTTAGATATGTGTTGCCTGGGTCCATCATTATGAGTGATGGCTGGCGAGGGTATAACGCACTCGGCGAATTAGAGGGGGGTATGTATGAACATCATACTGTCATACACGACCGGAACTTTGTCGATCCTGATGACAATCAAGTACACACCCAAAACGTGGAGAACATGTGGATGCGAGCGAAACGCAAGTTGAGGCGCCAATTTGGTACTTCACGAGAGTTGTTTCCCTCGTATCTGCGTGAATTCCTGTGGAGGGACCAGTACCCAAATTTGATGGCCTTTCCGGAATTTCTGCTGGCGGTTTCGCTGAAGTATCCGGTGTAGTATTCTTATACATTTTTCTTCTGTTTTTTATTTTTGATTTTATAGAGTATATTTTTATTTTTGATTTTATAGAGTATATTTTTATTTTTGATTTTATAGAGTATATTTTTATTTTTGATTTTATAGAGTATATTTTTATTTTTCATTTTATAGAGTATATTTTTATTTTTCATTTTATAGAGTGTCTTTTTATTTTTTATTGTAATCTAATATTGATCGTAATGAGGTAAGTTCTTTCATTTCAGCATCAATTAGATTTAAGGCCTTGTCAAATTTTAGGGCTGAATTATATGGGGAATCACGGTGGCCTAGCGAATTACATGAGAAGAGTTTACTTCGTCAATATAAGTTTACATTCGAACTCCTATATCTACCATTCACGTCGAAAATTATGTTCTTCGTTACATCCATATCTCCATATTTGGTCTAACAACTCAATCAGTTAATACAAACATAGAAAATACCGATGGACGGTATGTTCTAGCCACAGATTCTTCATTAAAGATACAAAAGCTAAAGTAAGTAGGTACCTATCTACTTAACGACTCACACCTGTCAGTAGTCCTTTACTAGAATCCATTGAGGAATTTCATATTAACTATTTCAGAGCTGATATAGAAGAATATAGAAGATCAAGTTCTCTATACAAATTGAGTATAGAAGTTATGCCGTTTATGTGTTGTGTTCCCAACTGTAATGGAAACTATCCTGATGGTCCCAAGGTTTCTTGTTTTGGATTTCCACAAGACACTGAAAGCCGAAGGAAATGGTTACATGCCATAAAAAGGGAAAACTTTACTCCAACAAGATCGTCTAAGGTAAATAAATGTACGTAAAAAGAAAAATGATATGCCATTGAAGCTGCAATTGTCTATTGTAGGTGTGTGAACTACATTTTCAAGTAGATGATATTGAAAGATTTACATCCTATCATGTAGAGTCCACGGGAGAGATTTTAACAGTTCCGTTGAAACACCCTCGAATAAAAAAATGTAATTGAATTACTCACTAATGCTCATAATCATTGCAGTTATATTATATGTTGTACAGGTCTAGGTCGCTATAATATTTGTATTTTTTATTTATAAAGGTAGTGACCTGATACCTAAATACCTATATTGTATTTTTATGGATTTTTATTTTGATTAGTAAACATTATTCCATAATATTCCATTATTTTTTAGGTGTTGTGCCAAGTAAACTGCCTGGATGTCCAGATTATCTTTCAAAAGCTGAGACATCTTCTCGTTTGGCCCCCGAACAAAAGAAGAAACATAAAGAATATGAATATTTAAGAAAAGCATTAGCTGAGAGTTTGGAAACTGCCGGTGCTTATGAAAAAGAACAGGCAATAAGTTCAATAGAAGATTTGTGTCTAAAGTTCAAAGACAAAGTTCCGGAAGCCTGGAATATGGTGAGAACAAAAAACTACGTTTGTTTCATTCAAATAGTCGAATCAGATTTAGAAAACAAGTGCCCATTGGTAGGAGGTGTAGTGTCAATTGATTCTGAACTCAACATGACATTTTGTTTCCACAACTTGGAAGTGAAAAACACAATTTTAAAGAACGACAAAATTAAATTTCCACTTTTGATTAATACTTTGAATTTATTGGATGAAACTTTAGAAAAAGTATTGAATTTTTGCACACAAAAAAACGATAATCCTTCTGTTGAACAAAATGTAAATATGGCAACAGAGATTTTGAATTCTGTGTCGAAGCATATAAATGAGGAGAGGCAGCCAATGGTTGATTTTTTGGTAGAGCAGTTGAAATTAATGCTGGTACCTCAGAAAAATAATTTAAGATACTCATGGGAGACACTTTTATTCTGTAGTTTGCTGTACTCGATATCACCACATGCATATAAATTTTTGAGAAATTCTGGAAACATGGTAATACCGAGCACAAAAACTTTAAAAAATATTTGCAGTAATTTTAAAACAGATCCTAGTTGGGAACAAAATGATGCACACTTTTTACAATATGCAGCTTCCAAATTTAGACTTCTCGAAGAAAACGAAAAACTGGTCGTTCTTATGATGGACGAAATTCATCTTAAACCATATATGGATTTTAAAGGGGGAAATATAGTTGGCAGTGCTTATAATTCTAAAGATTTGGCAACAAGTGCTCACGTATTCATGATAAGTAGCTTGAAATCAGCTTTTAAAGAAGTGGTGCATATTCTACCAGTGAAAAAACTAAATGCAGAAAGTTTACATGCTGTTCTCAAGAAAGTTATTATAGGCTTAGAAGAAATAGGATTTGAAGTCATTGTTGTTGCAACAGATAATAATGCCATCAATCGGAAAGTTATGTCACTATTTTCAGCAGAAAAAGAATTGAGAATTATGTATGAACACCCCAAGGATATGTCACGACCACTGTTTTATGTTATCGATACTGTCCATATTTTAAAAAATTTAAGAAATAATTGGATTAATCAGAAGCCTTCACAAGACATGAAATACCCTGACTGTGAGTTGAGTGATGATGAGATTATTTTTATTAGTGACAGGATTAAAGTTGCGTCATTTGATGCTCTAAAAACCTTGCATTCAAAAGAAAAATCCCAACTTTTAAAATATGGCTATTTACTAAGCTTAAAATCTTTATATCCTACTTCAATAGAAAGACAAAATGTCAAATTAGTATTGCAAATTTTCAATCAAACTACTGTAATAGCTCTACGTGAATTTGGCCCAAAAGTTCCATTAATGAACTATCAAGACACTGCTATGTTCATAGAATTAATCATCAGATGGTGGGAGATAGTCAATGTCAAAACCATGTTTAAAGGAAAAAGGCTACGAAATAAATTTCAAGAGCCTGTAACTAGAAATTCCAAGCATATTCTAGATTATATGAATAGTTTCCTTGAGTTTTTGAATAAATGGCAGAACCTTACTCACGGTGCTGGAAAACTAACAAAAGATACCCACTTTGCAGTGACTCATACTACCAAAGCCTTTATAGTTATTATAAATTACCTGTTATTTGAGAAAAATTTCAACTTTGTACTCCTTGGTAAAATACAGACTGATAAATTAGAACAGAGATTTGGCAAGTATAGGTAAATATAATAAAGAATGAACCTTAAGAATATAAAATATTTTTGTTTTCCAGATACTTAGCAGGTACACAGTATCACGTATCTATTAGACAGATCTTTGAATCGGAAAATAAGTTACGTTTAATGAGTATTATACCTTTAATCATAAAATCTAAGAAGTTTGGTGACGTTACAATTACGAAGGAAGATATTATGTCAATTATGAAAAAAGATGATTCTATTGATAATGATACAGATTCTGATTTTGAAAATATTGTAATTTCTCCCACACTCAGAATAATTTGTTTTCATGAAGAAAGCAGTTCTCTAGAAAATATTTCAGATAATATATGGCCCTCCTTGATATACATTGGTGGCTACGCATCATATTCACTAATAAAAAAATTGAAATGTGAATACTGCGAGTATTTTTTAACCGAAGATATTGAATACAATACACTTGATACGAGACTGGTTACAGCAAATGATAGAGGAGGCTTAAGCTACCCCAGTGAAGATGTAGCAACATGCTCTGCGTACACATACATAACTTTGGAAAATTTGTTGAGAAAAGAAGATATTTTTTTAAAAGAACAAAATCAGCGAAATGTTTTAATAAAATTAACCATAGAAAGTATTTGTGATCAGGACAAGATTTTATTCATAGGCCATGATTGTACCCATCATGCTTCTTCTCGATTAATTAATTCGGTTATAAAATCTACGGCTAATATTTTATTGAAAAATTATTCCAAGAAATGTAATGACATTGCAACTACAAAGAGTATGCCTATTGTTAAGAGAATCAAACCCAGTGTTTAAATAATCATAATCCCAATTTGTTTAATAAATTATTTTAATCTGAAAAGTATTAGTTTGATTAATTACCTTTCATTTTAAGAAATTTATATTAGTTAAAAACCTATATAGATACCTTATACCTATACCTAAGTATAACTTAATATAAAAATAATTCTGTCGTTATTCAAAGCAGATATGTCACTTGTCCATTTTACGAAGGACAATTTATAAAATTCTATATCAGAAGTTTTTTTTGATATCAATTTCTAATTATAAAGTTAAAGGATCTCTTATTAGAAATTTGTATTTCTAAAAAAAATTCTATGACAAAATTTTACGAATTGTTTTTTGGGAAATCAATCAAAGTGACATTTTAGTTCTGAAAAATAACAGAATTATATGTAAATTATATTGTTTGTAAACAAAGCTAAATAAATAAATATATATATATATATATATATATATATATAATATATATTTGTAAACAATCTTAAACAACACAAAAAGTTCCATTATCATTTGAATTGCGCGGGCTAATGTATATCTACTCTTGATGACTTATACATGTGTGGCGCCATCAAGCGCAGCTCAGCGTAACAGGTGCAAGCAAACTCTGATACCACGGGACATCTTCGTGTGATCCATACATCCACCCCCGCCCCGAGGAGCTGGAGGGGATAAACACTCGCTCGAGATGACGAGCCGAATTCTCTCTTCTGGTCTGCAACCTCAACGGCTCAACACACGCGAGTTTACTCGGCCGTCGACAACGCCTTCTCTTTAAGTATCAAGCTTGTTCATTATTTTATTTCTAAGTAAAAGGTTACTGTAAATAAATATTTATCGTTCAGTGTTGAAAGTTACTTATGCTTTTGTTTTCTCACGCCTGGAGTCAAAGCTGCAAGCTCAATTTGTAAGAGAGCTTCACTTGTCGTGAGCGAAGCGCGGGAAGTGAACTAAACTCTAAAGTGGTGACCCCGAACTCTCTTGCAGCCCCCATAGGTTATATTTACGTGAACATTAAGTGCCGCGTACCTCGGCAGGGTTCTGAGACTGATTCACAAAGTGTTATCAACTTTCCTAACATCGCGTCATTTCGTCCGCCATCTTTTTTTCCCACGTGGCGTCCTGTGGCATAGTAGTGCTTTTTCCGGTCCGCCATCTTTTAGCGAAGCCGTGCAAGCATTCTATCTGAATTCTTCAACGCTTTCACGATGCCCAACACCAACGATGATGCTGCCCACACACCCGAACGAGAGGAAAGCCAACCCCAGCAGGCACATATTGAGACTCGTACAGTAGATGCTGTGAGCAACTCTAAGCTTCCAACCTTTTGGCGAGCCAGTCCCGAGCTGTGGTTCTTCCAAGTCGAGTCCCAGTTCCATGTGCATGATGTGACAAGCGACGCTAGTCGTTACCACATGGTAATAGCCACCCTGGACCATGACACCATCACCGACGTGTCGGACATAATACGTTCACCACCTGAAACAGGTAAATTCACTGCTCTTAAAGCAGCCATTCTTTCCCGCCTCACAGATTCACCAGATGCTCAGTTGCATAAACTACTCACTGGCGTCGAGCTGGGTGACAAGAGACCCTCCCAGTTGTTGAGGCACATGCGCAGCCTAGCTGGCTCACGAGTCGGAGACGACTTAATCCGAGTCAAGTGGCTCGACTTACTGCCACCACAGACGCGCCGCATGCTTCTTCTAATAAAAGGGCAGACCCTGGAGGAGCTCGCTGCCGTAGCAGATGAGGCTCAGGAGATGGGCCCCTCCATCATGGCCGCATCACATCAGCCACGGCCAGCCAGCCACCACACGCCGCAACATTCTATTGACCAGATGGGCCAGGACATCTCCGCAATACGCCTCGCCATCGTGCAACTTACTTCACTGACACGAGAGGTGCTGCAAGCCTTAGGAGAGGGGCATAAACAACGGGGACGCTCAACAGCACGTTTTAGTTCGCAGAGTCGTGAACGTTCAGCCACACCTGGTGCCAACCCTCATACAGGCCTTTGTTGGTACCACTCAAAGCACGGTGCCCAGGCTGTCCACTGCAAGAAGCCATGCAGCTTTACAGCAAATGTTGCTGCCTCCCCCAGGTCGGGAAACTAGAGCTGCCGGCGCTGTACTCGGCAACCGCCGCCGGCACCACCTCGGAGCGCCGACTTTTCGTATGGGACCGCGCTACCAACACCCGTTTCCTAGTGGATTCAGGCTCCGTGCTCTCTATCCTGCCCAGGAAATTAGTTGGCAAGCCACTGCAAAAACAGGACCTCGTCCTCCAAGCAGCCAACGCAACCCCGATAGCAACCTTTGGAATCCAGCACCTGACCTTGGACCTGGGTCTGCGACGCCCCTTCAAATGGCCTTTCGTCATCGCCGACGTCAACACCGCCATACTAGGAGCCGATGCCCTCAGCCACCATGGGCTGCTTATCGACCTCCGAAGTTGCCGCCTGCTCGATGGCCTAACTAGCCTCTCCACTGTGTGCTCCCTTGGTCCAGCACCCGAAATCCACACAGTCAGCATTTCAAGCTCCTGCACCATCCCAGAGGGCACGCTTGGCGAGGAATACAGGGTGCTACAAACCAAGTTCCAGCAGGCTGCCAAGTCACCCGGTGAGATGGCCTCATTGCCCGACTTGCCAGTCCACCACCAAATCATCACCGAGGCCCCCCCAGTATTCACCCGGCCACGACGCTTGTCAGGTGAGCGCCTTGCAGCAGCCAAGCAGGAGTTTGATAGCCTCCTCGAGCGGGGTGTCATCCGCCCATCTTCCAGCCAATGGGCCAGCCCACTCCACATGGTACCCAAGCCAGGAGGCGGCTGGCGAGCCACTGGGGACTATCGCCAGCTCAACACCTGCACTCGGCCTGACCGTCATCCCCTGCCCATCATCGAGGATCTTCTCCAGGAGATCAAAGGCAACGTCTTCTCCGTGGTAGACCTACATCGGGCTTTCTACCAAATCCCAGTAGCACCGGAGGATATCCAAAAGACAGCCGTTACTACGCCCTTCGGACTGTTCGAGTTCATTGGTATGCCACTTGGTCTACGCAACGCAGCGCAGACCTTGCAGCGTACCATGAACCACCTTCTTCGAAAGTTGGAGTTTGTCAGATGCTACCAGGACGACCTCCTCGTCCACTCAGATAGTCATAAAGAGCATCTGCAACACCTCCACCTGCTTTTCACCACCCTCCAGGATGCCAAGCTCCGTGTCAACTGGGACAAGTGTCACCTCGGCCAGCGAGAGGTAATCTTTGCTGGCTACCACGTCTCCAAGGAGGGAATCCGCCCGCCTGCCCCCAAGACGAAAGCCATCCTCGACTTTCCCAAGCCCCAGGACTCCACACAGCTGCGGCGTTTCATCGGGATGATAAACTTCTACCGCCGATGTATTCCGCACGCTGCCGCCCTCCAAGCCCCACTCACTGAGCTTCTCAAGGGCTCAATCACCAAAAAGGCCAAGCTCAGCTGGACCCCTGAAGCCGAAGACGCTTTCCACAAATCCAAGGAGAGCATCGCCAACGCCGCCACGACTGCTTTCCTATCTCCAACCGACCCACTCGCTCTACGCACTGATGCCTCCAATACAGCTATAGGAGCAGCCCTGGACCAAAAACGCAGCGACGGTACTTGGGTTCCACTCGGTTTCTTCTCGAGGAAGCTGTCAGACACAGAGCAGAGGTACTCCACGTATGACAGAGAGCTGCTCGCCGTGTTCGCAGCCATCAAACACTTTCAGCGCATCCTCGAGGGCCGACAATTCACAGTGTTCACCGACCATCGCCCACTCACCTTCGCCTTGGCTCAGCGCTCCGACAAGGCATCCCCTCGTCAATGCAGACAGCTCGACTTCATTGCGCAATTCGACACCCGTCTCGTCTACACACCTGGCGCCGACAACACCGTGGCCGACGCTCTCTCCCGCGTCGAGACTGTCTCCATGCCCACCGCCCTGGACTCAGCCACCATCAGTGCAGCACAAGCCACCGACGAGCAGCTGCCACACCTCCTCGCCAGCCCTCAGCTCAAGCTACACCGCCTCGACATAGACGAACACTCGCTGGTCTACGCTGAGATCAATGGAGCCATCAGACCCTATGTCCCTACCGAGCTACGTCGCCAAGCCTTCGACACAGTCCACCAACTTTCACACCCTAGCGGAAGAGCTACTGCCAAGCGCGTAGCGCTGAAGTATTTCTGGCCAAGCCTCCGCAAAGACGTGCTCCGCTGGGCAAAGCAGTGTGTGCCTTGCCAACTGTCGAAGGTACACCGTCACAATCGTGCAGAGTTCGGCAGTTTCCACACCCCTGACGGCCGCTTTGATCACATTCACGTGGACCTGATCAAGCTGCCGGAATCACAGGGCTATGAAAACTGTCTGACGATCATCGACCGCTACACGCGATGGCCACAGGCAATCCCCGTCGTAGACACCAAGGCCCCCACAATCGCTCGTGCCCTGTTCGACGGTTGGATTGCTCTTTTCGGCACACCCCTAACCATTACCTCGGACCAGGGAACGCAATTCGAAGCGGACCTCTTCCAGCAGCTCAGTCGCCTCGTGGGAGCCAAGCATGTGCACACCAGCCCCTATCATCCACAAGCCAACGGCATGGTAGAGCGTATGCACCGCACTCTAAAAGCGGCTCTAAAATGCTCACCTGAGACGCCTTGGACACGCAGCCTTGCACCAGCCCTCCTTGGCCTCCGCACCACCTTCAAGGAGGATTTGCAAGCATCCCCGGCTGAGATGGTTTTTGGCACATCACTGCGGATCCCAGGCAAATTCATCACACCACAGGAGTCCCCTTCGACCGCTCCACCAAGTTTCGTAGCCGATCTCCGACGCCTTTTCAAGGCTATCCGCCCAGTTCCAGCTTCCAGGCACGTCGAGCACCATCCATTCACTTTCAAGGACCTGCGTACCTGCGAATACGTTTTCCGGCGAATCAACGCAGTTCGAAAACCACTGGAGCCTCCATACACTGGGCCTCATCGAGTAGTAAAGAGGGTAGACGATCGCTCATACGTCATAGACGTCAACGGAGTAACTAAAACCATATCCACCGATCACCTCAAGCCAGCCTATTTAGCACCAGCCGACAGCTACCCTCCGCAGCAGTCCTCGCCGTCTCACACCCCGCATATAGATGCCCCGACACCCCAGCAGACTGAGACCAGAGCAAAAGCGAGTCTCCTTTTCACTCCCTTCGCGACTCACGAAGGTCATTGGGGAGGGAGTGACTGTGGCGCCCCCATCGCTATCAAGCGCAGCTCAGCGCAACAGGCGCAAGCAAACTCTGATACCACGGGACATCTTCGTGTGATCCATACATCCACCCCCGCCCCGAGGAGCTGGAGGGGATAAACACTCTCGCTCGAGATGACGAGCCGAATTCTCTCTTCTGGTCTGCAACCTCAACGGCTCAACACACGCGAGTTTACTCGGCCGTCGACAACGCCTTGTCTTTAAGTATCAAGCTTGTTCATTATTTTATTTCTAAGTAAAAGGTTACTGTAAATAAATATTTATCGTTCAGTGTTGAAAGTTACTTATGTTTTTGTTTTCTCACGCCTGGAGTCAAAGCTGCAAGCTCAATTTGTAAGAGAGCTTTACTTGTCGTGAGCGAAGCGCGGGAAGTGAACTAAACTCTAAACATGCCCGCTTCCTGGCTTTCTGTAGAGTCGGTATTGCTCCATCACACTTTATCATCTTTTAAACTGTTCCCAATATAAGTGCTTCTTCAGATTTATACCAGTGAAGTACTATCAACGATTTTTTCTTATAATTCATTTATTTGTATGGATAATATTGATTTCCCAGCCATTACTTATCAAAACAGTACGAAACTTTCGAATTGCCGCCGTTTCAATATGGCTGCTCCACTTGCGCTCATCACATGATGAAAAGGTCTATTGATTGATCATGAACATATTTACTCTATGATCATGAAGCATTGATTTTCAAATCATATCTATCGGAGGATATCTTTATATTCACATATTGGTGGTCTTTGTACATATATAAAAAAATTGTAATAGGTCGATGTCTTTACAGTGTCCAGAATAAGATTCACTGCCCCCTATCTCAGAAACTATGAGAGATACGAAAAAAAGTAGTGATAAAATATTTTTGAATTTCTTTGATTTTTTTTTATTGCTGTCATATTCACATAGTGTTTCATATATCTGATACAAGTATCAACTCTCTTATTTTAAATGAAACACCCTATATATTTTTTTGATTTTGGATTCTTCGTAAAATTTTAGGTTAACTTTGTGTAACAAACCCAAAGAATAAAAAACATCAGGAAGGAGCATCGTCATATAAGTACTCAATAATAATCTGCGACGGAAGTCGCCATCTTGGTACACCACATAAACACCTTGCAGGATTCATTCGTTTGGTTGGCTTGTTCTCGTAATGTAAACAAATAACATATAATACATAGGCGTAGCATGAAAATTATTGTGTAAAATAAATTTAAATAGTGATGTGAGAAAGAACATTACCAACTAAGGATAATAATATTAGGAATATGTATTTTAAATTAATTATATTTAATGGCCAGTAAATTATTACAAATAATAGAATAATAAATAATTTGAAATAAATTAAATGGAACTGTATTATGTATTTCCGAAATCCTTCGAATCCAAGCCCATAATAAATTTTAGAAAATATTGTGGCCCTTAGCCAGTGGACAAATACATTTTAGTTGTTATATTTTTAAATTTTTGTATAAAAGTTATACGAGTCATAACCTATGATTCAAAATATTTCATAATCGAAGTAAATTTATTCAATTGAATAATTTGCAGTACATCTATTTATCAATAAATCACGGTCGTACATACAGGTCTGAAATCGAAGGTCGATTTACATAGGTAGCAAGTATGTCGCTTAGCGTATTTCTAAAATGTCAAAGTCAACTATGGCACTGTGAAATTGAGAAAAGAGGATGTTACTTCGAACATAAAATACCTCAATCTTACTAAAAAGTTATGAGTTTATGAGCGCAGAATATTATTTTGCATAATATTAAGACCGTTCGAGATGGGAATATGTTAACGGAGACAGTGTAAATATTCTTACAACTTTGCAGCATCCATTGAATTGCTATTTTTAAGTTTTAAGCAACATACCCCTTTGACTGCAAACAACGCGGCAGAAATTGGAAGCTAGATAAATAATCTGTAATATCTTCTTGATATATATATATTATTATGTAATTGAAATTTCTTACAAAATTTAAAACGATCAGAAGAAAATTGGTTAAATATATTATTCTCATCATACTTTTTCATTATTCGGAATGTCACAGCACTGGAAAGTGGAAATAGCCGGCGGTCATATTTGTACACCACCGGTTGGTGTTGTTTTGTCTCTCAAAAATAATAGCGATGCTCCTTCCTGATGTTTTTTATCTATGTTTTTTATCCTTTGAAGAAACCCTATACCTAGTATTTATTTATAGTTTTCGAGATTTTTTCATTTTTGTGAAAAAAATGACAGTTGCAGGTGTATGAATAATGCATCATTAGTTTTAATTCATTCGATAAAGTGAAGAGCACTATCATAAATTCATATATTATCTGCATAACTCTAACAAGCAGAGTTGAACATTTGTAACCAAACTAGAAACAATATCTGGCAATATACAGGGTGAGTACAAAAGCGATGAAAACTTTGAATTGAATATTATAAATGGTCTCCGATTTTTTGAATGCAAACCCCAATCTTTTTCTGTTGCACTGTATTCTACGACTAAAAATAAGGGTACTTTCAGTTTACGTCCCTATTCCCTATACTTAATGTCAAGAGTTTCTGAGATATAAGCCGAAATTTAAAATTCTGTAAAATATGAGGTGCTCATTCGTTAACGTAGTGGTTGCAATGGAAAAAATGACATCTTGTGTGTTTAATTATTTAATGACATTTGTCAAATGTGATTTTTTTAACATTTTATTAGAAACAATAGAAGTATTGCCCTTACAATTAGAGAATATCGAAGAAACTTCCCTGAAAGAAGAATTCCAGAAAAATCAATTTTTCCGCGAATCGAACGAGACCTAAGAAATCACAGTGTTCTAAAATATAAAAAGAGAAACAAATTACCAAATGTCTTGACAAAAGAAACGCAGATAATTTTTTAAATAATGCAAGCAGATATTTGGATGTCGCTAGATCCACGATCCACGCATCGTTGAAAATAAACGGATATAAATTTGCAAAGCTACAAGAGTTGCAGATTGGTGATCAGGATGTCGACTGGAACTTTGTTAAACCTTGACGGACCGTCAGTTTCAACGTTTCAACACAAGACTTTGCTGGAATCTGTTGGACTGACCCAACTGACAGTCTGACATTTGATTAAACAAAAAAGATGTCATTTTTTTCAATAGCAACCCCTACGTTAACGAATGTGAACCTCATGTCTTAAAGAGTTTTAAATTTTGGCTAATATTTCAGAAACTCTTGATATTGGGTATAGGGAAGTAAACTGAAAGTACGTAGAATACAGTGCAACAGAAAAAAATTGGGGTTTGCATTTAAAAAATCGGAGATAATTGATAATATTCAATTCAAAGTTTTCATCGCTTTCGTAGGTATTCACCCTATTACTATATTACGAGAGATTGTTTAGTTACAAATTTTCGCCTCTGCTTGTTAGATTTATGATTATGACTCTTCAATTTATCGTATGAATTACCACTAATGATGCATTATTCATACACCTGCAACTGTAATTTTTTTCACAAAAATGATAAAATCTCTTGTTAGACAAAGTTAACCTAAAATTTTACGAAGAATCCAAAAATCAAAAAATATATAGGGTGTTCCATTTAAAATAAGAGAGTTGATACCTGTATCAGATATATGAAACACCCTGTCAATATGGCAGCAATAAAACTAAAAAATTCAAAGAAATTCACAAATATTTTATTTCAATTCTTTTTTTCGTTTCTCTCATATAGCTTCTGAGATAGGGGGTTAGTGAATCTTATTCTGGATAGCCTGTACATTAAACATATTAAAGAAAAATGATAATAATAATATAGGGGCATAGGGGTCTTTATCAGAGCAACAGAAGTCAAAACAACAGTTTTTAGAATTTTTGTCTATTTTTCTGTATGTTTGTACGCGCATCACGCAAGAACTACTGCATGGAATTGAATGAAGTTTTCACCGATACCGATGTATTGAGAGGTCTCTCAATACAGTTTTCATAGGTCTAACTTGGAATATAGTTTCCATTTTACCGCATCTGTCCGTATGTTTGTACACGCATCACGCAAAAACTACCGCATGGAATTGAACGCAATTTTCCACGCACACGAAGTGGCTAGCAAAACCTAGTTAAAATACTAAAATCACAGCTCAAGCTGTGCTAAAATTATCAGTTTCAATTTGGTATAATTATATTGTAATAATAAAAACTAATACTACTCAATAACTTCGAAAAATTTAAGATGCAAAAAATACATTTATATTGTTATATAATAAAAACTAGAGCCATGTTGATAACAACAAAATACAAATTCAACAATATTAACCAAAATTACTTGAAACTCTCAATTGATGATAAAGAATTGAATTTGTGAATGATATTAAATATCTAAGATTTCAACTAGACAATCTGTCGACTTTCGAAAACCACTTTGATTATCTTTATAGAAAAATTACAAAAAAATTATATTTATTTTCTAGAATCTCAAATAACTTATCAATGGAAACGAAAATCACTATATTATCCAATCGCACTTTGATTATTGCTCTTCCAGGTTATACCAATTCAACCTAAATAAATTGTCTCAATTACAAAATGTGCAAAACCGAGGGATGAGAATAATCCTAATGTTAAATCGATGCGCCCCTATTGATACAATGTTAAATTCGCTACAATGGCATTCTGTAAGACAATGATTAATATATCTTACCATGATATTTATATATAAAATCCTAAATGATCTTGCTCCCTCCTATTTCCTAGAGAACATCACATTCAATTCTGATGTGCCTTAATACAACACAAGAAGTAATAAAAACATATTGATTAGAAGAACAAACAGGCAAAACACAATGAATAATTGTTTTTCAAATGTTTTAATGATTTCAACAAAATTTCAAATGAAATTGTAGCCTAACCTTAGCAGGTTTTGAAAAGAAAATCAGGGAACATGTCACTAATAATTATATCACATGAAAATATTGCATATTGACACGATCAGCATTTCCCTTCTTAGTTTGAAGCCAGTTATTACATATTTTCATTCATACAATTTTAATGTTATAATATTCTATATTAATTATAACGGTATGTTATTTTTGATGAAATTATTAAACTTGGATATATTATTTTATGTTAACAGAATATTATTATATTTCATACCAATTTATATTATTATTATACGTAACATTTTTTTAATCTAATGTTTATATTAATTAGGGTAACCTTTTCAAATAAATGAATAAATAAAAAAATCTCATTTTAGAATCAAAATTGTAGTCTGGTCCTACTTATAAGTAAAATTATAGATCTAACACTAAGCCCATCATAACTAAAAATCCTCAATTAAGAGCTTAAATATCTTAAAGTCTTCTCGTCACCATACAGTAAATAGGTTATAGAGAGGAAACTCTATGCTATAAAATCGGTCCATGCGTTAACACCAGAGCTATCTATCAACTAATGCACGAACTAATCATAAAGTGTATAATTGGCGGGACATTTGAAATATGCTGATATAGTGGATTTTGATATTTTATAATTCCTTACGTCATGTTGTCAATAAGTTACATAGGATTTTCGTTGCAAATAAAATTTTGAAAGTTATTTTAGTTATCTTTTAAGAAAATCCAAGGAACTGATTAATAACATGACGTGAGAAATAAGGCATGTAAGTAATAGTTGCAAAATAAAACAAATAATTTTGTCAATATTTATTGAACCATAGGTATTAACACGAATTAATTATATAAGTATAATTTTATCAAAAAATGATAGCTAAATCACAAATTATTATTGGTTATATAAAAATTGAAAAATGTTCATACTCATGGCATGGCCATAACTTATAAAACCTCGCCTTAAAATAGTGATAATCATTTACAAAATTACAATAAATGAATATAATTATCAAATTGGATATAGTAAATATCAAACTACAAAATATAAAAGTTTATTTAAGTTTGCGATAGGGTACAAATTACTCGACCAATTTCTGAAATTGTTATTCACATTGATGTACATAATGGCTATAAGTTCCCGGAGTGTTTTCAAAATTATAGTTAATGACACAGTCTTAGAATCAATTGTTAGTGATTTGTAAGAAATATTAACTTCTTTAGAATTTAAGGGTTATATTTGAACAAGTGCCTCTGTAATCTTTTGAAGAACAAGGAAGGATTTCAATTACATTGATTGGCAAAACCATAGGGCAAAACAGTAGGATTTCAGAATATACAATACTTACTAGATAAATTGACAATATAAACTGATTGATATGCAACAAACAATTCAACATAACAACTTCTGGAATCTCTCGAAATTCGAAGGGCTCTTTGAAATCTGTTTTATTTCTTCTAAACTATTATCGGTTGCGCTTCATACTTCGTCCTTTTAATTATGGAATTCCTTGAGACGGAATATATTTTTGTTTTGTAGTTTATCTCAGACTCACATTCCAATGTTGCTCCTGAAAATGTAAAATAGATAGATTGATTCTACAGACTTTTACTTTATCTGAATTTTATGCATTATATTTTAAAATAATACGATAGAGTGAGGAATTCTTATCAAATATATATATATATATATATATATATATACATAGAAGAACGATTTGAAGCTGTTTTTGTAAGTCAGAAGATGTCTGGCTGTCATTAAACAGAAAGAGTGTTGTAGACTAGTAGTCAATTATCATATTGGAATTGGCCATATTAGTTTAGGACTAGAGATCTTTCAATAAAAACTGATTATAATAATAATGATTTCATTATTCCTACATTAAGATTTAGGATAGGACGATAATCGCCTATATATTTTGGGATGAAGGTCTTCATTAAATTGAGTAAAGACATAAGGAACTACCATAACAATTTTTTAATTTAAAATAGGTTGAACTCCTTTTTAATTGATAGATGTTTCTATAATCTATCGGAATTTTTATACGGTATTCTTTTCAGGATTTTGTGTATTATTTTTCTTTTTTTTAAAGGATCTGTTACGTTTATGCTTATTAACCTAACCAACAGTTACATGAAAATAGAATAAAACAACAATAAAACACAAAATTTCAAGCGTGATAGAAAATCTTCCAAGCAAGCCCTAGGCATCATAATTATTTTGAGGCGCGAGTGATACAGGGTTAATGTGAATAGCTTAATGGATTGCACGGACGTTAATTCGCTTGCTTTCCCATTAAATATCTATAATAGTAACAATACAATTATTTCACTTACGCTAGATTAGTCACTAGTTCACGTAGAAAGTGTGTGCAAGTCCAAGTCAGGTGTAAATCTTCGCATTTTCATGGACTTGTCCTCTGCGGAGCACAAGATCAGTACACTCGAGGAGGACTAATTCTTTGAGGGGTAATTTCCTTCTACTCCTGACTAGAATGCTCCTGAATTTTTGCTATTGTCTCTGAAATAGAATATCTTGAGGTCAAACGCTATTAACACTATATTTTTGCTTACCTACGTCTCAAATTTTCTGGCATTAGGCATTCTCTTAACGCAGGGGAAATATTATGGAAGCAATCTTTTGTTGATCCTAGGTAATCTGCATACTTACGGGGCAAGTATAACGTTGGTAAAGCCAATTTAGACACTCGTTCACTGGTATATGCTGTACAATTGCCCTTAAAATGTATTCCACTAACAAAATTCGACTTCGCTTCTTGGTCGGCTGCCGCTATTCTAATTCACCAATCCCATTCTTAATGAAAGTCCGTAGAAGAATGGAACATACGTATATCTGCAATTTATAAGAATTAGAATAGTATATAGCCAGCATTTTCATATCAGTTTAATCTTACCTTACCTTACAGACAGCATTGGGCAGCATTTACGGTACATTTCAAAGATATTCTATAACTGTTTATGTTTCGCCTTGCCCTGTCATGTGAACAATTATTTGTAATATACCACTCACTGACACTCAAGCACAATGATTTTTTCGATAATATAGAATCCATTTCAGCTTCTTTTGATATTACTTACTGCAAACTGCAAGTCAAATTTTAAGGGTGTTCGAGCAGGATTTCAAACCAAACTCAAACCGTCAGAGGCATGAGCATTTTAATTTTAAGACGGAAATTAATATGCGCATGCTCCACAATCACAGAACACAGTTGGAAACTGGTCCAAACTACTGCTCGAACACCCTTTTTAACAAGTCACGCAGATAACACGGCAACACAATTTAAAATAAATATGGCGCATGCGATATCATGACAATTAATGATAGTGGGTTCATCTCTTGAGCAAGTCTGAAATATCCAGGCCAGCTTTGTAGCAATCCATCTGAAATTCACTCTCCTTTTTGCATTAGCCGTTAGATGGCGCAAAATTTCAGCTACATATAGAATAATGCGAGCATACCCCGCTCGTCACAGCTTACCTAACCTCAACCTCCGTATACCATAGACAAGGAACTCTTTCCTAGTCTTAAGATCTATGGGTTTGTTTTTGTCTATGGTAAGCGGTCTTATTGTACCATGAGCTGTGCTCGTAATCTTGTACCACAGAACAAAGACGTATACTCTGTACATATTGACTGTAGAAGTCTGTACTCTGTTCTCTGCTCGTACTATTTATTGTATTGTTACAGGGGAAAATAACCCATGACATCAATTTTCTGAATTAACTTCGACCACTCGCCAAAAGATGGGATAAAGACGACAGGTATTAGAAGTTAGAACTATTTAGAACCAAGAGAAAGAAATGAAAAGGGCAAGGGATTGTGGAGTGGTAGGATGAAGGGTTGTACATTGGCGTTCCAAAGGGTTTTTGTATTATTTTGAAGAGATTAATCTCATTCTTTTCAAATATTCCAAGTATATATTTATAACACATAATACTTTCAAGAAAATTTCGACACATTGAATTTGAAGAAAATTAAATTTATTATTAATTATTTCCTTGAATAATAGATTGTCATTGATATTTGATTGCATTGTAACTAAATACCTATTACAGGTTCTCCGAAATTGTAAAATCACAGCAAAAACATTTGAGTTGTATCAAAATCAGATAAGACTTTTGTTTTAAGATCAAAAGTGACTTTGATATTGCGTTTACGTTGCACTATTCAAGCTTTTACAACATAAAAAATATATTTCATGGTAAATAGAATAAATTATAAAGTACCTACGTAGACAAAAAATGTTATACCAGAAGAGATGGGAATCTTGTCCCAGTTGATTCGGTGACTTTTTTTTGTTTTGCGTCTTTTAGTCTTAACCCTTTTATTTTCGTCGGTCATACAAAAAACTACGGTGCTCCTCATACCGCTAGTACCGAAATTAAGGTGCAGGTAGTTGCCCGTCATGGGTATGGACTACTCAACAAGATATACGTTTTTTATATAATGATTTACATATTCTAAGGGTTCTTAACTGGTCAATTCAAATAACTCCATAGAGAACGTTGACCCCATCATGAGGACAATACATTTAGGGTGGGATTTGAATCTTGGGAAGAATATTCGGAGATCCGTTTGCGATATAAAAAACTTTGCGATTATTTTGGTACATTAATTATTATTCTACTAGTTGGCGGGATTGTTTAGGAACTGGAAGATTTTGTTCATGGCACAGAATATTGAGTCAATATTTAAACGAGCTGAAATCGAGAGTTGAAGAACACAGTCAAGAAATATACGTTAGTTATTAGAAATTATTTTTCAAGACATAAAAAATGTTCTAAAATGTCTGGAGACAACATTAGTTTTGAACATTACCATAAATAAATTCAGGTTTGTTCATTTTTTGCTCAGATAAATATTTCTGTTCCGTGTCATTCCATTTTGACTGAATTAAGTAGCTAAGTAAATTTTCATTCCACTGAGGATGATTTGTTTTTTTTGGAACTCATATATATATAATTAATTTATGCTGTTGGTACAGGTACAGAGTACATAAAAAATGAAACATACCTATAATCGAATTGTATACCACATCCGTTTTTCGAATTCGGTCAAAAATTACTAATTCAAGCAATCTCAACTTTGGAAGCATTTTTAAATCTTTGGTCGTTCAATCCTTGCACGCAATCATATACCCGTAGCCCTTCTGGAGGGAAGAGAATCTAAATATTGTATACTATTTGGGGTGCTTTCTTCATATGATAGATACCTGGATGAATTTTCTCAAATTCACATATTCAGTTTAAAGGTTTAAAGGGTTATGACGTTCACAGGATAGAAAAAAAGCTGAAAAAAATGTTGATTGAGAGAGAAATTCAGAGACGGGGACGAGATTCTCCCATAGTGACTTTTTTTTATTCATTCCATAATTTATTCAAGGGACTGTATGTATTTTGAATACAATTTATATCATAGCAAGTATGTAGGTAGTTGAGCTAATCCTTTGATGTTTTGTTTGAAAATTGAGATAGCATATGAAAAGCAGTTCCGGGAAGAGATACGAACTACCTACAACTAGTTTGAAGAATCATCAATTAACTTGAGTATATCAATTTTATCCTCTTGATCAAGGTGTCAAATAAAAGGTAAAATTTCATTATCGCCATAGAATTTTTAATGAAAGAACAATATCAAATTCTGCATATATAGGTAATTAATGTACCTATGCAAGATTAAAATTAAGCATCAAGCCAATTAGTAATCCTAAATGTTTAAGTTAAATAAGCCGTTAGTATTCTGATTGGGAAGCCTACGGATTTCATGGATTATATTAATTGACCGACTTCCCAAACGGAGGAGGTATACAATTTGACTGTATGTCTGCATGTTTTTCTATCTTTGTTCTCGACTTTCACATAGTAAACGTGCCCCGATTTTGATGATTTCTTTATTATTTGAGGGTGGAGCATTGAGAATTTGTCCCATTAAAAAAACAATATTAGACATGTCCTCAAAAACATCCCCCCATGGAGTTGGTGCCTACAACAACAAACTACAACGGCACTTCAAAAGTACCAGCACCAATAGAATTAATATTATTTTGTATTTTTCAGTGCACCAACTAAAAGTCGGTACATTTTATATTTATAAGTATTTATTTTATATTTATTTTTATTTATAAGGGATCGATTCGAAAAAAATTATGATTTTGCGCTCAGCTGAGTATTACTATAAATTGCTGTTGTAAAATTAGTTGAGATTTAATTAGACCGTATATGTAAATAGTTTTCCATTGCATCTGACCGGTAAAAATACATGTCCTCAAAATATTGAAATATGTACTGAAATTAAGTAATAATCTAGTATTCTTTTTTGATGAAATAGTGAGAATGTTTATTTGAAATACTGCATTTTCAAAAATTTTTGTTATTTGTGAAAAAACTTTAAGAGCTGTTACTAAACTATACAGGGTGAAGCAACGGAAAAATCATTGGCTCAAAACCTCAACTTCCCGTATTATGGGAGGTACTAGAAAAAAGCTTCCAAGTATATAAAGTGAAAGTATACCTTTATGTATATACAAAAAAGAAAAGCGAACATTTGCTTCCCAACAAAAACTGCCCCCAAATGGGGTGGAAGGGTATTGTTGTCGAAAATTGAAAATCTAAGAAGAAGAATTAGAGAAGAGACAATATGCAGCAATGTTCAAACTGGACATTTTTCAAGAAAACACTGGTTGAAATCTGTGAATATAAGTGAACGTTGAACAATATTGATGACCAATGGTACACGCAGAAATTTCAAATAAAACTTTTTTACTTTTTTACATTACCAGAATTAATATTATTTTGTATTTTTCAGTGCACCAACTAATAAAGTGGGTCCTAGTTTTTGTGTTAAACAATGAAAGACTGACGACCACGAATGCGAATTGCGAATTTGCATATTATTATTAATGTCTAATTTAAATGTTGGTGAATATGGTCTCCTTAATTTTGTCACCTCAGATTTTCGAAAAAAATGCTCCTCCATCTCTTTGTTGACATTTTTCTGGGGAAAGGAAATATTAAATTTTAATTTTCTTTATAATAGGAGCATTTCTCAACCCTTCTTTTTCAAATGGAAAAAAATCAAAATCGGATCGCGTTTCCTAAACGAAAGGTCTATAGGAACATTCGTCTGGGAAGTCGATCAAAAATATTGACTTCTTTTATTTTTGACTAGCTTCCCTAAAGTTATAACATTATTTTATGGATTTAACCTCCTTTTGCATAAACGGTATTGATGATTTTTCTTATTAGATAGTCCCATATTGAACTTTTAAAAATCCAAGATATTCTTCCCCTCAAAAACATTCCAAAAAAGGTTTCTTTTTCGAAAATTAAAAATATTATCTAGCAAAATTAAAGAAGAGATAATTTCCGGAAACATCTGAAACGAAAATTTAAAAAATATATGTATTAGGTACTAGAGACCCGCTCCTGTTTCGCACGGTTAGCATTAAAATCGTTATTGTGAGTCAACCTAGACGAGAGACATATAAGATCGCGGACTTTTTGACCGACGAACCCCGAACGGAGGAGGTATACAATTCGACTGTCTGCTTTTTTTATATAGTAAACGAGCTCCGATTTTGATGATTTTGGATTCATTTGAAAGAGGAGGCTTCAGAAATGGTCCCATATGCATAAAACACAGATCCGAAATCTCCTTCTCTCCGAATCCCGCCCCCGAAGGGGTTGGAAGGGGCGAATTTTCTCGAAAATCGAAAATCTGAATATAATTAAAGATAGGACAATATCCGGAAACGTTTACATTGAACATTTTTTCAAAACAGTTACAGTTTTAGAGATAGAGGCATGTTAAATTCTCAAATATATTTATTTTCGAGTCGAGAGGGCGATTTCTGTCGAAAATTGAAAATCTGTGGGCACTACATGAAAGACATAACTATTTGTAGCAACATTTATAATGAACATTTTTTTCCTTAGAGTTAAGGTTTTTGAATCAAATCGGTGTTAAAATGGTAACAACTAAAATACTTATGCGTATGCAGCGATGTTTTGAGATCTCAATAATAACAACTACAAGCAAGGAATATACGTGGGTAATAGAATAAGTACTATCTTCATTGGTATTAGTGAACGTTCAACGATTTTCGTGAATAATGCTACACTCAAAAGTGTGAAATAAATATTTTTTACAAACAATTGGACCGACGTTATTAGTTGGTGCACTGAAAAATATAAAATAATATCAATTCTATTGGTGCTGGTTTTCAATCTAACTGCAATTGCAAAACTTCAAAAGTAACAGCACCAATATAATTGATATTATTTTATATTTTTCAGTGCAAAAACTAATAACGTCGGTCCAATTTTTTGTAAAAAATATTTATTTATCGCTCTTTTTAAAATATACAATCCCGTAGTACATTATTTTCATCTAACTTGTAAGGTTTAGCCAGCGTTTACATTTTAAGCGCACACAAATATGTTTTTACGACCTCACATTACAAAACTTTGAAATTCTCGGCTTTTCTCTAATATTATATGTATGTATTATACATATAAACTTTCCTCTGGAATCACTCTATCTATTGCTGAAAACCGCATTAAAATCCGTTAAACTGTTTTAAAGATCTATAGACAGCGGAAGCGACTTCATTTTATACCATGTAAAGATTTTTTGAATTCTCTGAATATCTGTAAACGATTTTGATGGCTAATAAACCAATCGAAAATGTGAAATAAATAACTTTTTAGATAAATAATAGTTTTAAAAACTAAAAGAAACCCGCTTTAATAGCAAACGAAACTAAAAAATAGAAAATAAATAAGATATCATTTTAATGTAAAAAAGGGTGGGGTGCTTGATGTCCATTTTATATATATATATATATATATATATATATATATATATATATATATATATATATATATATATATATATATATATATAGAAGATTTCTATTTCATAAATGATAGTTGGATACAGCTTCCACTTATGTGGCGCTGATGAAAGCTAACAAGCTTGAAATCACGTGATCCGCTTCTAGTGGTGGTTGTGTCCAACTAAATAAAAGCACAAAGGTGTAGAGCATCTCCATATTATATATATATATATATATATATATATATATATATATATATATATATATATTTTATGTTGATAGATTCTGATATAAGTAGAGTCATTATAAAATTAACACAATTTTTTACAATAAAATTATATCTTATTTATTTTCTATTTTTTAGTTTGGTTTGCTATTAAAGCGATGCAGGAATGTAGGGAGTGATATATAAGCAATCATAGTCATATAGGTACACGAGGATGGTATGGAACCCTCCACCAAAGAGTACCACTCGCACTTACACACCATCACATATCCTACCAACTCATAAACATATCGAAAATTCCATGAGAATCAGAGCTCAGAGATATAGGTATGGTGACCCCCACCAAGGAGTCCCACTCGCACATACGCAACATGAAATTATTGTATTGTCATCGGTCCGTTAAAAGTATACAAAGTTTCAAGTCGATCCGATGTTTTTAAGTGGATGAAAATCGTGTTCAAAGATTCCGTTACATACATACATAGCAAGCTAATAAAAGCGTGTTAATAAAATAGAATTGATTTTATTAGATGGTGCACTTAAAAATTCTGTATTTTTAATTAATTATTTTGGTTCTTCTCAAGTTGTTGCCAAAAGTCTTCTATCTACCTATAACAGCACCAATAAAATTAATAATATTGTGTATTTTACAGTACACCAGCTTATAAAGTCGGTCCTATTTTTTGTTAAACACATTTTAGTGCTTAGTATCATTAGCTAGTAATGTTTTCTGTAGATTCTAACTGCTCTTCTATCTTTCAGATTGTTTTATTGACCGACGAACCCCGAACGGAGGAGGTATACAATTCGACTGTCTGCTTAATTTTTTTTTTTTTTTGGTTCGTGCGCGCCTTTTATATAGTAAACGTGCTCCGATTTTGATGATTTTAGGTTCATTTGAAAGAAGGGGATTGAGAAATGGTCCCATATTCATAAAAACGCAAATCCGAAATCTCCTTCCCTCCGAAAACCGCCCCCGAAGGGGTGTTGGGGGCGAATTTTCTCGAAAATCGAAAATCTAAGTTGGTAAAATTAAAGATAGGATAATATCCGGAAACGTTTAAATTGAACATTTTTTCAAAAGTGCTACGGTTATCAAGATAGACGCATGTTAAGTATGTATTTTTGCTATGTGGAGAGGACAATTTCTTTCGAAAATTGAAATTTTTTCGATACTACATGAAAGATATAATTATTTGTAGCAACATTTATAATGAACATTTTTTCCTTAGAGTTACGGTTTTCGAGTTAAATCGGTGTTAAAATGGTAACAACTAAAATATTCAAGCGTATTTCCGCAGCGATGTTCTGAGATCTCTATAATAACAACTACAAGCAAGGAATATACGTGGGTAATAGGATAAGTACTATCTTCATTGATATGGTATAGTGAACATTCAACGATTTCCGGGACTAATGTTACACTCAAAAGTGTGAAATAAATATTTTTTACAAAAAATTGGACCGACGTTATTAGTTGGTGCACTGAAAAGTGCCAAAAGTTATCAATCTACCTGCAACTGCACAACTTCAAAAGTACCACCACCAACAGAATTAATATTATTTTATACTTTTCAGTGCACCAACTAAAAACGTCGGTCCAATTTTTTGTAAAAAATATTTATTTTAAATGAATTTTCATGATATCTATAATATATATCAATTAAAATACTACCACTATCAGAATAATTTATCTTATTTTTTAGTTTTTAGTGCACCCACTAATAATTCGGTTCTAGTTTATGTAAAAATAATATTTAAATATTCTTTTTGAAAATTATAGAAAAACTACCTCGCAGGAGTACCACTGAAATCAACCTTCAAACATAGAGATATGCTATCGCGAACTTACGCAGCATACCTATGCCACGAAATCTCTCAGAAGGGAGAGGAGCTAGCTTATTTTCGCAAAATGATCATCTTTTTAGCTACAGTTCCTGTCTCTTGTCATTTTCTTTAATTACAAAAACTATAGAATATTAATATATGAAATTCAAGCTTACCTTAGAACGTCTGGGTATATATATATATATATATATATATATATATATATATATATATATATATATATATATATATATATATATATATATATATATAATGATAATAAAAGGAAAATGCGCCTAAGTGAAATTAGTTTTATTTTTCTAATATGCGCCCAATACCGCAAATTCAGAATTCCGTAATGTTAGTATCAACTTGTTTCTTTTATAAGCTTTGACGGGCGATAAAAAACAGTAATCTATTCCGCTAACAATAAATAAAAGACAATAACAAAATGAGCCCTCCGAATTTTCGAAAATAAATTTGATTTTTTTCAAATTGTGAAGTTTTAGCAGTCGAATGTTTCTTAGTCCAAATAGAACAAAAAAGCAGACAAACAGTCGAATTGTAAAACTCCTACGTTTGGAAAATCGGTCAAATATCGTTGAGAGTTCAGTTCAGTACATGAAATATTTTAGAAAAGAATACCAAAAGAATTAATATTATTCTGCATTTTTTAGTTTAACAACTGACAAACTCGGTTCTATTTTTTGGAAAAAATATTGGTTTCATATTTTTGAGTGTTTTGTACCTAAGTCATTAAAATTATTGAACGTTTACTTATATTCAGTGATTTCTGATATCAAAATGAAGTAGTAACAATATTGCATTTCCTTATTGGTAGAACTAGGAAACCCCTGATTTTTGAAATAGTTTCTAATTTAAACCTTTTTGGGAATATTCCTCTCTTTCATTTTACAATATAAAAGTTCAAATTTTCGAAGAAAAAAATGCTCTCTCTACCCGGTTTGATGGTATTTTTTTGGGGGAAGGAGAAAAGACTCCGCAAAATCGGTACACCTTCACAATACAGAACCCACGAACAAACATACAATTTAGCCGTATACGTCCTTCTTTTGGGAAGTCGAACAAAAATATTTATACACTTTAGAATCGCGTGGCTGGAAGAAAGCTCACCTCTTCTTCATGACGCGAAGTCACTGAAGCTAAGCTTTTCCTTAATTATGGGATGAGTTGATTCAATTTCGCGGTGGAGTTAAACGCTGTAAGTACATTTTTCAGTCATTTTTGACCGACTTCCCAAAAGGAGGAGGTATACAATTCGACTGTGTGCTTTTTTTTTTTTTTTGGTTTGTGCGCGCCTTTCATATAGTAAACGTACTCCGATTTTGATGATTTTTGATTCATTTGAAAGAGGAGGCTTGAGAAATGGTCCCATATTCATAAAAACGGGAATCCGACATCTTGTTCCCTCCGAAAACCGCCCCCGAAGGGGGTGGAGGGGGCAAATTTTGTCGAAAATTGAAAAACTGCGTTGATATAATTACAGATAGGACAATATCCGGAAACGTTTAAATGGAACATTTTTTCAAAAGAGTAACGGTTTTCGACATAGAGACATTTTAAATTCTCAAATATACCTATTTTCGCTATGTGGAGAGGGCGATTTCTGTCGAAAATTGAAAATCTGTTTGCAGTACATGAAAGACATAATTATTTGTAGCAACATTTATACTGAACATTTTTCCCTTAGAGTTACGGTTTTCGAGTAAAATCGGTGTTAAAATGGTAACAACTAAAATATTCAAGCGTATTTCCGCAGCGATGTTCTGAGATCTCAATAATAACAACTACAAGCAAGGAATATACGTGGGTAATAGAATAAGTACTATCTTCATTGGTATTAGTGAACGTTCAACGATTTTCGTGACTAATGTTACACTCAAAAGTGTGAAATAAATATTTTTTACAAAAAATTGGACCGACTTTATTAGTTGGTGCACTGAAAAGTATAAAATAATATTAATTCTATTGGGGCTGGTACTTGTGAAGTTGGTGCCGAAAAATACCAATCTACCTGCAACTGCACAACTTCAAAAGTAACAGCACCAATAGAATTAATATTATTTTATACTTTTCAGTGCACCAACTAATAAAGTCGGTCCAATTTTTTGTAAAAAATATTTTCATTTTCACTATTAAGGAAACGTTTGTAAATTTCTATTCAAACATTTTCCATTCAATTGTACAAATGAGTTTAATCCATGAAAATGCCTAAAATTAGATATAAATTAGTAGATCATTCTTAAAATGTTATTTATAAATAGGTCAGATTTGGGCTGAAATTAGTGAAAATAAAGAAGACGCTAATCATAATATGTCTAATTTTGAAGGATATTGCTTATCGAGAATGTCTAGCCGCAATTAAATCAATAATCTCCAGTTAAATATAATTATCCCCGTTATTGGGTTGAAAACGGTGGCTCTTGATTACCGATACAAATTTGAGAACGGTGATAACATTCTAGTGTGTGTTTATTAATGAACCAATTTGTTCGTGAGTGATTTGAAGGTTGTGGCGATTTCTGGCTTTCCTTTGAAACAAATCGGTAATCATTTCCAGTACAGTAACTAAGTTTCGATCAGCAGGACAGCATGAGTCCTATTATAGCAGCCTGTGGCAAGGAGATACGATACGCGAACGCGTATCGCGTATACAGTTCAACCTTCAACCCTCCGGTCTCGGCTCGCGAACGAAAGCTGTGAAGCTCCACGGCGGTCGGTGGAGGGGGTAGCCGTCGCTTGCCGCTTGTCTTGTGCTCTGCCGCCAAGTGGGGAGAAAAACTAAATAAAATTCGCCTTTTGCTGCAGTTCTATTTAGAACAGACACTGGCGCCGTTGTCACTTGCATCCTGACGAATTGTCAGTGTCAGTGTTTTCTTTTAATTTACTTTCGCTTATGTTTGTTGGACGTTGAATGAGAGGAGCATGGATCATGTAATCGGTGTCAGTGGCGTCGACGACAACAGATCGAATGGTTCCGAAGGGAACAACAATAACAATGCACAGAATTCGACAAATAATTGTGTTAGTGGCCCTGCCAGTGCGAGACAATCCCCGAAAGTGAATGTGACGCCGACGGTGACAGCGTCGGCATCGACGTCGTTAGTGCCATCGGCATCGCAGATCCTGTCCCAGAGGAATTCGTTCTCACCATCTGTACCAAGGAAAATTATGAGCAGGAACAGTAATAACACAAGTTAGTATCTATATTATTTTTATATCTTAACATTAAAATGACATTTCTGAAAACATTTATTGTATACCTAATCAACCAGTTGCTTCTTGTTAGGTCCCAGTAAAAACAATACCAAGTTCTTATTTTTACTAATATAAAATTTTGGATTTTTCAAAGCTCCCTTCGTTACTACAAATATTATGCAGAAAATGAACTTAAATCATCTAACTAGCAAGAAAATCTGTAGAATTTGGAAAAAGAAAGTTATCTTTTTTGCAAAATAAGAACAAAGCCTCGAAGGAAAAACCTTTAATAAAAATGAAGCAAGAATCACTTTAACCGCGTCCTATCTAAAAATCATTTTATGCACTATTGAGTTGATAACCTGATAACCACGAAAATTTGTCTAGCTCATTTTGTAGTGTTTATTATGAGAACTAGTAACAGATATATCGCGTACATATTATGGGATTTTAATTCATTAAATTTTTTTTCTTCTAAATGTATTCCTTTTGTTTTGAGATAATTAAATTTCATGAGATGTCATGAGATTTTTAGTGTATGCGTTTAATGATCAACTTAAAAATTACATATATAAGGAGTCATTTAAATCCATATCATCTATCAAAAAAATATTGAATCTGGTTATCAGATGTGGTTGACGTTAAAGCAATTCTGTTGAATAAATTAACTTCGGCCTAGTGAGTGGACCTTACGTTTTATTCACGGTTCCGTATTTGATGGGAAATCAAAACTGTTTATACGCATATGTCTGTCCATCTGCTCATTTTCTCCGAATCTAATCTTGGTAGATAGGTGACCCAATCACTGAAATATAATAAACGTAATAAACGTATTCTGATTCTGGAGTTAATTTTGCGTCGCAAAAATAATATTGAGGAATATACATTTATTTTCTCATAATTATTAGATGAGTATTCAAAATAATATGAAATTAAATACATACATGAAGATTGAAACAAATTTTAAAGTAGTTGGTCCATAAATACAGTTTATAGGGCCTCAGTTATTGTTTACAAGAAAACTAAAAGAAAATTCTGAAAGCTATCCACGCAAGCATCAGACAGCTCAAGCATAAACTGTTTAATCAGATATTTGTTGAATGAGTTTTCGACATATAGAAGGATTTATTTGGTCAAATTAATTACAACATTAATAATCAGATGAGACAATTGGTGTAATTTTAATAATTATGTTTCATTTAGAAACATTTTTATGTCATTTCTTAAAACTTTCCTGTGGTATTCTAGGAGACATCAAAATATATTGGCAAATTTCATAAAATGGGTGATATCTAATTCTTGGACACCCAGTATTTTCGAAATTCAATCCACTTTCATATAATATACTGAAATAAGAAAATTCATAAATCAAAATTATTATTTTTTATAATTTAAGCAATTTTTTCAAATAACTGTGCAGAAAAAAATCCATTAAAAAATCCCGATGGCCTGTAGCCAGCGGAAAGGTAAATTTCTCATAATTCAGTTTCAAACTACATCAATACAATTGGGTATCGTTTGATTATTTATGAATCTGGAGTAAACTATCGCTTTCTTTAACAAATAGATTTTTAACATCACGTATGTTCAATTTACATTGAATATCTGCGATTGTTTATTAAATTATTGATGTTAGGATGGCTCATTGGCTTGGGAAGTTGGGTGATAAGCGCGGGAGCCACGTTGGAATCCGCATGGCCGAACGTTTTTTTATTACTTTTCTTCCTTATTTCTTATAAATATTCTTTTTTTAAATAAAATTTTCAAAGCCAAGGTCTAAATTACCAACCCTAGGAAATATACAATCATTACTAATTCATATTGAGCTTCCATGTTGTTAACAATATTAAAAATAATAATAATATCGTAATATCCTTTAGATATATATATATATATATATATAAACTTTTCAATAAAAAGTGTTTTTTTTACTTATGTACTTATAAACATGCCACACCATGCCGTTGAAATCTTTTCAAAATTCAAAAGTGCGAACGATCGCAATAGGTACATTTCTATAAGAACTTTACCTAAAATTTACTAAGCCAAACACATCTGCGGGTCTATTTTGAATATGGCCAAGTCCAACCGGAACAGGATATCCAATTATGATTCATAAGTTCATTCTTTCTACTACAATATATGCGAATAAAAATTCAGTTCAATTCTTCTGCCAAATGAAAATAAAGGCGAAGTTCCAGAACAGGCGATAATTCTCCGTCATATGTTTTATTAGTTGAAATTGAGGTTCTAATGGAACCATTCTAATCACACGGGAATCAACAATTTAATTGAATCAAATATAATGTTAACCAAATTAAACTATACGACCCTAGTGTTGTCCGCTAGAAAATTAAATTATCAAAAATCCTTATTGGACAAAAAATATTAATCTTCGGAAAAAGCGTAAACAAAATGGCGTATGGTTTTACGATTGCTAGCATTTAAATCCAATCTGTCTACCAATCGTACTAAATGTTCTACAAACGTTAACCCAAACAAGGCCAATAAGACATATATACTGGGTAAATGTCATATATACTCTGAAATTGAATATGCTATAAACTATAGTGACCACTGTTAGCCGGATTCATAATCAAATCATCGCTTTTAAAAAAATATGGAAATAACGTTAGAAGGTCTCTTTCAATTTACTAGGATGTTGAATATGTCTAATAGAGTTTTTTAGTGCCAAATAATATAAAAGACTGACGAAAATGAAATACCTAGCTGGTTATCGTTAGAATTAAATGCGGATCAAAATTTGGTCTAGGTACATTTAGCATTTATTACCAGCAAAAGTTATTT
Organism: Crioceris asparagi; assembly: GCA_958507055.1. NCBI lineage: Eukaryota > Metazoa > Arthropoda > Insecta > Coleoptera > Chrysomelidae > Crioceris > Crioceris asparagi. The sequence continues at coordinate 21,444,695 of OY293833.1, forward strand.
TTTAGAAAAAGTAATATAACAGACTATCGTGATGTCAATATATGTTAATAATACAAGATTATGTATGGTCCTATGACTAGATGTATATTGCAACTTCAACGCGAATGCATCTAGTGGCCCACGCATGAGACCATGGTACTCGATGACAATTTAATCAAACATACGTACCTATACACCTATAAACGATATAAATTTGATTTTATTTAGTAAATCAAGAATATTTTTAACCGAGAGTTTCAATGTCACGAGCGAACAGATTTTTTTACATCAATAATCGCGTATTTTTCAAGGCAAACAAATCCATTTGTTCACAATAGAGGTATTAGTATAAGTGTATAAGAATTTCTCGGAACATGATATCAATGTAATCGTCGCGATGCCATCAATAGTGGTAGTATTTGTCAAAAAAGCACCAGGCTAAGATCGAGTTAACAGTGACAAAAAGTTTCCTGCTCGAGCATGGCGGCTATAGTTGTACACTCTCAGAAGAAATCTTTAACGATCATTTAAATCATTCTTTTCAAGACATCACAAAGCATGTTTGGATGCGGTTTCTATTAAGTTTATGTTGTCAGCAATACTTGTACGTTACTACTTACTTGACTTAATTCTATTATTTCACGACCTCTTTCGATGTCAATCGTATATTGTTTATTTATACAATAAAAATGATCAGTGGTAATATACATCAAGTCCTCATAGTCGAATCAATTTCTGTTAATGTCAGGAAATGAACATGTCTGCAAAACTATCAGGACTATTGTTATTGACGCGATACATTGCTATTAGGTTTGCATTATTTAGTCTTTTTAAATACATTAAGCAGTCTTCTACTTCTATATATAAAACATAATATTTTCTGATGTGAATGTACTTTGTGAAAATCCTTCATGCTACGCCATAAAATTCTCTGAACGTGGAATGAAAAACAGTCTCGGAACTTTTTTCAAGCCGTACGCCTTTTTCCATACTGTCGACATCGTCGCCGACTAGTTTTTGTCCAAAAATTTTTCGAGCCAGAAGAAAAACTCTAAATTATCGATTTCATACGACTACCAAAATTGAAGTAGGCATTCCATTCGTGAGAAGAAAAAAAACACCCACAAAAAGCTGTCCATCGCATAAGAGAGATGTGTCTACTGAATCAAAAAACTCATACCACTTGCTTTGCCTCGCTCAGACTGTATTTAATATATATCAGGACCTAGTTTTTGTTTCCACAAAATATCTTATACTCTCCTTTCAATAATTTCATTTAGATTTTTTCTGTACAACACTATCGAGATGACCGACGAATGGCCTATTTCAATGTCCTTTTCCTTAATTACTTGCAAGCTCTCGTCTTTAATAAAATGTTCAAAATTATAATTATGATTTTAATTACGATCACATCGTTGATTTACAAGGGAAACATCAAACAAATTCATTCTAAAAATGATCAGTTGATACATTTTATACATGAATTTGTAAAGAAAACCAGTTATGCAGTTAAGAAATAATACCGACAAGAATTAAAGAATATTAAATCTTAGACAACGATTACTACTCGACAATACATTCCTGTATTCTACGAGATCTATAAAACTGTCTAAGCAATAGTCATAAATGACTTTATGCATTAATTAGGTACGCAACTCTGTAATGATTTATTAATTGCTATTAATTTTCAATTGCAATGAGTTCGAACGGTCTAAATTATAAAATAAATATCGTAACGTAGACGTATTAAAAAATAATAGGTAATTCAACCGAATTGTATACCTCCTCGTTTTTTTGAAGCCGGTCAAAAAGGGTCCTGAGTGCGCGTTGGACTCGCATGGAGACGATTCCATACTTAGGATTTTGTTAAATGAACTAAACCCTTATAATCTTTTTTTTTCAAAGTTTTATGGTTTAGTAAGTAATTCCGGAGAAAATACTGGTATAGTTGGTTTCTTTCAATTTTATTCAATATTTGCTAAAATGTACATCTTACAAATAAAATATATATGTATTACTCATGCTTCAATTATGTGTCACAACTGTCACATGATTTTTTCTTTTAATATTTCTAATTTGCTTCACAAAATTAACCACCAGACTCAGAATTCATTTATTCATGCTATACCTACCTTTAAATTTTTTAATAAGAGATTTGGAGAAAATAGGCTGTGACAGACGGACACACACACAAAGAGACGGACACCAGGGTTATATTATAGCTATAATTCAAAAGTTTGAAATGTATCTATTCGCACTTTCGAAAAAAATTCAACGGCCTGGTGTTATATGTCAATGAAAAAAATCCAAAAAACGGGCACGGTCGGACTAGAATTTGCAAAATGGCGGCCAAGCAAACTTTAAAAAATCTAAGAATAGCCTTTGATAAAATCTTATCAAAAATACTATTATGTTATAAATACTACTTTTATTTGATTTTTCTTTCCAGAAACCGTATCCTATACCTATTCGCTGGCTACGAGCGAACGCTTTTTTTTGTATTATGCACCCTTTTATGACTTAAATGCATTTGAAATATAAACAAGTTCACCGATTTCGATGATTCTTTCTGCATGTAGAAGGGACTGCCAAAAAATGGTTACAGTACCTAAGTTTCTAACGGGGAGCCGGAATAGCCGGATTGGCTGAAAATTTAGCATTATACTTTTTTCTAAAAGGTTGCGGAATATACAAAACTAATTTTGATAAATCTCATGTTTGTAATTTTAGTAAGAATTGTACATTCTAGATCTTTATTTCATGTAGCCGTTTAAAGTACTATTTTTTTGTATTACCATAATTACATAATTTTGTACTTTTAAGTATTTTAGTAGTTTGGATAAAACAATTAATTGAACATACTTTTTTGCATAACATGTAGTCTAATTTCAGAAACTGGATGGTCTTCACAAAAATATTTATTTGTTGAAAACTACATAGTAAAAAAAATTTGACTGATTAAATGGCTGTTTTCAGCATTTTATGCAAAAAAACGTTGAATTGGAAAATAAGATTTAGCACTTTTTGAAGGAGTAAGTATTCAATTCGATTACACTTTAGCTTTTTTTATTAACTTCCCAGTGGGAAGTTATTTACGCTTTGTAAAAATGCAAAGATTTTGTTGATTCTTTTATTTTATTGGAAAGATGTGTGCTAAAAGATAATTGCATATGGAACGTTCAATATTTAATTTGTCCTTCCAACAGACGATGAATCTATCTTGCAGAATTAAACAAATTTAATGTCCGGTAACATTAATCAAATCGGACATTTTTCAGGTTTTCAGTAGTGACTTGGAGCTCTAGAAATATTTTTGGAATATTTGAATATAGTGGACATTCAATGACCCTGATGAACCACTGAAAATGATAAACTAATTATCTTTACAAAAACTAGGACAATTTGTATGCCCTGAAAGTAAAAAACATTCTATTTGCAGTGCCTAGTTGGTGTCAAGAGTCATCTGATTACCACTGGACAGTTTCAAAATAATCAGTACCAATGGAATTAATATTTTTTTGTGTTTTTCATTGCACCATCTAATAAAGTCGGCCATACTTTTTGACCGACGAACCCCAAACGGAGGAGGTATACAATTCGATTGTGTGCTTTTTTTTGTTTGTGTGCGCCTTTTATATAGTAATCGTACTCTGATTTTGATGATTTTTGATTCATTTGAAAGAGGAGGCTTGAGAAATGGTCCCATATTCATAAAAACGCAAATCCGACATCTCGTTCCCTCCGATAGATAGATAGGACAATATCCGGAAACGTTTAAATTGAACATTTTTTCAAAAGAGATAGAGGCATGTTAAATTCTCAAATATACCTATTTTCGCTATGTGGGCGATTTCTGTCGAAAATGGAAAATCTGTTTGCAGTACATGAAAGACATAATTATTTGCAACATTTATAATGAACATTGTATCCTTAGAGTTACGGTTTTCGAGTTAAATCGGTGTTAAAATCGTAACAACTAAAATGCTTGAGCGTATTTCCGCAGCGATGTTTTGAGATCTCAATAATAAGAACTACAAGCAAAGAATATACACGTGGGTAATAGGATAAGTACTATCTTCATTGGTATTAGTGAACGTTCAACGATTTTCGTGACTAATGTTACACTCAAAAGTGTGAAATAAATATTTTTTACAAAAAATTGGACCGACGTTATCAGTTATCTCATTTTCAATCATTGGTTACAAAGTTCTGTAAGAAAAGTATATAATGTAATGATATATGAAAAGGATAAATTTGTGACTATACAATATAATTTCAAGCAATAATTTTTTTTTCTCAAGAATGTAACATGTATATATATAGATATAAGGTAATGAAGAAAAGTAAAAAATAAAAGGATCTAAATTACATTGATAGTATCAAATCAAAATGGTGGATGGAGTACTCACGTGGAGATGATAATTCTTAAGTTTTTCCTTAACTAAATAACCATAATAAACCATAAAAAACTATAAAATTGATCCAAACCAGAAAGAAATAATATAAATTTAAATTTAAAAGAAATTAACCCATGGTAGAAAATTATAAATTAAAGAAAATTCTAAAAACAAAAAAACAAAAATTCCAAAGTTACTTGACCGGTGACTACATCATTGTTCTCGTGTGGGCTGGCAACAAAGAGAAATATTCCTGGTAAGGGATCGTTTAAATAGTTTCAATTATCATGTAAGTAGATCCATCTATAATTCATTAGCATAAACCTAGTAGTTCATTACTGAGAAAATAATTTAAGTAAAAGAATTATGTGATACTTTACATTTTGACTTTGACACTAGACAATAAGGTTAGGAGAAGCACAACAAATAAAGTATATGTAAACATGTTTAGAAATTTAGAGTGTTAAAGAACTGTATGCAGTCAAATTTATATTTATTATTGTCTAATTTTTGGTAAAACAAATTTTTGTAAATAGTTATTTATTTAACTCACCTTATAGTCACTTTGGTAATTAACCAACGAATAATCTCACTTATTTAGGTTAAGTATATTGTATTCTGATTAAGGGAATGCTTGAAATTAAAAAAAAATCAAAATTTCGTTAAATAAAACTAAAAGTATTGTCTCTTAATGCTATGTAGTTCAAGTAGAAAATTCGGTCTTTGCAATCGAAAAAAAAAATCATGGAAGTTCGTTAATATGTCCTCACTATTAGTTTGCATTTTTTTAAACAATACCGTGTTCGAGTTTGTCCATTACAAATCGTAAAAAAGCTGTGCAGAGCTACGTTTATTAAACTTGCACCATTGTTGTTCAGTATTTCACCCTTATTACAGTGGTGCCGAAAAATAATATGGCCTACCGTATGCTATGGAATAGTTCCGTTATAGGCGTGTTTTGCTATTGTACGAATTTGCAAATAACCCCTCGGTACTCGTCTAGGATTGGGTGCCCAGATATTTGTGGGGTGGCACCGCTCACCCTAGCCGTGAACGCTATGGGGCTGAGGGAGGTCAGTTGTTGAAGAGGTAGATCGGCACCCCTTATATTATATCAATGCTGCTCATTGCAGTTTTTATGATTGCTCGGATGATAGAGAAAAAAAACAACCCTTCATTCGGCCAGGTCCAGCAAATTTACATCGTCTTCGGAATGAAGATGATTGCATGGGAATCTTTTTTTAAGAAGGATGTGATATCAGTTGTCTTAACGTGAGAATATTTAACCGAGAGTACTTCTGACCCTCCTTAAATATTTGAATAATAATTTTATTGTTTTTTGTGACTCTAAGTTTTTTTTTAATTGTCCCAGTAAAGGATAAAAGGTATTTGATCTCCCAATTTATTTATTCAAATAAATAGTTTCTGAAATTGTTGTTGCAGTGATAAAGCAACACCCTATTAATTGTAATTATATGGGAAATGTTTGAAGAAACATTTTAAAAATTTTTCTTATATATACTTAATATAAAAGTACCTAGCATAGGAGAACTTTAATCATGTCCAGAAATACTTTTTAATGTTTTTTATGACAAAAAACAAATTAGAGTTGTAAAGTTCGATATTACTTTACGTGTAATTGGAAAATTGTATAGGTAAAATGCACAAATAAAATGATGTACCTAGACATTTATATGTTATATATAGGTATAGTTAATTTCCTAAGTACATAAATGTAAGGAAGTTTTTGATAATATTTTTTCTTTAGTTTTGTTTTTTTAGAAATAAGATAAATAAATTGAATATAGTTTGTTCAAGTGTACCTTTGCACTTGTATATTAGAGCCGCTTTTTAATAAAAGTGAATGATTAAGATTCAATTGTTCAATTCTAATCTACAAAACATTCAGAGTATGCTTGGCGTCTAGACTGTGCCATTTAATTCGATATTTATTCAAAGTTATGTAAAAGAAAACTTGAAATGTCAGACCCTATCAAAACGAGTTCAATAAATTAATTGTTTTTTAATTGACATTTATAAACTAAAAAATTGAAAGGTTAATAATAGGAATAGTCATTATTTTTGATTGTCTACCAATAAATTATATTTGGATCACATTAGATAAACAAAATATTTATTTTGCATAAAAAAGGTAGATATAGATATTTTGGAAATAAATATATTTAACCAATTTTCATATACTATTTAAAGAATTGAAATATATACATTTATCTTCATAGGACTATTCAACTTTTTTAGTTTCTACAGTATATTGAGTCAATTCTTCAGATTTAAATAATTAGAGACATCTTTTATATATTGTCTATCACCTCATGAATATTCATTTGGTATTATAATATGCAGATTTGTACACTTTTAGAGATTTATTTTGAATGATTTTGGGATAATTTCCTCCTTAGCATGCAAATATACCTATCTGTTTTAGATATAGATCTCTTACTTATTTCGAAAACAATTATTCCAAATTCGAAATGTACCAAAATAATCAAAAGAAAAATCAAATATCAGGCAGAGCAATATTATTACCATTAGATTTTTACTTGATATTTTCTCAAATGAAGATAAGGTTCTTGAGATCCTTGAAACATACAAAACTATTTTCTCGAAATTTGTAAATTATTGTATTTATTGGCAGTTTCATGTGATTTATGATCGACTTGAAAAATAGAGGAAGTATACATTTCATGTATATGTTTGCTTTCTATGTATCTTCGTGCGTTTTGCATAGTAAAGGTCCTTAGATTTTGATAATTCTTCCTTTATTCGAAAGAGGACTCCTGTGAGTTGGTGCGAGAACTATTTTGCTACAACTGCATCAGTTTAAAATTATCAGCATCCATAGAATAAACATTTTGAAGAAGCAATTTCTTTCGACCAACCCCGAACGGAGGAGGTATACAATTCGACTGTCTGCTTTTTTTTTTGGTTCGTGCGCGCCTTTTATATAGTAAACGAGCTCCGATTTTGATGATTTTTGATTCATTTGAAAGAAGAGGCTTCAGAAATGGTCCCATATTCATAAGAACACAAATACGAAATCTCCTTCCCTCCGAAAACCGCTCCCGAAAGGGTGGAAGGGGCGAATTTTCTCGAAAATCGAAAATCTGAGTTAGTATAATTAAAGATAGGACAATATCCGGAAACGTTTAAATTGAACATTTTTTTAAAATACTTACAGTTTTCGAGATGGAGGCATGTTAAATTCTCAAATGTATATATTTTTGCTATGTGGATACTACATGAAAGACATAATTATTTGTAGCAACATTTATAATGGCCATTTTTTCCTTAAAGTTATGGTTTTCGAGTTAAAACATATAAAATAATTAAGCGTATTTCCGAAGCGATGCTTTGAGATCTCAATAATAACAACCACAAGCAAAGAATATACGTGGGTAATAGGATAAGTACGATCTTCACTGGTATAATGTTAGGTACACTCAACAGTGTGAAATAAATATTTTTTAGAAAAAAATGGACCGACGTTATTAGTTGATGCTCTGAAAAGTATAAAATAATATTAATTCCACTGGTGATGGTACTTGTGAAGTAGGTGCCAAAAGTTATCAATCTAACTGCAACTACACAACTTCAAAAGTAACAGCACCAATAGAATTAGTATTATTTCATACTTTTCAGAGCATCAACTAATAACGTCGGTCCAATTTTTTGTAAGAAATATTTATTTGTAGCAACATTTATATTGAACATTTTTTCTATAGACTTACCGTTTTCGAGTTAAGCAGTGGTAAAGTTATAATATGCGTATTTCCGCGAAGATGTTCTTAGATTTCTGAATAATAGCAAATACAAGCAAAGCATACATGGATAATGGTGAACGTTAAACGATTTTCCTGACAAATGTAACACTCAAAAGTATGAAATAAATATTTTTTACAAAAAATTGGACCGACGTTATTAGTTGGTGCACTGAAAAGTACAAAATGGTAATATTAAATCTATTGGTGTTGGTGCTTGTGAAGTTGGTGCCAAAAGTGTTTATTATGCCTACGTTATATGTTGTTATTTTATACTTTCGAGTGCATCATCTAATAAAGTCGGTTAAGGTTTTTTTTCATTTATTTATTGATATACCTATTTGTCTTATGCAAGTCTCCAAATATTTCTTTATAATTTAAATATTTCAAATGCTTTGAAAATAGGTTTTGTTTGATTCATCCGTTACTGTAGATATATTTATTATTCGTGTAGGTACCTAGAAAAATAGTTAATATAATTTGTATTTCTCAGTGCATCTTCTGGAGCCATAGCTTTTTTTTGAAAAATTCTATTATAGATAAAAAATGAGGGAAACGAATACCTCTTCTATTTTTGTACGCGCGTTTTGTATAGAAAAAAGAGATTATTTTATTTCTATTAAGCCTAGCTTCCAATGGATAGCAGCAAAGTCAAAAGCATATTGCATATTGCATACAGTTGACATTTTATAGGGTACAATCGGAAATATTCGAAATACATATTTATATAATTAGAACGCTAAGCCCTCTCTATATGGTGACACCCAATGAATTCATGGATTAACCGCTTATTTTTTAGAAATTACCTTCCACAGGAATCACAGTTTCGATATATAACATATGTTCAATTTAAATTCAAACTTTCAATCATGTTTAACGAATAATTTAATCAATAAATTTGGATATTGCAAAAAATTTAAAACCATCATTAACAAACATTTAGAACATGGAAAAATTCTAGAGAACTTTTTAGCTGTCCACACAAAATCCTTGAGAAAATTCGACTCATCTTTTTCATTCTTATCAGGCTTGTTAAATTCGTTAACTTTTTGTTGTTTTTTTTTAAATCGAGTTCGCTCCACGCATATTAATTTTGTTTTAAGCAATATGAAATAAGAAATTTGAATATTCTTTACATCTATATGTATTATAATGTACATCACAAAGTTGCGTTCTGTCTTCTAACATTTTTTTGCCGTACTAATCGTGTGAACGTCAAAAAAACATCATATACACTTAGTATGCAAGGGCACGGTTTGTCAATATACCTACACATACGAGAAAGCTATTTGAATAGTTTTTCGCTTACTATACGAAAAAACATCAGGTAGGTACACATCTCACAGGACCGATGTCTGAGTGTGTTGTTTTTTGCTTGGACCTTCCGTAAGGACTTCATACCCCTTTTCTCACACCGCGCCGATATATATTCAGACTCTTTATGATCCGAGAAAAAAATGAGGATTTTTAATTATGTGCGCGGCGGCCCGGCCGAACAAAAAAACGCACAGGTAGAATTAACCGAGCGCCCCAGAGGGCTGGGCTGTGTGTTGCCTGACCATATATCTAGCGACCGTCCGAAGGGCACATAGATTTGCATATGTGTGTATGTTATGCTACCTACCACAAACAATGAAGGTCATCTGCTTAGCAAGGCGTGATTATATTAGATTGATATCCTATAAGTAAAATTAAAATAAATATTTTTTTACAAAAAAATAGGTCCGACTTAATTAGTTGATGCACTAAACAATACAAACCAATGTTAATAATTATTTTAGTAATGGTAATTGTTGTTCATCTGTAGATAGACTAGAGGGAGCCCACGACTTCGTCCGTGAAAAAAACTTCAGACACACCGTACAAAATCCAATATTCAAGGAGAATGAAAAACTATAATACCAACACATGTCAACAATTGTGATTTAAAAGCCAACATGTATTTGCTAAGAAATAGGCCACTGCTGACAATATCAACTTGGTTGGCGAAACACATGTCATATGAAAAAAGTTGCCTATAATTTTCTCAAATGTGTCTTTCACATGTTAATAAAACTCCTGTCAAAATTAGTTCCTCCATTTCAGAGATTAGCCCTGACAAACAAATAGAAAGGAAGAACAAATAACTGAAAAAAATTCTAGTCCAAAATCACAGATCGACAGTTATATTTTACTATATATGTAGCCAGATATTTAGAAAAAAATTGGACCGACTTTAATAGTTGGTGCACTGAAAAATACAAAATAATATTAATTCTATTGGTACTGGTACCTAATTTTCATGTTGTGCAATTGTTATATTGGCAACTTAAAAAGTACCAGAAAAAAATAATATTATATTGTATTTTTCAGTGCACCAACTAATAAAGTCGGCCACATTTTATGTAAAAAATATTTAGTTTACATTTCCGAGTGTATAATTAATGATCAAAATCATTCAACGTTCACAAGAGATTAATACTTTTTTACAAAAAACTGGACCGACGTTATTAGTTGGTGCAATGAAAATTACGAAATAATATTAATTCTATTGGTGCTGTTACTTTTGAAGTTGTGCAGTTTCAGTTAGATTGATAACTTTTGGCACCAACTTCACAAGTACCAGCACCAATAGAATTAATATTATTTCGTAATTTTCAGTGCACCAACTAATAACGTCGGTCCAGTTTTTTGTAAAAAAGTATTTATTTCAGACTTTTGAGTGTAACATTGGTCACAAAAATCGTTGAACGTTCACCACTAATATCTAGAGATCTCAGAACATCGCTGCGGAAATACGCTCAAATATTTTAGATTTAACCATTCTACCACCGCTTATCTCGAAAACCGTAACTCTAAGGAGAAAATGTTCTTTATAAATGTTGATACACATATTATTGTCTTTCATGTGGCATCAAAACATTTTCAGTTTTCGAAAGAAATTGCCCCTTCCACATAGCGAAAATACACATATTTGAGATTTTAACATGCCTCTAACTCGAAAACCGTAACTCTTTTGAAAAAATGTTCAATTTAAACGTATCCGGATATTGTCCTATCTTTAATTCTGTGATCTCGAATTTTCGATTTTCGAGAAAATTTGCCCCCTCCACCTCCTTCAGAGGCGGTTTTCGGTTTGAGTTTTTACGAAAATGGGACCAATTTCCAAGTCTTCTATATATAAGGCGCGAACAAACCAAAAAAAACATAGTCGAATTGTATACCTCCTCCGTTCGGGGTTCGTCGGTCAAAAATATTAAGTTGCTTATATAATTATTGAGAGAATTCCAAACATCGCGCATATACACAAATTTTAGACTTTACCACTACTGTAACTCCGGAAACCGTATTTTTTTTAAATGTCCAATTTGGATGTTGCTCCATATAATTGATCTCTTCTTTAATTTGGCCTCATATTTAAATTTTCAACAAAAATTGCCCCAATCACATACCGCAAACATGCATATTTCAGACATTACCACTGCTAGGAAACCTATGATTTTTTTGACCGACGAACCCATACGGATGATGTCAATTCGACTTTTTTTTTGGTTTGTGCGCGCGCTGCATAAGTATAGTAAAAGTACTCCGATTTTGATGATTTTTGATTCATTTGAGGGTAAAGATACGGCAATATCCGGAAACATATATATTGAACATTTTTTCAAAAGAGTTACAGTTTTCGAGTGGCAGCGATGTTAAAATCTTAATAATGTGTATTTCCGCTATGTGGAGGGGGCTAGTTCTTTCGAAAATTGAAAATCTGAGGCAACCAAATTAAAGTTCAGATTATTTGTAGCAACATTTATATTGAACATTTTTTCCATAGAGATACGGTTTTCGAGTTTATAATATGCGTATTTCCGCGACGATGTTTTTAGATTTCTGAATAATAACAAGTACAAACAAAGAATATACATGGGTAATGATAAAATTTCAATGATTTTCTTGACTAATGTTATACTCAAAACTGTGAAATAAAGATTTTTTTACAAAAAATTGGACCGACGTTATTAGTTGTAGAAAATTAGAAAATAACTAACTAATAACGAACATAACTGCAACTGCAAAACTTTAAAAGTACCAACACCAACAGAATTAATATTATTTTGTATTTTTCAGTACAACTAATAACATCGGTCCAATTTTGTGTAAAAAATAATTTAAAATGTTCAATTTAAACTTTGTTGGATATAGTCTCTTTTAATCAAGATGGTCGATATTTCGAAAAATACAGGTACTTTAAATTTTTCAACAAACGTGGTATACAGAGGCAAAAAAAGTATTTCATTTTGCGTTTTACGCCATGCAGAGCTTTTCATCAAGAATTATCTTTTTTGACAGACGAACCCCGCCCCCGTATCACGTAAAATTTAGCAACCAGTTGCAATCGCGTTGTTGTCTCAATGCTGCCACTGTCTACATATAGCAAAACAGACCCTCTCTATAAAATATTAGATAAATAAGTGAAAATAGCAGTTTTATAAAGAACATTATAAAAAATAATTAATTATTCACAAATACATGCAATCCATGGTCTATAATGCATGCAATCAACTTCGCTTTAATACTTTTATTTGAGCATCAGCTTAGGTTCTACAATGAATGAGCGGCATCATTGTACAAAATCGACGTTTTGACAGCGAAGATTGTGCGATAGTCGCGATTCGCGATCGCGTTGCAGTTGCTATTTACGTGATAACCCCGCCGAACGGTTTTTTTGTTTCGTGCGCACGGTTTATATAGTGACTAGCTGTTTTACCTGGCACTTCCTGGGCAAACACTTTCATAGATTGTGCTATGAAAACATAAAGTCATTAAAAGTCTTGAGTATGGAACCCTTCCATGAGACCTACTCGCCCGTAGACCCAGTCCAAACACCAACCCAGATCAATCCACAGATATGCACCAAGAGAGAACAGCATGATAATTTTTCCTACATATGTCTTAAGGATTTTCCGGTATGGAACCCTCCACCTTTAAATTCTAGTCGCACTGACAGACTCTCACAAAACAATCCAGTGACATACTGCACACAAATATATACCGAAAAATCCACGAAAATTCAGCCATAAAGCTCAGAGATACTCCTTTAGGAATTACAGATATGGAACCCTCAATCTAAAAATATCGAAATCGGATAAGTAATTTTCGAGATTTTCGTGGTCATACGAAAAGTCCTTACTCGTATATATATTAGCATAGATAGTTTTCTGATTTTGATGATTTTTGATTCATTTGAAAGAGGAGGCTATATTCATAAAAACGCAAATCCGAAATCTCCTTCCCTCCGAAAAACCGCCCCCAACGGGGAGGGAATGGAAGGGGCCAATTTTCTCGAAAATCGAGAATCTGAGGTGATATAATTAAAGATAGGACAATACTCGAAAACGTTTAAATTGAACCTTTTTTCCAAAAAGTTACGGTTTTCGAGTTATAGTCATGTTAAATTCTCAAATATGTGTATTTTTGCTATGTGGAGAGGGTGATTTCTTTCGAAAATTGAAAATCTGTGGGTACTACATGAAAGACCTAATTATTTGTAGCAACATTAATGATGAACATTTTTTCCTTAGAGTTACGGTTTTCGAGTTACAGCGGTGGTAAAATGGTAACATCTAAAATACTTATGCATATTTCCGCAGCGATGTTTTGAGATCTCAATAATAACAACTGCAAGCAAAGAATCAATACATGGATAATAGGATAAGTATTTACTATCTTCATTGGTATTAGTGAACGTTCAACGATTTTCGTGACTAATGTTACAATCAAAAGTGTGAAATACATATTTTTTTTACGAAAAATCGGACCGACGTTATTAGTTGGTGCACTGAAAAATACAAAATAATATTAATTCTATGGGTGCTGATACGTGTGAAGTTGGTGCCAAAAGTTATCGATCTTCAAAAGTAACAGCACAAATAGAATTAATAATATCTTGTATTTTTCAGTGCATCAACTGATAACGTCGCTCCAATTTTTTTTTATATTTATTCATAAAACGAATAATAAAAAAGTTTTCCATTTCCACAGTAAGTGTGTTCCGATTTTAATGATTCTTATTTTACTGGAGAGAGGAGTGTTGACAGTTGGTCCCGTTTGAAATCCAACATGATCTTCCCCCAAAAACTTCCGCCCAAAGGGGGTGGTTGAGGCAATTTTGAATGAGGCAATGGTCTTTCCTGGTAACTGGTGGACCAAGGAAGTAGATACTTTTTTCAATTTAAACTGGCGAGGCTCCAAAAACGGGAATCAGGTTTTTTTTGCCAGAAAGTTGATGATTCGACGATTTGCATTCTTATCGATTTAAATCTCCATCTTCAGAAATGTTCAGAACAAAATTGCTCAGAATGGCATTAACGAGATAAGTTATTAAATTGGAGGACATTATCAAGAAATTGAAGAGGAATAATTACAAATTCTTTTTGAACATTTGATATTTCATTAGATATTCCTTGATCAAATTACTTCAAGCAAACACATGAAATAAACGTATTCTTTTCTTGTCTGTGATATATATCTACCTTAAGTGATATATATATGTATATATATTATAAATAATTATGTTACATTTTATTGAATGAAATCCAAATTAAAATAGTGATAATATTCTTCTCCATTCATAATTTTAGTTCAATTGAATCATTTAGATAGCCTCTTTCTAGAAGCTCCTGAAAGAAAAAAATTGGTACAGATGCAGATAGATGCAAAATCGTCTCAATATTCTGTGATATATTAAATTATAATTGATACATTTGAATTCTCGTCAGTTAAGGATGCTTACCTCTTACCTCTAATTTTACCTGACAGACGAATGTTCATTGAAATACAGCTTCAAAGCAACTATCAACGACATCAATGACATAACGCAGAAATGATTGATGTGATCCTAAACATTTACAGTGAACTTATCTTTCCTATGTTATATTTATGTGAGATTTATCAAACTATCAACATAAAACCAAAATTAATATTGATTCATTATTTGTGTATGTTGCTGATGTCATTGTCCGATGGCACCTATTATGCAGGATTTGTTATAAAATGCCAACTAATTCAAAGATGTTCAAGAACTTATTTTAATTTGATTATTTGTTTTTGCTGACAAAATCAAATTTTTGTAATAATACCTGGGGTACAGAGTTTTATTCGGCAAACAGCCATTTGTAAAAAAAGGATTTGAGAAAACCTTCATATACTTAGTCTATTGACTTATATACTTAATTAATTTATGACTGGTATTTTCTTACTTCTGAGGAAAGTTTACAACACTGGGGTTGACTTCTTCAACTATTTGCAGTATTATGAATAAATAAATGTTTTAAGAAAATAACAAATAATTACCAAAAAACTATTTTTCCCAAATATAAGAGTACTACAGTCAAAGGAACCGTAAAATTTTATTAATCGAAATCCTTATGGATTGGAAGACTATTTTATGAAAAAGGTTTAAATATTGCAAAGTCAACTACACATAATCAAAATAATATTGTTACAGTATCTATTAGTAATTGAGTAAAGTTACTAATGAATTTGAGGAATATTTCTTTTAGAATTTTTTTTCGTTTTCAGTACGACATTGTAAAGATATTGAAGCGAGGTCGAGTTCTCCAATTGGAAAAGGGAACAATTATTTATTGCGCGTTTGGAATTAAACAAAAACCGCTTCATACCGAGAGTTTCTAAAGAGAGAAAAACTTGATTCAAAAGAACGCGTATAAATTGCATACGCTTTTTGCTTTTAAGCACGGCATCTGTTGAATATGGTCACGTAGCTGAATTTATATATATATATATATATATTAGCAGAATTTCCCATCGCATCTCGTTTGAAAATATTGTGGAAAAACTTGCCGACATTAGAGAGGTAGAAAAGTGAGGTGGGCCAGTTTCTGTTCTTCTCAACCGCGCAAGTCGAGTTCGTAAAAAGCCACCCAAACAGAATTGCAGACAATCGAGTGCAATGACAATTGAGAAATCGATAAAAGTGCAGGTCAGGATTGACCTGAAGAAATCTCCGGTCAGCGGCGTAACATGAAAATTTAAAATGATATGATTTTTTTAAATAATCGATATGTTCCTAACATCATTCAATCGTTTTTCAATATTTTTTGTTAAGATTAACAACTGATAAAATGCTCTACTGCTACCCTAAGTAGCTGTGTAAGGAAATATTGTTATCATGTAGAATTTTCAGTTTTCAACTGATGTTTACGGTTTAGGGTCCCCTGAGCCTAACCAGTGGTTTATTTGTCTTTCTGTCTATGCCAAGCTTATCTCGGAATCGAATAGACAAATTTTGTTCTAATCTAAATTAAATAAATAGTATTGTGTTAAAAACTTAAATAAGTGACAAGAATAATTAATCTTACCAGTATTATAGTTAACTATGAAAAATTATAAAAATAAAAATATTTTATTCAGCAACATTGAAAGAAATACGCAAAACTACTAATGTGATGAACATAACAAATATTGAAAATGTCTCTGTATCTTTCGATTCGAATATTTTTAGAATTTTACTTTGTATACCTTAGAACATTTAGTATTAATTTGAGTGATTTGAAATTTTTTTAGCAGTGTTTTTGTATTTTAATTCTATTCATTTCGTTATCTATCAGTTTCACCAACTGAAGTAGGTAATCTCTGTTTTTTGTCTTATTTTCTCAAATCTCCTGTTTCAAATAAATCAAAAATCATCAAAATCGGAGTACGTTTACTATATACAATGTGCGCACAAACCAAAAAATAAATAAATAGACAGTCGAATTGTATACCTCATCCGAAAAATATAAAACATTTTCCCTGAACCATGAACCGCTAAATGTGAGCAATTAGATTACGCAGCAATAAAATAGTGACATGAACATGGCAGGTCAGATATTGACAACAATCAGAAACAACCAGCATAAGAGAAAGTCAAAATCATTCGGAATCTGTGACTGTTATGCTTCTGTTTTCATTCTTTCATCTGCTAAACGCACCCAATGTTTTTCACATGAAAACTAATTTCCATCTTACTCTAATAAAGATATGGTCTGATATACCACACCCTACAAGGGATTTATTTTTTTGGACAGCTTGGATATTTTTTCGAATGTAATGAATCCCATAAAAGCCAAATGAATAAATAATAAGAAATTGCTAAACGTTCCCACACAGAATAACTCATCTGGTAATGGATGTGTCCAAGCCGTAAAAAGCGGTACAATCATGCTAGATTACTTTGGATATCTCAAATTATATTTACCTTGGTTGATGTTATTTATTTTGAAATAAAAAGTACGAAAAATTCAAATAAGATTTAGAAGGATATATAAAATGTTTTGCTTTCACGGTCAGAATTTAAGTTTTTTACAATAGATAAATAGGTTTTTTCTATGATCGATCTATTGTAATGTTCTAAAATAGCGAATTTGATAACATCTTATTTAGTTTGTTTCTCCTTTTGTTACATAATTAAGGAGTCGTGTTTTTTATGCAATTCCCCAATTTTATCGGAACCAAAGTTTACAGACTAGTATTCTGTAAACTTTGTCGCAACGTTCAGCAGTTTTATTGTACTGTTCTTATTATAGTCGGATTTTTTGTTCAACACATTTCTAGTACTTTTCTCAAATGTATTTGTAATCGAGTATCTCTTCGATAATCCAATGCTGTTTCTTTTCCGTTGTGTTTTGTGTTAGATGTCTGACTTAATATTGTTTCAAATCGCCTTCTATCATATATTTTTCAGTTGCATACTTAGATCATTTCATATATTGCATGAATATCACTTAATAGGAAACTCATAACCCATTGTCCTACGTGAGTGACAAATAACATTGAAAACCAATGAGCGTATCAATCACTAAAAAATTGCCCGGACAATGTAATCTCACAAAAATTACTCAGTCAGCCTTATAAGCCATATAGTAGCGAAAAATGTTTCCTCGTCCGCGCCTGTAGCGTCCGCATGGCTGTGTAAGTTCCCATTTATGCAGTGGAATTGTGTCCGCGCGCGTACTGTGTATCGGGCCTAAGGATAGTTTATTTTATAGAAACTGAATATGCGTTTTCTAGTAAGATTACTTACTATATGATTAATTCACATTAGAAATATGCTCATGAAGTCGCTTTACGTCGCCCATCTAAGACAATGAGTAAAAACCCCAGCTTAGTTAGCAAGTACATCGTTTTCTTACTAACAATGATTTTTCTTTCCAGTTTTTCCAACCTCCTATCCAAATAACCAAGCAGAGCTGCAGCTATTCAGGGTGATGCAGAATGCTTCCTTACTTCTTTATTATGACACATTATTGGAAATGGGTGGTGATGATGTTCAACAATTGTGCGATGCTGGCGAAGAAGAGTTTTTGGAAATCATGTCCTTAGTGGGCATGGCTTCGAAACCTTTGCACGTGCGACGACTACAAAAGTCGCTGCAAGAGTGGGTTACGAATACAACAAAATTTAAAATACCGCTTGTGCCAGGCGAAGATTTTGAGTTAGAATTATCCAGTCCAAGAGTAACTAGTAATCATGTATTCTATTCAGATAGCGCCGATAATAATAGTAGAACAATATATCCTTCCTCACCCGGTGATCTCTGTGCCTTACCCCCAGTTACTAGTCCTGGATTAACACTTAGTAATAAAAGGTAAATACCAGTACAATCATTTGTATTATAGAGAAGATAGGAAACATGATTCCTGTTTTAGGCCTTATTCCCCATTAGAAACCGCCTGCCCTTCCTCATCCAGTTCCAGCCCGAGCGGTAATATGTCTTCGCAGCTACCACCAAACCTGATGGACAGTCAAATATTAAAGCTGGCTGCTGCAGCAGAAAGACTTAGCAAACAGCTGCCACAATTCGAACCAAAGCCGCATAATGCGAAAAAGAAAGTCTGCAAAGAATTAGAATTGGTCATGTCAATGCATGAAAACGATCCACGACGAATGGACGAGATTAGAAGGTATGCCGCCATTTATGGTAGGTTTGACTGTAAAAGGAAGCCAGAGAAACCACTGACACTGCATGAAGTGTCGGTCAACGAGGCCGCAGCTCAGATATGTCGATTCATACCAGCACTACTGACCAGAAGAGATGAATTGTTCCCTTTGGCCAGGCAAGTTGTCAAAGATTCCGGCTGTTATTACTCCAAAACGCAGTAAGTATTCAAATTGAGATTCTGATTTAATTGTAATATTGTTATCTTAATGGTTTACGGTGTCTGTTCATAGGCTATCTACGGTCTACCTCAACAAAAATATGACCTTGAGCCATGATAGGGAAGCAGATAATCTTAGATTTAGCCCTCGCATTCCAGTCGAGTATGAGGGTAGTGCAGCTAAAAGACCTAAATTGGAATCAAATTTCGATGGCGATGACCTTCGACAGGTCAGCCAAAGCAGACAACATCTTCAAAAACATTCACGTGTTATCAACTTAGAAGATTGATTTACTAACACCTAACGCTTAATGCTTGGAGGCTATTGGAGACAAAATTTGAAAATTTTGAAATGAAAATTGCAAATTCTAACAGATATTTTTCGGTTTTGGCTCCAGTTCTCCTATACGCTTCTAATAAATGAAAATAGTATTCATTTAAACATAGTCTCTATAAGGATGGTTTCACATTTCTTTTAAATATGTAGTGCAATAATAAAAATATACTCATAGCATTATGCGGTTTATGAAACGATACTGGTCATGATATAATCTCTTTTATTTTTGTAATATAGTATACAAATAGTGTTTGGGATTTGGAACCGTTGGCGTAGATACAACAATAAAATAAAAACAGAGAAATACCACAACACACATATTTTTTTTAAATTAATTAATTAAATTTAAATATGTTGTTGTGTTGTTTTATTTCTCTGCTTTTATTTTATATAGTATACAAAATTATCTCTTAATCTTAATCTCTCGTATGTTGTTTTAAAATTAAATCAATTAAGAAAACGTGTTAGTAGTCACTCTCAATTGGCATGTGCGTTCTTCATTGGACAAGAATGTCATATATTATTTTTATGGTTGAATATAAAATATATTTTAAGTATTGGCTATTGGCGTGTTGAGATACGTGTAAGATAGGGTTCCGTGTGTTTAAAAAGCTATAATGTATAGATAATGCATAGATGAACACAGAGCAGTATCGAAGCGGATTTTGGTAAGGGCACGATTTGCCGACTTTTGCAGTGATTTTCAATTATTGAAATGATCTAATTGAGAAATTTGGGATCTCTTTGTGAAGATTTCATCATCTGGTTTTATTGCAAATTATAGTATATATATTTGAATTTCTTATAACAGTTATTCCATGCGTGGAAGCGAAATCCTAAAAATATCATTTTTTAAAACGAAACCATCCTATGTATATTCGTATTTTTGTATGATGCATGTGCAGCATGTGCTTTCTTGATAATACTTTTATTTATCTATTTATTTTAAGTAAATGAAATGTCGTGGTGCTGTTGAGCTTTAATTTTAATAATTTTAAATTGAAATAAAAAAATGTAAAAATAGTAGTCGGAAATTGCCAAAGAGTTAGAATCAATCAATAAATATATACTTATATAATGAGCAAGTATTTCAAGTTATTTGCGTCCAAGTGTAGTGATTCGAAATGTGAAAATTTAATTCTTATTAAGCCGAGATCTCACGATGTGCGAGCCACTGGTAGCAAGTACATAAACAATAGATTAGTGGTATAGACCTTATAATTCATGGACTGCTAATCCTCTATGCTTGCCAGCAAATCGAAGAGGACCAACATACAAGGCTTTAGTGACGTGTTTCAGGCAAACCATGGTCGTAACAACGACGATATACATAGGCTCTGCGCGTAGATGCAGACTCTCCAGTGGCGTTACTATCTTTGCAGTGAATTCATTCAAATAAGATATAATATTAGTTCATTTTGATTTATTCAAATAGGACAAAAATCTTATCTCATTAAAATATTTCAATTTAAAAAATAATTGAATAAGTTTGTATAATTTGATAATTTCTTAAGATTGGAAATATTAAGATCGTAAATTAATAATGAATAATAATTTGGAATTATTAGGATTGTAAATCTATAATAATTTGGTCTCATTTGCTAACATCTCTAGTAGCGCGTAGTGTCAATAATAATAGAATCCAAGGGTGCTGCTTGAATATGCGAAACATTTTATATATTATATAGTTTGGAAAGGCCAAAATATAGAAATAAGTTAAAAATATATTTCTTGAAACCTAAATATGCACGCATACCATAGATGTTATAGAACCTACTACTACACTACACTTCTGCCATCCAGCTGGCTTTAACCAATACGGTCGGTAATAAGTGGGATTGAGGGGTCAGGTTATAAATATTTTTTTGTAAAAAATAGCATTTATTTTTCCAAAAACATATAAAAGTTCAAATAAGTACAGAAAAATAGAGGTAGGTAAACCAAACAATTAAAAGAGGAAAAATGCATACATGTGGCAAGAAATTCCCCGGAGCAGACTGTTCAGTATATGCCCACAAATTTCACGACTGATCCTTACACATTGCACATACTATTAATTAAATCAATTACTTCAGCACGACTTTTAATATTTAACCACAACGAAAGCACTAGCATTAATAGGGATATTTCCACAGATTATTTCTATTTTTCGATGTCAACAAAAACAATATGAATATTATGACTTCTGACCACAGAATATTCTATATTGGTGGCAGAAAACACTACCTCCAAATTGGTAGTCTGTGCTATATTGTATTATTGTATGTGCTCTCTGCTTCTGACATCTGAAATATCAGAGTCGTAACTGCCCGTAAAACATCGGATTTGCCTGAACTGCGTCATTCTAGCCTATCATGTTGGGCCCGGGATTTTCTGTCGATTAGCAGTCGATGGATATAAGATCTAAGATTAGTGGAAATGATAGTGTCAGCACGTTCTGCATTTTCCCGAACCAATTAGGTAAGTTGGAAGGGGTTGTACGACATGAGTCTCTGGAAATACTTTATGAATCGACTTCAATTCGAGGAAAAGTGGCTGATGATGTATTTTGAATTTTCTTATACTTCGAGCCCTGTGAGTGTAGGTGATAGTAAATGTTTCATAGTTATACGTTTCACTTGCCGTGGCTTGCGCGCCACGACCTCCTGGTTTAAGGGTTTCGTTCATAACAATAAAAAAAATTGTACCACCTCCACCGTCCGAATTTTTTAGTAAAATATTGACGAGCCAAATCTTAGTTTTTTCGATGTAGATTTTCCGAAAAAGAATATACGCCATATCTCCCTTGATAATTGATCAAAATTATTGACTTAGACATCTTTTTGAATTTTTCGTTTCCCACTAATGATGGAAAATAATTGCTTAAAATTATTATTTTCGCTGTAAAAAAAATTTCAAAACTTTTTTATGAAGCATAAGGAGTGTTGTCGCTATCTATTAAAAAGCGGTTTAACTAACGTTCATGACAGCTTTTGGATTTCTTTATTTACATTGTTTACGCAAGTGTAATTTATAACACAAATAAAAGGAATTAAATCAACGTATTACAATCATCATATATATTTAAGATATTTTTACGGTACGGCTTATCTCGTACACGATACCTATTACCTATGCAGAATATTCGCATGGGTTAACTAGTCATTTTATAAACTGATACATAGCTATGCAAACTGAAAATTTGGTAGTGATTCCAAGCTGCACCGATCATTTCAGCCCGCCACCAAAAAAGTGGTCCATATTTTTTACACATTTATTACAATTTATTACACGAAAAATAAAATTTATTACCCGTTCGGGTGTCGAATTATAGGGTGGCGGTGCAGCTTGGATACCAAGCTACACCGCCATCTTGTTCTTTCACCATTTCGAGAAAAACAAGTGGTCTATATTTTCTTACACATTCATTACAATTGATTACACGAAAAATAAAATTTATTACACGTTCCGGTCTCAAATAACAGGGTGGCGGTGCAGCTTGGATACCAAGATACACCGCCATCTTGTTCTTTCACCCTATCGAAAAAAACAAGTGGTCCATATTTTTTTACACATTTACTACAATTTATTACACGAAAAATAAAATTTATGTCGAGTTACAGGGTGGCGGTGCAGCTTGCATACCAAGCTACACCCCATCTTGTTTTTTAACTATATAAGCGATGTTTTTGATGCGCGTTTCTCGTGCGCGAAGTAGCACTTTGAGGCGTCAGTAAGAAAAAAAAAAGATTTGTTTAGTTCAATAAAGTGTTGAAACAAAGAAAACTTGTATCTAAAATTGGAGCCCAGTGCTAAGAGAAAGAATATTCTTCCATTTAAACCGTTTTGATTTGAAAAGTGCGAATTCCGCGCGCTCGTCTTGCCTACCAAAGATAGGCTGACGCTCGGGCCTACCTACTAGCAAAGTTTGTAACAAAAGCCTATATTACTTACTCTATTCTATGTCAGTCGTGACTTGATTAGTTGGATACGTCTTCAAATGGGCATTATGTCGCGATTTCTAGGAGATGCGATAAAAAAATGGATAAAATACGACTACTTAAAGCCCAGTAACAGTTGCCCTGCAAATATTTCATCCAAAATTGAAATTTGTTTAATTGTCTTTTTTATAACAAAGATAAATAAATAAGTTTTATTTTATTTAATAATATTTTTTTTATTAATGGGCGATGTAATATCGATTTATTTATCGTTCAGCTACTAAAAGATTCCTTTCGAGATGTTTAAGCGCACGTTAACTCTCTAGCTTCTTCTGAGGATGAATAACTTATTAAACATTTGGCAAAATTGAGCAAGTTTGTGAGAAATCATCTACCAACAATTGGCACTGGGTGCATGTGTCAGTATGGTTGCCTGTACTTTGAGCATCGCATAAGCCCTTCAGATTAATTTACAATAATTTAGCAATCTCGTTTAACCTTATGGAGGTGGTTGCTTGAGCTCCCCAATTAGCCTGACTCCAGCCACCACACTCTAGCTTGGTCCCTGTGTTAGTTAAAAATTTTGCAAAAACGGCCAACATAGAAAAATTTGCAATCAACAATTGGACATTAGTACTGGTGATCAAAATGATTGATTCGAGGCTATTGAATAGTTTGAAGTGATTCTCGACACTTTGGGACTTGTAGCGTGAGAGTTACGAATTACCTATACAATTAGTTGGATTCGTTATCTAACTTAGTTATAAACAAAGTGTCAGAAATGTTTCAGGTGCAATATGTTGTAATAAATGTGTAAAAATATTCACCACTTGTGTTTGTTGATATAGTTCAAAAACAAGATGGGGTGTAGCTTGGTATCCAAGCTGCACCGCCACCCTGTAACTCGACACCGAAACGTGTAATAAATTTTATTTTTCATGTAATAAATTGTAGTAAATGTGTAAAAAAATATGGATCACTTGTTTTTTTTCGAAATGGTGAAAGAACAAGATGGCGGTGTAGCTTGGTATCCCGATAATTCGGTGATCTATTCTTTTTTCACTCTGGATATAACCCTTTAACAATTTCAAATTGATACATGAACAACGCAGACCAGTTGGGTATAACAAAAAACGACAAGTTATAAAAAACGCAATTTAGAACTGTCATGCTAGAATGGTCACACTTTTTGTGGACATTATGAAAAACTTACACTTCTTACACATATTCCATCTATCAGCCATTGGCGCGACATAACACCTACAGGGTGTTGATTAATAATCATAGATTTATAATAATTTGTGCGATTCATGATCACAAAATTTCAGCAATACCATTCTCAGAAAATTTATATTAAATCATTTAGACAACAGCTAAGACTGTCACCTATCAGGCAACATCCCGGTAAAAATTTTCAGAAAATATATTTATATTATACCGTTAATTGATAATGATATAAGGTTACTGATAAATTACCTATAACAATTTAACGGGTCCTAAAAATCCACGGAAATCTCTTTAATGTGGACTGTGATCACAGTTTTAGATTATGAAGGTTTTGTTCCTATTTATTGCGCAGCTATACAGAGTGGACTGCGCATCCCAAAATTTACTTTAACTTTATTCGTCCGTTAGGTCCAAATATAGCTCATTTTTTTTCAAAATATATCACTCCTATGAAAAGATGCTGCACAGTATTTTCGAACCATTCGATCCTATTTTTCCGCCCATGAAATACGAAAATCACTCATCTATCTTTCAATAAATTGAAACTTTACATCCGTTATATGTCTTGATATTTGAAAACTGAAGTTGTCAGATATCATCTTTTTACACCAAAAAGTAACTATAAATGCTTCTGTAACGACTGACATTAGAAGTTAACATTTGGTTTTAGTATACAGAATAATATTTATCAGTAACTTCTGATCAAACTTTAAAATTAACAGATGAAGGTTGCAGAATAGCTTTTGCTTTTACCATAATACATACATAAAGGAGGCGTTGAAATTGCTCCAGCAATTTAGAAGTACATTAAATATTTATTGTAACAGTTATGTCATTGAAACGCCAATGACATTCATTAATTTAACGTTCTTCGATACATACCAACCAAAACATTTTTGAATTAAATGAGATCTATTTGTGACTGTTATCTTTGCCTTGGAAGATATACGATTCATTTTTGCGTTGGAAATTGTCTTTTGACGAACATGGCGGCTGAGATTATAAGCAGTTTTTATTCAGCTGTACCTATTCTGTGGTTTCAATTTTTTTTATCAATTTCTATCATATTGTATAATCTGTTTTTTTTATTCAACTCGATTGCATGGTGTAAAACAATACTTGAGCACAATTATACGTAACTGGTTATTGGATAGTTGGTAAATCTTTGTATTTTTCTGAATATTTTTTACTCAAATTCATTAAAAAAGAGTCTCATTTCCCAAATATTATAACCGATCGAAGTAAATCGAGGTTATATAATAAAGATATTAGCTTTTTATGACTGTATATTGTTACATTTAAGTTGAATTGGAAATTAATTATTTTTTCCTTCAATCTACTTTATGTTATCCTACAGGGTGTTGCTTACAAGAGATCTGAGAAAACAAAGATCTCATTATTATTTCTTTCTTATTTATTTATTTTGATTATTGCTTTTTTATCGAGTGGCTTTAGTTATACGTAAAATCAAGCAAAAAGAGTTGTCACTGACAAATACCATTTTACTTCCTTCTTGCTTGATTTTGATTTTAGATTGCTTCAGCTTTATAAGTTAGGGGCTTCGCTTTCTGGCGCATGAGTCGATTTCTCAATTATGTATGTATTTTCTTGGATATTTATTTCGATTGGAAGAATTAAAATGTTGAATTGAAAAATTGTAGGACTTTGGTGACTCACTTGTAATGAGGACCTCCCTACATACGCTATTTCAGCAAAATGCCAAGAATAATTCATCCAGGTTAGTTTATTATTAATGTTTCCATTGATAATTTCTATAATACTTCTACTTGCCTAAACCAAAGAAGATAGATCTACATAGAATTAATTATTTGAGGCGAAAACCGATTGAGCTTTTCGTTAACCAAGTGACGAGGGCGCTACCGTCGAAAATGATTTTGTAAATAATTCAATATACGGTTATCAGGCGAACAGAAACGGCTATAGGTAGTTTTGTGTTGCTAGCGGGCTGGTGATTGCCTTTCTGGAGTGCCTAATAAGCTGCCCGTTTTGAGGACATGATGCGTCTATAGTCAATGTCTTATTTAATATTAAAAGAAATTGTTTTTTTGCGTTCTGCTAATTTCAGTTACATGCATATACCTGTATATATATAATAAAGGATTCTGAATATGTTTAGCTTGTAATAGAATTTTGAGCGAAAACTTTGATTATTATTATTTATTTATTATTAGCTGAAATTACTCGATGGAAACCAATCGGGAGGGTAGCAAAACCTTTTCCATCAGGATAGGATGGGATTAAAGATGTTCATGGGATTGTTAAGCATGTATGAAAATTAATTAGAGGTGATGGTTAATTTACTAACTACTATTGTATGATTAGAAACTTCTCTATTTTGTCCAATATTTAAAATATTTGAAATGAATGATTGAGTTAAAAGCATAATATTAGTTGACAAATTTACATATTACGTACTCAGCAGAAATCAATACAGGATGACATATTCAAATAAATAAAAATATATTCTCAGTCTAATTGAATGAAATTAATCGTAAATAAAAAATATTAGCTTCTAAAATAAAACAACAATTGTTTCACTTCAAACCAAAGCATATCTTCTGTAAAATTGGGAAAAAAGTAGAAAAATTTCAAGCCAACAACTACAGTAAATATTTATGAGTGGGTTTAGAGTTTAGATTCACGATTTATATTCATGGATGCATATGGTCTTATAATATAAAATGATGATATGACCAGAAATGACAACTGAGATGTAATGACACGATTATGTAGACAGTTTCAATAATTTTGTTGAGTAGGATGTAAATTTGTCAAGTAGTGATATTATGCTTTTAACTCAATCATTCATTTCAAATGTTTTAGATATTGGTCAAAATAGAGAAGTTTTCTAATCATATAATAGAAG
Organism: Crioceris asparagi; assembly: GCA_958507055.1. Lineage (NCBI taxonomy): Eukaryota > Metazoa > Arthropoda > Insecta > Coleoptera > Chrysomelidae > Crioceris > Crioceris asparagi. The sequence continues at coordinate 21,472,353 of OY293833.1, forward strand.
TTAGTAAATTAACCATTACCTCCAATTAATATTCACAATCTAATGAACATCTTTAATCCCATCCTATCCTGATGAAAAAGCTTTTGCTACTTTCCCGATTGGTTTCCATCGAGAAATTTCAAGTAAGTATAGTTATTATAAATTAAAATATTCAAATTTTTCGCTCAAAATCCTATTACAAGCTTAAACATTTTCAGAATCCTTTATTATATATATATAATATATAGATCTGATAAATGTATGTAACTGAAATTAGCAGAACGCAAAACACAATTCCTTTTAATTTTAAATAAAACATTGAGTTTTATATTGTTGACTGAAGACGCATCGTGTCCTCCTATAGCCGTTTCTGGTCGCCTGATAGCTGTATGTTGAATTATCCAACAAAATACACCTTTTCGACGGTAGCGCCCTCGTCACTTGGTTAACGAAGAAGCTCACTCGATTTTCGCCTCAAATTTACTTACTTATAATACGATGTACCTATGTAGTATATCTATCTTCTTTGCCTAAACTAAAGACAAACTTTCGTGATTAACTTATTCCAGGAGCAACATGTCCACAAGATCTTCCACATGTGCGGAGATTGAAGAATCAGATTCTCAGTTCACTTATAGCAATTCCAGTAGCCCACAGGTATTTGATATACTTAGATATTTGGATAATTACATTCTAAAGGTGGGACCCATTTTTGTATCTTTTATCTAACATTTTTTTAATTTTATTTTTGTATTCAATTACGTCCATCAGTAGGTATCAAAAATCAAAGAGACCATGCCTAATGACATTATAAGCCTATTAATCATCAAGAAATCTTCTCAGTTGCCTGAAAATTGCCCTCTTCAATTTTGAATTATTCTCACAGCATTTAAAAATTTAAACAAGGTTGCAAAACGACATGAAAATTTGAAACATGTTGGAACGGCCCAGCTGATGGACAGAGGAAATGGGGAAGGAAGTGAAACAAATGAAACAGGCATGAAAAAAGTAAATGCATACGAAAACTGACTGAGCCAAATAAATTACGAGGAAAGAAAGAGAAAGGCTAAGATTTCACTCAGAAATGGAAAAAGAAGGAATTATCTACTAAGGAGCTAGATGAGGGATACAGGAACAGTGAGAGGAGAGCAGCGAACTACAGTATTAAAGATAAAGAAGGTCAACTACACATAAAAATGACAGATAAACTAAAGATATGGAAAGAATTTTTCACAGATAAGTTCAAGCCAGATCAGGGAGAATAAGAACTTCTGCAGAAGGCTTTGGAAGAAGTCGATGCCTTGGAAGATTATATAGATAAGAAGATGGTGAGAGAGGGTCGAATGATAAAGAAATTACAGGCAAACAGCAGGCAATAAATAATTAGGAATTTGACAGTAAAGATTGTGGCTACTGGCGAGTAGCTAATAATTACATTCTCATATTTGCTATCAGCGTTTGACTTGATTAGAAATGGATGAAATTAAGAGGACTCAACCAAAAACACCTTAAATTCCTCAAGTATGCAAGTGGTCTGAATGCTTTTTATGGATGTTACCTAGTTTTGCATAGTAATCCTGATCGAGGTTGAAGCCATATTTTGATTTTATAGACTTGAGTGAACTTACACCAAGAACGCCCTTTAAATGGTCCAGGGATTTCTAGCAACATTTGTAATATATGACTTTTATTGGTTGATATATTGGTTATTTTGTCTGTTGTCTCTGAGTAGGTCAAACATTTATTTCACTCATAACTTTTTGATTTTTATTTCCATCACATTCGTGAAGACTGTAAAAACTATTTTTTGAACTGTATTCAAATTTTATAGAGAAAAGTAGAAGATTCCAGAGACAATGATGAGGATTCCAACAAATATTCACCCAAAGTACAAATAATAGCAGCTAGTGGAGATAACATAATTGCAGTAGCGAATCCAGCGCTGGCTATGTCGACAGCAATAATACCATCTTTGTTACCAATGGTAGATGCGAAAGAAACCATGGTTGATATTGATTAGGAGACAACAACAATCGAAAGCAGTATAAATAATTATATGTACAGGGTGTTTCATAATTTGATGCTGATACCGAAAGGCATGAATATTAGAGTTATATTAAAAGTTCAAACGATTGGACGTTGCTAATGACTCTATTCTTGATATACGTGGTGTTGAAGAAAATATGTTTCCTCAACATCGACTCTGATTTAACATGTAGCTTCCACGTATGAGGAAGTGTTACGCCACTATTTTTAAGTAAATGTTTTATTAAATTCCGATTTAAAAAAAACATATACTTAATGCTTTCTTTTTCAGTTATTTTTTTCTATAGCGTGTAGATCCCGTGAATAATCCATCTATTCGGCACATTGACATGAATTAGTTTTTGGGCTACTGTCTTAAGCAAACCGTATTCTTTATTAAGTGGGCAGAAAATATTTCAAGCATGGTGTGTATTTTGTGCCACAGGCGAGCGATCTCAGTAATCAAGCAGAAAAAACAACAAAATATGTTTATCCGTCCCCGTGATAATCTTGGCACAACAGACAACAAACAGACAGGTGAATGAGTAAAAATATTATTTTGGGTTTCAATGGATTTAAACCATCCAAGAATCAGAATCCTTTTATCAAACACCCTGTATAGGTATTCCTATTTTTTGTTGATGACATACTTATACTACTGTGATTGTATATTTTATCTAAAATTTTTAGAGTTGACTGATATCATTGTAAGATATATAATAATAAGTGAACATTATTTTTTTCACATACCGGTTTATTAATTTATAAATCTCCATTTTTATGCTTAATAATTATTTTTTTTATTTATTATTTTTTATTTCTATTGTATTTCTTAGAAGAAAAGCTCAAATTATGAATTTTATAGTATATTTTCATAAATTCTGAAAGTACAATTACAACATAGATATTGTTAATAAATATTGTTTCAAATGTCTGCTTCTTTTGTTGAACCCAGAAAGTCTCTAAATTTCAGCAGAGCAAAGAAAACTCAAATAAATAACAAAGGAAAACTATTTGAACTTCGTTTTATAATATAATATGTAAAATGAACTCGAACATTTTCATTTTGTTTGAAAGTTGGAGTAACTAGAACATCTTCAATTTCTATTATGTTATATTGGGACCAATGAAAATCTTGTTCTCAAGATTTTTAAAATCAAATGTCCGTTTCTACTAGAAACATCCTCTATAAGCGATGAAAGGAGGTTAATTAAAAATTGAAAACTTTAAATGCCACTTCTGAAAAACTCATACATAAAATTCATCAACTTTGAGACTTCAGCATTTACAAATTATGAACCGTTTCCCAAGGGTCCTAAGACTATCCAGAAGTATTTTAAATTGGACTGCAGTCATGGGTATCATTCTACAGTTCATGGTTCAGTGTTTTTTTAATCAAAGGTGATTTTATAAACATTTGCAAGAACAATCGTTTGATTGAATAACTTTTGGATAATGAACTGAATGGAGATTCGGATACAACAATACAGTTAAACTTAATGGAAGTAATTTGACTTAAAATTTGAACACTGTCAGGAAATTATTAATTCACTTTAAATATTATCAAATGTTTTTAACGTATTCAAATTGAAAAATATTCTAGCTTGTTACCGAATTATTTAACTCGTATTTCAATCATTATCAGTTTGGAAATAGATAATGAGTTAAATATGAATACAAAAGAGAGCTCACAGTTCCGTGAGTTCAAAAATTGCAATTCTCTTCTATTAACACAATAAAAACAGAATCTATTGATACACAGAAATATACGTATATTTAAATATAAATAATGATAATTATAAGACTAGAATAATTATAAGAGAGAACGATAAAAAACAAAATTTCACTTTACATTTATTTCTCTCAATCTTCAATTTAGCTGTAAGTCAAATCCAATCGAATCGTGATGTATGGAATGCGATTCTTCATAAGACATTATTACTAATCCAATCTAAGAAGCTGGTTACCCTTGTATAGACACCTGGATAGTCCTTCTGGGCACAGCGGAACCCATATGAAACAATACCCAGTTGCCAGTAATAAATGTCGCCATTGATCTCTTCAGTGGGATACATCAGTGGACCGCCAGAATCACCGTGGCATGTGTCTTTTTTACCGGAAAACCAACCGGCACACAATATTCTGTTGTCAATAATAGCTTTGGAACCAAATTTTTCATTACACTTTGCATTGTCTACAACGGGAATATCCGCAAATTGTAGATGGGCACTAGAAGGGCCGTCTAAAAGGAAAAGTTAATCATTAGTTTCTGTATTTCGAAAAAGATGCTCTAACTACACACCAAAGTATAGAGCTCCCCATCCAGCGGCAACAGGTCTTGTTCCAATTAAGTTTTTCGTTCTTAATTTTTTTACATGTGGAAGACAAATTGGCCATACAAAGTCTAAAAATTTTTAAATACACGGTCAATGATATAATTAAACTCAAATCATTTTGAAACTCACCAACAGTTGGTTCTCGTTCTAGAGTAAGAATTGCTATGTCATTCGTGAACTGTGTTGGACTATAATTCTCGTGGATTTTCTTTCTAACAATTAGTATGTCTTCCGGTGTTGCTCCATCTGCTTCGCTGTAAAGATCTAATTCACCAACACGTCCGAGATACCTGAAAAATATAAATGTATATTTTTGATAATTTCTGTAGAGCTTTAGAAATACTGAATTTGAACGTAAAAATATATCGCCAAAAATGATCGGGCTGAACAGTAAAAATACAGAAATGATGGTAAAATTTTGAATATAATTATATTCTATTTTGATTATAAGTTCCTATAATTAATTCCGACTGTTATAAATTATCACTCAAAAATAACATCATACATTTACGGAAAAATAATGTTTGCGGGGAAAGAATTCAGGTGCTATTATTGAGAATGTATTTGCTTATATTAGAATTGTACTATCCGATATAAATTTTCATATTTTCATATTTCTTTGTGAAAAATAGAGCGAAACCTGAACTGGTAATAGAAATTTGAATGTACTGCTGAGAAATGATCCCATTGGAAATATAGGCAACATGTCCAAAAAATATATACCTTCTATGAACCAGTCACTGAAGTTCAAACTTCCCTCCCTTTGTTCTATCTTCTCTGCCGAAGCGTCGGCCATTATGAAATCTCTTATTTGGTTAGATGGAAATAACATAAGTCAAGCCGTTATTGTAACCGATTCTAAATCGGTTCTGGATAGGTTACGAAAATTTCCAAATAATAACAAATGTAGCCTAATAATTACAATTAGGAATTTGCTTCTTAATAAAAACATAATTGTAGTCTGTGCCAAAAGTCATGCGGAAATTGAAAGTAATGAGATAGTAGACCAACTTGCAAGAGATTCTGCACAAAACGGAAAATTTGAGAATATCATCACCTTAAAAGATTTCATTCAATTCCATTATAAAGAAAATGGAGCATAGAATGGGAACAAATTGCAAAAAACTCTCATAACCAATACTATCTCCTTCACCCTGCATTGTCATTAGGGTCACTTTATATTAACAAATACAGTTTTTCTAAAGAAGCTATTTCCACAAGTACCTATCCGTTTAAAATGTAACCATGGTAGATTTTCCCAACACCTTGCTAGATTTCATATTATACCCTCGCCAGAATGTGAATGTGATGGACAGACAATAGGTGAAATAAATCACCTGTACCTTAAACAGAAATGAATCTGAAGCACTTATCCAGAAACTCATAGATGAAAATATTACCCTTCCTTTAAATATTGCTTTTCTACTATCTCTAAACCGAAAAAGTATTTTTGAGCTCATATTTAGATTTACAAAGAAAATAAATGTATCAATATAATTCCCAAATTAAAAAAAGGAAAAAATCTATGGCAAGTGGACTAGATTCCTGCCAATTCCCTCTCACATACACACAGACCAAAAAAACTTCATCCACCTTCAAAAGGGGTAGAGGAAAATTAAAAGTTTGTTATGACAAAATAAATCATCCCCAGCAACCTTCCAAATGAAGATTCTACAAAAACTTCAATGGTTTCTATGTTAGAGCTCTCGGAAAGGGATGGTAGAATATTTTCAGTTACTTTACTTATATATTTTTTCATGAATAGTTGTTTAGTAGACGACCAAAAGTAATTTCATTTCATTATATTCCTTGAATATTTAATGCGATTTTGTAGCTATAATCTTATCATGAAACGAGAGGCATATTTGTGAGGTATTAATCAGAATCACACAAAAATGAGAAATACGTGATTTTTTAAAGGAGGCTTTTAAATATATATATATATATATATATATATATATATATATATATATATATATATATATATATAAGTAAAAATCAAATCTACGTCTATTATGACATATTAATTTGTTTTAAATGTGTATAAAAGTATATCTTTAACAACTTGATCATCAATAAACTATATTACCCATATTATGTATATTTAAAATTAAATTATTATCTCGTATTCTGTATTTTTAAAATTAATAAGAAACAATTGCCCTAAGTACTTGAATTACGCACGGAGTCATTATCTTTAGAATTACGAACATAATAGTGGAAATAAAATATTATTACTAATATAGGAGTGAAAAAATGATTAAATACATGTTAATGTAGCTGAAAAAAAATAAATATATGCTGCGTGTTTTTCACTTTCAAAGTCAATAAACACTCCTACCAATCAAATACTCGTTCAATTTCGCTTTCAGAAGATACATAGAGCTACAGTTTTTAAAAGTGAGATTAGAAAGGATAACCGAAAAAAATAAATAATAATTTATAAAACTAAACAAACACGCTTTTGATAGCAAACCAAACAAAAAAATAGAAAATAAATATCATTTTAATGTGAAAAAGCGCGAGGTGATTGATGTCCATTGATATAAATATTTTATGTTGATAGATACTGATATAAGTAGAGTCATCATAAAATTAACCTAGAAAGCACCCCACGCTTTTTTTCCATTAAAATGATATTTTATTTATTTACCAATTTTTAGTTTGGTTTGCTATTGAAGCGTGTTTTTTTAAGTTTTTTCAACTATTATTTATTTTATAATTTTCAGTACGGTAGTGGGACATTTTTTGCATATTTATACTTAGTGTAACTATCATACCCCACTACCTAGGTCATCCCCCTCCATTTTTTTAAATGGAACACGCAATATTTTTTTGCAATTTTGAATTCTCATGATCAAACAGATTTCAAAAATGTATAATACTTAGGGTCCAAATTAAATAGTCTATGAGCTACAGATGAATTTTAAAATGGATGTTTCACAATAGGATTGGTTGCAAAATTGATATCTTCCAGATCCAGGTTCAGATTATTTCGATCAATTTGTTATGACGTACTTTGTCAAAGGCTTTTCTGTAGTCGATGAATCCTATATATACGTTCTTGTTGACATCTCGACAGCGTTGTACCAAAACGTTGACGCCAAATAGCGCTGCACGAGTCCCTAAGCCGTTTCTGAAGCCGAATTGGGTGTTTGTCAGTGCCATTTCACATTTCCGATATATTCTGCCTTGGATGGTAAATAATTTTGGCGCATTAATAATTGATGATATTTGCTACTGATAATTGTTACGTCTCATCCTATAGAGAATGAGAAAATATGAAGGGCTACCACCCTTGCTAGATTTCGCTAAAATATACACTTACAAGTCTGGTCTATTGTGGACGCAGTGAGCGGCTGTGAGTACATGTTTTTTGGTTATCAAAGTACCACCACAGAGCCATTTCGGTGTATTTGCATTCCTGGAATTCTTATATCCTAAGGCTACAATCCAAGGAAACTCATCTGGAAGAAAAATAATAATTAAAGTTCTGCTTTTTGCTTATCCCAATTGTTTAGGCTCAGTATATTTTGGTGAAGTAATTGTTTTTTACAAAAACTAGGACCAATTTTATTGAAGATCTATTGAAAAATAGCAAATAATATTCATTCTAATGGTAATGGTACTATAGTAACTTTGAAGCTGGTGCCAATGGTCTTCTATCTACATATAACCATAACTTCATTTCTTGCACAACTTCAAAATTACCAACATCAATAGAATAAAAAATATTATTTTGTATTTTTCAATGCATCATCGAATAAATTTGTGAACAGTTTTTGGGTGAATTGTTCTAGATTTGGTGGAACTACTAAGTTAGTATTTTTTAATAGATTTATATTGAATTAAGAACCGTTATTGAAAATAAATTTTAATTGTTTCTCGGATTTTAGACGAAGGTTTTAAAATAAAATTATTTTTTACCTAAGTACCAATTGATTCGAAAATGTTGAATCTACAATTTCAACTAGTTACAGCTATAATGAAATGAGATCTAACTTTTGTCGACTGATGAATCATAGTTGTTATTGGAGTATATTTAGAGTCAGTAAATTAATTTTACCTTGAGAAAAAATCTAATTATTCGTCTGTTACATAGATATTATTTGTTTAGTATAAGGACATGTAGGTATATTTTAATTATTGGAGTTATTGAACTTTGTTCATATTACATACCTATTTACGTTGAAATTAATTCACTTAATAAACAGGAGAAACATGTCAATTTAATCCTTTAGGTACTCGGCTATAACAACAAAATGGCAAAGTCCCTTAAGAATTTTCTAATAAACATCTGTATCGTATGTAATTACATACCACATAAGAAGCTAAATTTACCGTCCCTTGAATTACTGCTATAGCCAATATCAATTAAGTATGAATTATGTAATTATTTAAATTTATACGTAGGCTAAAATTGTTGTTGACTTCATAATTCTGTAAATGTTTATTATTCTAAAATCATCTTTTTATAGGTACTTGAAAGCATAAAATCATCACTATGATCAGATGACTGTTTTCAATGATTCTATATGAGAACAATGATTTCAAAATCTTCTATACCGAAAAGAAAGGATTAACACTGAATTTACTTGAGTCATTAGAAATGAATAGACGTAAACGTTCGGGTAATCTCCTCAATAACCATATCGATCGTATGTCCAGGCCCTTACTGTATACCTACGTATATATCTAATTGTTACCTAATCAGTTCATAATTTTAGTCAGAAATGTATCTTAACCATCCTTATAAGAAGTAGGCACTTATGTATGTTAACCATCCTTATAATAAGTAGAATTTAGTTATCACTCACATTTGAGAAAGACACAGTGAGCTGAAACAATTGTTATGTTTAAACAATGTATTTGTGGAAATTTATTTGTGTTTTAATTTTGATAATTACATGAATTTCCATCAAGTAACATCCAAAGAGTAATAACTATAGTTCTATGACTAAACGGGGGTCCCCCGACCGCACAGTTATTTTTAATATTCTATCTTCTTTTGTTAAGTAAACAACGTGGACCCATTTAAACGGTTCTTATTTCATTTGAAAGAGACAAATGAGACATGGTTTCATAACTAACTTTTTTCAAATTTAATGTTTTTACCCCCAAAAAGATCCTTCAAAGAGGGTGGAGAGGAAAGTTTGAAAAAGAAAATATGATATGGCAAAAGAGATCATTTCCAATGGATTTGAATTGAGTATTTCTTACCATGTGAGCAACAGATCTACGGTTGGATTTATTGAATGTGTGATTTTTCTTAAAGATAACCTGAACAATCAAACGTCTTAGGAAGAATAGGACAAGGAAGAAAACTCATAACAGCAATCAAATGAAGAGAAACAAAGTATCTATCCTAAAAAATAAAAAATACTATAGACTATCATGCAGAAAAGATTAATTGGAAGAAAAGATGTAGGAAGAAAGAAAAATCTCAGTAAAAAAATATCCAGAAATGGACTGATATGAGCGTGAGAGAACTGTTGGACTTTGCTAAGGTTCTAAGGTAATAACAACTTTATTGTAACAATTTCTATACAAAGGGCTCATTCTACATCAAGGTTACTCTACTTAACTAAAGAGAAAGTCTTGCAAATAATAGGACAAGGAAGAAAACTCATAACACAATCAAATGAAGAAAAGCAATGTCATGGTCATATCATACACAATTTTAAAAAAATCTACTACAGATTATCATGCAGAAATGAGTAATTAGCAGAAAGGATATAGGAAGAAAGAAAAAAATCTCGGTTAAAAATGTGCGAAAATGGACTGAAATGAGCGTGAGAGAACTGTTGGACTTTGCTAAGGTTCTAACATAATAACATCTTTATTGCAACAATTTCTATACAAACGGCTCATTCTAGGTCAAGGCTTCTCTGCTTAACTACTAAAGTCTTGCAAATAATAGGACAAGGAAGAAAACTCATAACACAATCAAAGAAGAAAAGCAAACTCTTGGCCATATCTTAAAAAAATTAAAAAAATCATGATCATAATTATCATGCAGAAACGAGTATTTGGAAGAAAATATATAGGAAGAAAAAAAATTTCGGTGGAGAAATATCCGGAAATGGACTGGTATGAGCATGAGAGAACTGTTGAATGTGGAAAGGTTCTAAGTTAATAACATCTTTATTGTAACAGTTTCTATACAAAAGGCTGATTCTAGCTCAAGGCTACTCTACTTTTAAGACAAGTGGTCAACGACCTCCTTTAGGAAAAGATACGATATAAAGAAGAAATCTCATCTAAAGTTTATATTCAAATCAGAATGCACAAGCTATCAGCCGAGGACTTTTCTAGATAAAAAATTTGCTTTAGCTATGAACATAGCATGAAGATACTCACGTAATTTTGCTGGTTGACCTCCGACGAGCCTGTACCCTCTGACAGTTTCCAAGCCACAATTGGGTGGTGAAAGAAGTTTATTGCTGTAAATCTCATCACTTGTTGGTGAGGTCACTGGTTCAGAATAACCACTAGTTGCATTGTTGACAAAATCAATAATCTCAGCATCAGTTGATGAACCAAAACCACTTTTGGTGATGGATTGCGGACAGCAAACCATAGGTGTTTGACCAATATAACCACATTGGGAACTAACTAAATATTTTCTTACATTAAGGTCCGAGCTTTTTGTCAAGACCAAGTTGAGAAGTACGTCACATTGTTTGATACCAATACATATGCCATATTCTTGTTTTGGTGTGTAACATGGTGTTCCTTCTTGTACTAAAAATTTAAAAAAAATAGAATTACTCATATTGAATTTACATTATTTATTTAGTTAAAACAATATTTATAATATACACTTGCCTCAAAAAATATACATAAGTGTATTTACTTTGGAATACAATATGTATCTAAATATTCTAAATTACAAAATTATTATTCGGGTAATTTTAATAAGTAAATGAGGTCAACATTTTCTTCATTTGAATAAGTGTATGATCAAAGACTGAAGATAAGATGAAAGTCTCGTATTTTGAGAGCATCGATAACATTAATATAATTAATAAATACAAAATAAATAAATATATGTCGAGGTCCTTAAGAGCTAATGTTTTTTCTCTATATCTATAACCTACTTTTAAAGCTGTTATATTCAAAAATGTTGATTTGTATCAGCATTATGAACTCATTCACAATATGTCAATCTTCATTTGACTGACTTTATGAGAGGAGATGGTATACGATTCGATTATTTGCTTAGTTTTTTTAAATTTTCAGGTATTTTGCCTAATTAAAGTAGATATGCAGTGTGTACCACATAGAGTTTGACTTTTTGAGAAAACTATTCAAGTTATTATTTTGAAAATACACTTACGGGGGTTTGTCACAATTTAAAATCGTTCTAAAATACTGAAGTTACGACAGGACTTCCGGTTCTACTAGGCCGGAAGTCCTAATTAACTCGCTTATTTCAAATAAAACATGCTATTTTTTTGTTTAATTTTTGAGTTCTACTTCGAAATTAAATGTGTTTCATAAACATACCGCCTCATTATTTTTGCCACGAGATTTTTTCAAAAACTTCTAAAAATACATAGGTACATTATCCCAGTTTACTTACCTTAGTTCTTCAAATAAATAATTTTGAGATTTGAAAGGAGAAATTCCAAAATGTATCCTAATATCTGGAATATGACGAAAGCGAAAATTATACAGGGTGCTTAAGATCGGCCAATCAATTCCGTCTAACTCAGAACCCAATAAACTCACTTATTTTAAATATAATACGATCGAGAGTTTTGCATAATTACCTACTAAACATTCAAAAAATTTTATGATCAATGGATGACTCCAAAAATGTGGAATTTATAACTACAATTAGTGTAGATAATTAGAACCTGCTAAGGATTTTATCAGGATATCTCTTTTATTTCTTATGAATAATTTAGAGATAGCTACTAGCCTTTAATATTTACTCGTCGTGCATGTTGTGAATATGATCTAAGCAAAATATTTTTTATGTTATATTTTCAAACGTCAATGAATTGTTTATAAATGTTATTCGATAAGACCTTTAAAATTGATAGTTTTAAGAGATCGGATTAAAAATGACAAGAAGCCGATCATAAATATTGGAAACTTTTGTATTTTTAAATTGTATGATGTTAGATATTTGTTTATTATTCGTAAAATTTACAATTCCAGTGAAGTAACAAATCGAGAAAAATCCCACTTCACATTTGCATGTTCTGATGTAAGAACTAATCAAGAAAATATTATTGATAGGGGGTTTTAAAAAAGGAGGAATTTTATTGTTTCAGTAGAAAAAACATGTCAATAATATGCATTCAGATGGATGATTGCTCACATAAATGCACTTGACGAAAGGTCAGAGTTGAGTTTAGATTACGAGATAAAAATGAATTACAGTTGAAAAGAAAATAACTATGTATTAACAAGGCAGGTTATCAGTTTAGATCTATGTCAAAGACTGATTTAGCAGTTTATTTATATTAAAATGGTAGATAAACTTTGAACTTGTTCAATACAGTTATTTCAGTATGTAAAGCCACAATCTATTGCGCCAAATATAAAATTAAATATATTATTGACATAAAAAAACATGAGATGGTATTGACAAGGATCGCTATAAAACAATTTTAAACTATTTAGTGAACATGAATAATTTCTAGAAACAAATAAAAAAACGGAAGCTGTCTCAGTCTCAACCACTGAAATTTTCCAGAGAATAAAGAAATTCATCATTCAGACAGTATCAAAAGTCACAAAATGAGGAACTCGATATTTTATTTCTATAAAGTCTGATATTTGTGAAAAAGAAAACGTCCAAATATCTGATTCGATGATTAAATTTAAACATTTTTGAAGAATGAAAATAAAATTGTGGAGAACAACTATAACTACTCTCACTCGAAAGTACTGATTACTTATGAGTAATTTAAAATCTTGTTGAGATATTAATGATGAAAAAAATATTTTTTGCTGCAAGTAATCCTTCTGTAATTTTCCAATGACCAAAAGACTATTACGATCGTGAATTTTTTAGGTACAAATATATATTTACTCCCAAATTCTATTTTGATATTTTTTCTTACTATTAATTTAAAGTAGATAACATATAAAATAGTTAGATCCTTTTTATTTTGATGAAAACATATTCAGCATTCTGAAATATAATTATGCATCGAATGAAACCAGTCCGACATCGATATCATTATTGGTTGAAATGAAAATGACAGACATCTTCCTGAAAACTATTGTATCCTACTCTATGCACCTTAAATCATGGAGGTTTTCCAGAATCAAATTGCTCAAAGATCTCATTACTTTTTAAAATCTATAACTAACCTAATTATTAATAAATAACTTCAAAATTGAAATTGTAATGAATACTTTGATATAATTATTAATTTGTGCTCATATATATTATCAACAATTCGTTTCATGAACATGTAGGTTTATTTGCAAATCATATGAGATAATACGAATCTTTTCAAGCATAACTTATCAGACATCTTGAAATAAATCTGAAACAGGTAATATTTAACCATAGTAATGCATAATACACCACATCCTGTTTTGTTGTTAGATTTATTATATGTATTTCAGTGAAATCGTCCAAAGAAATAAAATGGTTTGAATAAATAATATACATTTTGTCCTATAAATAGTCTCTATCAATTAGATTGTCAACCTTGATTATTAGCATACAAGATAAATTTTGTGAGTTACTCATATTTTGTAATCAACGTATTTTCCAATATATCCCCAACAACATGAAAAAACACAAATTGGTAAATAATTGCTTAATGATTGTAAAAAGTTAGACATGACATTTTCATTGAGAATTCTTATAAATCCGGTATTTAATCAGGGATTTAACTCATCGGAAGAAATACATGTTTTTGATTTCTGATGTAGATTATGTCAAAATAACAACCTTGACAACATTGATTTTAATTTGTTCGGGGTATTATACAATAAATTCAAGTTTATTTTTGATCAACATTCCGCGTGTCGGGAAGTATAAACAATAAAGCGGGGAAAGTGCCGCAAACAAACGAAGAAGGAATTCATGTAGTAGAAGAAAGAAATCCAACAGCAGACTGAAGTACTGTAGCTGTACCTAGTGCAGCTTGGGGTAGGAGTGAACCACTGAGGAAGTCATTTTACATTTTGAGGAAATCATGGGGAAATCAAGGGTAGTCAGGAGAAGTCAGAGGAAGTCAAGGGAAGTCAGGGGAAGCTAGCAGTGTTGCCTAATGTTAAATATAACATGGCAACGCTGCAACGATCAGATTCTCTGTGTGACATAACCTCCAATATAAGTGTGAGATTCTTCTTTCTGTTTTTTAATTTGTTTGACATTTCCAAATACTTAGCGATGAAGAAAAACAATATGTGTATGTTGGCATTTGAATAAAAACAATGGCTGGGTAAATAGCGATAGATTGAGACGTTTTTTTGTAAGCCAACAATCCTGCTGTAAGAAAAATAAGGTAATCAAAAATAGAAAAAAAACAAACGATGCAAAATAAATAGTATGTCAAGTGGAAGTGAAAACTTAAGCCCGGATTTAAGTAAAGATGAAAATTCAGAAATAAGTGACAAAAAGAAGCCAGCAACGATGATTTAAGGTGAGTTTATACAGTAAATAAAACAAAATAAGAAACAAGTTAACATAAAATAAGAAAGTTGAACATGCTCATTTCCATGGGAGCGTTTATTAACGAAATAAGCTAAATTAAGAAATAAGAATAAAAACTAAAGATGGCCATCTTTCATCTTTATTTCTTATTTTATTTTATTTTGTTTGGAAACTGATAATGCGCATGATCAACCACGAGAGAACACTTAACTTGCATACAGCACAAAAGTTTTGGTCAAAAAGCTGTGATTTGATTGGTTCATTGTTATTTCTTATTTTATTTTCGTCATCTGTATAAACCAATCTTTTTTGAGGACTTATTGCAATTTTAATGGTTTCTTATTTTATTTTATTTCCTGTATAAACTCACCTTTACTAATTTAGGAAACGATTCAAATTTGTTGGATTTTCGAATTTCATTTAAATTTAATCGTTACATTTTGTGTTCTATGTAAAAATAAATTGTTTTAATTCTATTTTAGAGTACCTAATATTTATTTTGATTTGTTTAATGTCTATTTATATTATTTTATGAAATAAAACATATTTTCGTGTATTATGCTTTTTTGTAAACGGAATTCATATGTTGATATTAAAAATATTATTTTTTTATTCCAACATTTTTAAATTACATATAAAATATATCCATACCTTAATTCAGTATAAATTATGGATAATTTGCTTAAAACAATTCACATTATATTAATTATAACAAAAATTCACAACACAGTAAGCATGGATATCAGGGGAAGTCAGAGATTTGAGTTAACCTAAAGGGAAGTCATTGTACAAATTTTGCCCGGTGGTTCGCCCTCTGGCTAGGGGGGAGGTGATAATAGATGTATTTTTGGAAAAATAAGCTGATGAGAACCTGCAACTACATACAATAGATTCAGATCTGTTATTGTTCTCAATATCTTCTTGTCACTATCTATCCTTTTTGACAAATTTATTGACCTATTATTCTAAGTATTAACTCATTAAGTATGTGCACTGCGGTTTCGTCTTCTTCCTGGCAAAACCTGCAGAGGCTGTTAACCACCATGCCGATATTATTCATTTGTTTCCTAAGCCTACAGTGTCCTATCAGCATCTCCACTTTGAGTAAGAAGCTTTCATGACAGTTCGGCAGAAGAGCTGTTTAGGAGTAATAGGTATATATCTGGTCTCTCTTATGGGCACTGGGTTTCTTGCCACAAGCATTGCGCCTGGATATTTATCCAAGGTTGGATATGTCCCTTAATGTGGCATCCAGCAATTCCATATGAAGGTTCTGGTCCAATCATAGCCAGCTCTACTTTATGTTGGGCTAGCCTTGTCGATGCCTCTAATTCCTTGTTGCCCTATAACCTGGGCTAGGATCAGTATTTTGTGACTGCCTAGTATGTTAAAAGAGATCTTGGGTTCGAGCACAAATAGGTCAAGGACTTTTTCCTTACATGGAAATTTGCTAAAACAATCTGGAGGTACATGGATCGCTAGTAAATGGCAGAAACTAGAGATCGACTTCACTTGCCCTTTACCAACCCCCCACTGAAACAGCGCATTAAAACCCCCTGATCTGGTAGAATGCTATGTCCTTATAGACAAATCGGAGGTTCGGAGTCTACCATAAACTGTAGGTCCCCTGGTCAGTGGCACATTGTCAAGGCAGTGAAGGGGAGGCCTGTTCCGTAGTGAACATGCAAAAAGGCTGACGGAGTATCTTAAGGACCACGCAACATTCCCGTATCAGCCCTGGTGTAGTCCGTGAGTTAAACGCTTCTAGAGCCACTTGGCTGTCTTAACTATTATCCGGCAACATTTTAATTGGACATTTAAGAAAATACGCTTTCCAAATTACAGCAACAGTAAATTATACAGTGTGGATGTTACCTAATTAACTAGAATCTAATAATATGATTGAACGTTCAACAATTTTGATTACTGATGACTAAAAAATATGGAATATTCTTTAGAATAACTAGAACCGACTTTATTTTTTGGTGCACAGAAAAATACAAAATAATAATTCTACTGTTGCTAGTAGTCTTGAAAATGGTGCTTCTATTTACCTGTAACTGCACTACTTCAAAACTACCAGCAACAGTAGAATTAATATTATTTTGTATTTCTTAGTGCAACAAGTAGGTCTTAGTTTTGGTAAAAAAAATCTTATCTTATTTTAAAATCTGATTACTAATCTCTCGTGTTTTTGACTGTATCTGCTGATAACTCTGTAATTGCAAAGCCTTGAAATCACTTTTAGGACCAAGAATTTCTTCTTATGTTTCTTTTAGGCCATTTTGCTTGAATGTGATGTGATCTGTTTATCGCAATCTTCAGAACGTTGGGGATATTAAATATAAAATAATTTGTTTGAATATTTATGTACTTATTATGAAAAACAAGTGTTTTTTTTCTAAAAGAGAAGCTTTTTATAAAAATAATATTATTATATTCGAACACTCAAATACTGGGAAATAGATAACAATAGAATAATTGACTTATAGAACTATCAGGTTATTTCTTATAATTTCTAAAATCTAAATAGTCATACATCACCCTCCAACATGGAAAAACAATTTGCCCAAGCAACGTCACAAGAAATATTCACTTGAGTTTTGAATGTCGATTTTTTTTCAATGGGACCAACTCTCAATAGTCCTGTTTCAAATGAAAAAATAATCCTGAAAATCGGAGCACGAAAAACATACATACAGTCGAATGGTACACTAGAAAGTTATTGTGGTTTATTGGGACATATTTTGTAGGGGATTTCCACGTGTGAAGTCTATTATAACGAATGAAAAATTAATTATACGGGGCCTGTCAAAAATCATAGAGGATGTAAAAATATTTTTTTCAATATCTTGTATATTATTTAATATATAAGTTCCACTAAAGATTCTACGAATAAATTTGTAGTCACTTTAATTACTAAATTGTTCAATTCTTTATGGGTGTAATTGCTCAAATAGTTTCAAAATAGAATTTGTTAAACCTTTCAAGAATTCCAACAAATATCATTTAGTAAATGTTATTAAAATATTTTGGATTTTCAAATATGATAATTTTTGAATATTTTTTCTCGAAATAAAACAACATAAGGGAATAAAAGTTATCGGGCTGTCAAATTATAATCAATCAAGTTAACTCAATATAGCATATTTTTTCGCAATTTTTGTTTCAAACAGAATCTAAGAAATAATTTATTTCTATTTTATGATGCATTAATTAAAATTTAAAAACCTGTTTATATAACTTTTAACAAAAACAGAAGCTCGAAGAAATATTTTTATTTCGTTGAATAAGGTAACAAATTACATATTGTCCATATACTGATATACCGTTAGAGGAATAAAGCGATAAAAATAAATAAGAAAGAAAACTGGATAATTATGAAATATTATAAAATAATTAATTGAACAATGAAGACGCATGTTGATCGAAATAATATAATATCGCAATATCGTGTTTCAGTTCCGATTCTAAAGATTCAGGGATAGTTTTGAACAATAAATCTGATTACTTATTTTATTATCAATCTTTAGAATTTCACACTGCAAATTACTGTGAATCGTGAAGTTTTCATTTTTAATTGTAAAATAGATGAGACCTATGCAACTATACCTGTAGGTATCGGACTTATTGGGTAATTATACGTTATTTAACACAATTTTCTTAGAATTTACTTGTAATAATATTCCAACTAATATTGATTTATCGTTATCACATACCATCAGCTTGAATAAAAACTTGCATCAGAACAACACAGATAATGGAAACACCGCCAATTAAGTCTAACATATTCACTGGTCAAAACTAAACAGAATAATTAATTGTTCAATCTGAAGCTTGTTATTCGGCAGAAGATAACTCTTTGGACGAAAGATATTTCGAATACTGAGATTATCCACAACACAGCAATTGATATATTATGTTAGGCAGAATGCCCCGCCATATCATTCATTCATGGTCAACAAGAAGGTCGGATCTTATAGTAGCAAGTGCGAATATATTATTGTTAAAAAAATATGAACTACCGATGTTTGACCGATGAAAGGAGTATGCCTTTATTTGAATGAATCAATGTTACTCTTTGAAAATTACGAACCGGATGTATATTCCATTACCTGAGAGGTCAGGTTACTTATTTCAACTTCTCTGTGAAATCCCATTGATAAATATGTAGAAATTTCATTACTCAATGCACTCATTCTAACAGTATTCCTCAGTTTCCCAAAATAATCCTGTTTTTGAGCGAATTTCAAACGGATAAACATCTACGTCCAATGAGTTTGAGGTTCTGGTAGTTGATTGAATCATCTTTTTTTCTGAAATGAAGCTCAAATAATTAAAAACAAACAGTAAAAGAAAAATGACCCAAAAAATATGAATGATGAAGTCCAATTAATATAAATGATCGAACATTTAGTGCTATTCAATCTCTTGAGAACATTATAAGAGAAGCGTTCGTCAGTAAATATATTTTTGAACATTTCTTAAATTATATTTTCTTGCTACCCTCCTTTACTATTCTTAGTGCATTTGCATAATGTTGACATGAGCATATGTGTTATCTTTGGTATCTAATAGTTCTGCTATCTGTTCTTTACATAAATACCCTGTGTTAATATGTCTCCATTCTTATTTTTCATTCCTTTTCTTTCATCGCTTTGTGAAAAACTTTCTGTGGATTTTTATCATCCTTTCCTTAAATGTTTATTGATCCATTCAATGATTCTTACATTTGTGAATTCAAAATTAATTAACAGCCATAAACCTATTAATAATAATCTGATCCATAATAGAATCATCGACCTTTCGTCGATTCTCCAAAAGCTTTTGAACGTGTAGATCGGTAAAGCCTGTGAACGGAACCCACAAGCGAAGGAGGGAAACGGACCAGATAAAAGATAGTTGTCCAAATTTGTTGGTGGAGTTTGAAAATTCATAGTTGGGAATATAAGCACTTTTGGAATGTTTAATAGCGTAATGTTGGATCTCTCGGATATCTGTTAGTTTAAGCAACATATATCGTTCATGAGGGTAGAATGAAGAAATTATGATTTCTACAACTTATTTTATCTGAAATTACATGGTCTGGGGAAATTACATTTAGTTTTATTCACGCTGTTTTAATTATTCTGGTCTTTTCAGGCAATTCTCTCGATCATAGCTTAGGCAACTCGCCTAACACATTGGCTAATATAGTTAAAACATGTTTGTTTAATTATTTTATTGGAGTTCATATTTTATTAATGCTCAATGCACCAATAAGCCCGGACGGAAGAACGAAAAATGCGATTGATTCCATAATTTCAAACAATAAGAGTATAATCACAGACGTCACGGTACACGGTACCGAATAGCCTACACACCGGCAGCGATCACAGACTCGTTAGGGTAACTCTAGTTATCAACAGTGATACTGAGAGGAAAAAACTTGTTCAGAAGAAGAACAGAGCTACCATAGAAGGCCTGCAGCAAAACGAAATCGAATACCAAAAAGAATTAATTAAAAAACTAAAAAACCTCCAAGTACTAGAAGATATGGATCTAAATCGGTCGTCAGACAAACTAACACAAGATATCCGAGTCTGCACTGAAAAGATTTGTATGAGAACTAAAATCCAAAATAAGAAATGCTAACCGAGGACATCATCAAACTATTAGAAGAAAGAATGAAAGCAAACAAGGCATACAATGCACAAAAAATAAAATACAAAATAGAAGACAACAGTTTTACGATCTAAGCTGAGAAGCGGAGCAACTAGGATCAGCAGAAACAAGAACAACCAAGGCCTTATAAAATAAATAAAGCAAAAATAACTGAGGCGATAGGAAATTTCTACGAGAACATATATTAGTCAACAACCCCAGCTCCGATCAACAATGAGCAGAAAATTACTAATTTTGGCTCAGAAGATATTCCAGATATAGACATATCAGAAATAAAAACGACTTTAAATCAAATGAGGAACAGGCGGACACCGGAAGATCAAGTCACAAACGAAATGATCAAGCTAGGGGGGGAATTCTTCTAACAGCAGTTAAAATGATATTAAATAAATGTCTACATGATGGAAAGATACCAGTTGCTTGGCAAAACGCGGAAGTCATACTGCTATTCAAAAAAGGAAATAATTCTAACATATAAAATTACCGACTGATAAGCCTGCTCTCCCATATGAACAAAATACTTTCTAAGATAATTTACCAACCGTTTAACAAAAAACTGGATTTCTATCAACCAGTGGAGCAGACAGGATTTCGCAAAAACTATAGTACAATTGACCACATACAAACACTGCGGAATGTCACAGAGAAGAGTACTGGATATAACATCCCCTTATACCTGGCGTTCGTTGACTATAAGAAAGCGTTTGACATCCTAGAGATGTGGGCCATCATAAAGGCATTAAACTCAGCTAAGATTGATTCGAGATACTCCACCCTACTGAGAAATATCTACGATAATGCGACAATAATAATTAAAATATAAGAGGATATGATCAAAAAAAATATCCGAACCTAAGATGCGTACGTCAGGGTGACCCCATATCACCTAAACTATTTATCTTGGCAATGGAAGACATTTTCAAGAACCTCGAGTAGGAGGTGAAAGGTATTAACATTGACGGAATGTACTTAAACCACCTACGATTCGCAGACGACGTTGTCCTGATCAGTGACAACGAAAATGATCTAAAAGCTATGTTAGAAGAGCTAAAGGAAACATCAGAGCGGTTTGGTCTCGAGATGAACTTCGCGAAAACTAAAGTAATGACAATAGAGAATGTAGAAGAGTACATATATTTAGGTCATCTCATTACATTCGCAAAAAACAATCAGACAGCAGAAATTTCAAGGCGAATCAGAGTTGAGCTGCATTCGGAAAACTAGGACATATTTTGAAGAACCTCACTAAAATCTAAAGTATACGATTCATGCGTGTTACCAGTTACAACTTATGGAATGGAAACAATGGCCTAACTGCAGCAAGCGCTGAAAGGCGTCACACAACGAGCAATGGAACGGAGTATGCTTGACTTAAGTCTAAGGGAAAAAATAAAGAATTAGGAGCTGGGTAGGACATGTAAGACAAGAAACATCGAGATGGACCATAAAAACGACTCAATGGCGCCCAAATACATAGAAAAGAAGTAGAAGACCCCAGAAGAGATGGTCGGACGACATCAAGACCATCGCTGGAAAGCAGTGGCACCAAACACCACAAGACAGGGAGATGTGGCAACAAAAGAGGGAGGCATATTTCCAGCAGTGGATAATGACAGGCTAAGAAGAAGAATGCACCAATCTACAACATAAGAAATATATTAGTTTCTTTATGGCGGCAGCTATCTTGATTTTTCCGAGTGCACTAACCGAGAAACAACTCTGCTCGAGCTGATCTCTTCTTTACTTATGTCATACAAAGTTTAGGACTAGAATTTCTCTCGGTCCCATTCTAAGAAAATCGATATTGCAATAATTTTCTTTAGTATCGTTCTCTTGACGCTGTCATTTTGTCGTCTATCTTTCCATTTTCTGACTGAAGCGGTTAATATTATTATCGGATGGTATTGGCACCTCACAATCATAATCAGTGCATAATTTATAAAAAATAAGATCTACAAATGATATCAATTTATTTGGAACCCAATTTTTCATGTTATACAAAAATTTTTGAACCTCACTTATTTACTATCAGAATATAATATCTTAAATTACTTCGTAAGGCTTAACACACAAATATATAAACTCGATTCATAAGGGAAAACAAGATTCAATATATAAATAGAATTAACAAAAATATATCTGATCAACATTTAAAATGAAATTTAATCTAACAAATTGGAAATTAATAAAAAATGTAAAAAATAAACAATAAATGTCTTGTGGAATAGATTATTGTCTCAAATACATTTTCAATTCAGAAGAGAAGATTGTTTTGATATATAGAACGATAGTAAAAATTTCATGAATAATAAATAATAATTACTTTATATCAAAATAAAACTCTCTGATGTACCTACTAGTATCATTATCGAGACGTTCTTTACATTATAATTTGCGGCTCAGGCACCGAGGCGGCAATATTCTTGTGAGGAAGTACTTGACCACCATTTATGTAGGTTTCATCTTTCACAATTACATCCTCACCTAATACCGTAATACCTTCCATTCTTACCCACTTGCCTACTGAGCAACGCCAACCAACAATGCAACTTTCCAACCATGAATTTGAGCTGATTGTAGCATTCTCGAGAATCGTGGATCTCTTAACACATACACCTGCAACATAATAAAGTAGAAATCCAAAAAATGGTTATGTCTTCTTCCAAGAAAACACTCTATAAAACCACATGATATACAATAATAAACAAGTATTACGAAATTCAGATCAATGACGAAATGACAAGATAACATAGAATTTATAGATAGAGTATAAGTATCTCTTATACTTTATCTATAGTCTTAGGACTTAGGACACAATTATTTTAGTTTGGTTTAAAAGGAAAATACTCACCGTCCTCTATAACAACACCAGGGCCGATTGTAACATTTGGTCCGATTTGACAGTTGTTTCCTATTTTGGCAGTAGGATGTACAATAACATTACCTACTGCCCCAGGTCCCTTGTAGAGTTTTGAGGGATCAGTCGATCTAAGGTGTTTCAAATAGAGACACATGCCAGTAAGGAAATCTTTGGGTTGGCCTACATCCATCCAGAAACCTTGTAATTCGAAGGCGAACAACTGATTATCAGTTGCCATACCTGGAAAAACTTCTTTTTCTATTGATGTCGGTCGCAAGCTTATTCTGTTAAGAACACTGGGATTTAGGACGTATAATCCAGCATTGATTTTATTAGAGATGAACTCTTGAGGCTTCTCCACAAAATTGTTTATAGAATTATCTTTGTCGTAAACAACTACACCATATTTAGAAGGCTCTTCGACTTTTGTAACAACGATCGTTCCCTCTTTGCCGTGAGCTTCATGGAATTTCGCAAGATCTCGGAATGGGAAGTCACAAATTATATCAGAGTTCAGAACAAAGAAGGGTTTTGAACTTTTTGATAGATGTTCCTTTGCTAATGCAATCGGTCCTGCTGTGCCTAGCGGTTCAGTTTCATGGGAGAATATAATACTGATACCTAATTTTCTTGCTTCTTCGTTTAATTCTTCTTCCATCTGCTCAGCACGATATGAAACGGCCAAAATAACTTCTGAAACTCCAGCCTCAACGAGTGCTTCTATCTGATGCAATAATATAGGTTTGTTTGCAAATTCAACAAGAGGTTTTGGTCGACTTAATGTAAGCGGCCTCAGTCTGGTCCCATACCCACCAACTAAGATAAGAGCCCGTTTGCCTTCTTCACTCATTTTCCTGCAAAGTAAAACCTTATTTACAAACTAGTGTAAACAAAAACATAACTGAAATTTATGGACAGGTTAGATTCAGCAAATATACCTACATTTCAATTAGCACCGCCTATCTATAAACTTACACGTCAATATGCATTACTAATACATATAAAACTTTGTCAGATGATAAGCAACGTCAACATATTTATCCAGTGATTTGATTTATCAGCTTTTACTAGTTTGTCGAAAAAAAAGAGCCGAGCTACGAACTCCACGGAACACGGAACAAACTGCATTAATCATAAATCACTCGACACAGGATCATAATGACCAGAGAGTGCGTCGTTTAGCGTCTTGTTCAAATTTCAAAGTGACCAGAGAAAACATACAAAGTGACATAGACCTCAAAATGAATGGATAGCACTACAAAACTGAGAAACGGGGATGTTACTTAGAATTACCCATGAACAAATATAGGGAGGACGAGTAACACGAGTAGTGAGAGTAGCACAAAAAACATTTCGGTGGGTTGCGCAAAATCACGCTGCGCATCCTTATGTAGTAAAGGCGAAGGAAGCTTAAATACAACAATAGACACTCAGTGAAATACTGCGCAACCTACCAAATTGACAACTTATCACGGGATGTTAATTCAGCCACTTCTGCTTATAGAACAGGATACAGAGTTAGTCATCCTCCCTTTATATATTCTTGGAAGTACCTCAATCTTATAAGCAGAGAACACTACCTCGAACTTATAAGCATGTTCGAGCAGCGGTTCAAACCATAGAATTAGTACTCCTAGAAGGCTGGTAAATAAGAAAATCTTCTCACGAAGAAAGATAAACAACAAATCCATGTATTAAGGCCTGGACACACCTGTCATGCAGCCTTCCGATCCGACTCCGGTCCGATATTGCTTAAAGAATCTGATCGGTGCGGGATCGGAAAGGGTTGAGCACACATGTCATGCCCACTCCAT
This sequence comes from Crioceris asparagi, assembly GCA_958507055.1. Classification (NCBI taxonomy): domain Eukaryota; kingdom Metazoa; phylum Arthropoda; class Insecta; order Coleoptera; family Chrysomelidae; genus Crioceris; species Crioceris asparagi. Next base: position 21,497,664 of record OY293833.1, read on the forward strand.
TGTTCTTTTAGCGCTAGTTGATGCTCGTTACAATTTTATTTTTGTAGACGTGGGAAGCTACGGAAGAAACTCTGATGGTGGTGCTTTGGCGAATTCCAATTTAGGTAGAAAACTATCTCGAAACCAACTTAACATCCCAGACAAAAAAGGCCTCCCAGGAACAAACATGGAACTTCCCATGGTTATAGTTGCCGATGAAGCTTTCCCCCTCACAAAAAATATCATGAGGCCATTTCCTGGAAAGAACTTGTCTAACGAGCAAAGAATTTTCAACTACAGATTGAGCAGAGCTCGAAGAATGTCAGAAAATGTCTTTGGCATTATGGTTCAAAAATTTCGAATGTTCATGAGGCCTCTCCACGGAAATCCTGACAACATAACAAGGGTAGTTCTTGCAGCATGTATCATACATAACTTCATTAGAATTAACGAAGACTACAAAGTGCCAGAAGTAAGTGACAATACTGACACAACTCCAGTGGAGAAATCTCGTCTTCAGGATTTTCCTCGTCGCCGAGGAGGGGAAAATCGTGAAGCATTCAATGTAAGAGAGCAGTTTAAGCAATTCTTCAACTCTGAAGAGGGTAGTGTGGAGTGGCAAGAACGCCGGGCTTTCATAGGTTAATAAGTTAGTTGTTCTTCCTTGGAACTGTTCGAAACTGTGAGTATTTTATAGCTCTTCTTGTGTTACTTACAACTAAACATTATGGTTTTATATTTTAAAAAAATTGAAAATTTGTGAGAACCTGTGTACAATAAAGAATATGTTTGAAACTTACTTGCACAAAATCAATGTGTTGAATTAATTATAATGCAAAATAGCAAAACAAATTGAAATAATACAAGTACAAAAGATAGCAAAAATTTGCCAAATTTAAAGCCGATATCTTCAAAATTGCGGCCGGTATCGCGTGACAGACATACGGACAGACAGACAGACAGACAGAAAATCCAAATGCAGATCGAGTCTACTCTCTAATCATAGACTCACTTACGTTCGTCAATTACTATAGATAAGAATAAATACCGGGTGTTTCAAAGGTCAGTTTACCAAACTAAGTGAGGTAAACTGATTTATTAAACACAATGCTTTCGTAACTAATGTTGCACAACCTGTTTTTGAGCAATGATAAAATCAACTGTGAAGGTCATTGTTAACATTTTTATGTTTTAACTCGGTAAACTGACTTTTGAAACACCCGGTATATTCCTAACGAATCCTTGAATATTTTCGGAATTAAACCTTCTACATTTAGTTTCTTCGCAACTTTTTTCCACATAATGTCCTTGTACTCCGAGTTTCTATATTGCTCTTGTGCCTGATCATAGAGAGCTGGAAACATTCGGACAGTTTCAATAAGCTCCTCCGCTTTTATACCCGCCATTTCACTGAATTTAACACAAAAACTGCCACCGACAACCTTCCCGCATCAAGTAAACGAATGGTCTGCAATGTCGGAGCATGACGGGATACCGGAATCGGAGACGGGTGGGAGTAGGACGGGTCGCGTGTCGGACAGGTGAGACCTACTGTATTCCAAACCATTGTTTATTCCCATATCATACAGTCGTCCCGCTGTATGACCGTAGTCGGATCGGAAGGCTGTATGACAGGTGTGTCCAGGCCTTTAGACAGAAATGCTAGGTTTTAGAGACTATGGCGCATGTGTCAAAGAATGATTATAGGAGGGCATGTCAAACGGTACCTACAGGGGTCAATAAAAAAGTTTTGTTCTCACACTGAAATATTTTTTTTAATTTTTTTAAACTATAAAACATTTCCATTGTGTTAAATAATCGTTATATGCTCCAACATAATAAGAAAATCGCCACTTTTGTATATTTACGTGGTAGATAAATATTACTAAATAGGTATATATGCATATATATACATATATTATCTATATACATAAATCAGGGACCCTTACTGGATCGTTTTACTACCGATACCAAAAGTTTTTATGGGGTTTAAGCCAGTTTATTAGAAAATAAATTATTTTTTTATATCGGTTTAGATTTGTTTGTCAAAATGAAGATATTTCCAATATATTTAATTTCAATATCAGCTAATATTTTAATTTTCTCAAGTCAATTTAGAAACTGAAGTAATCAAAAGTGATAAGAAATGTTCAATCAAATAATAACAACTTTAATAACAACAAATAATAACAACTTTTATCCTGGTGAGGATAATAACTCCATAAAATAAAAAATCCCGACGGCCTGTAGCCAGCAAAAATTTTAAACTCCATAAATTATTTCCTTATTAATATTAGGTAAATTTATTTAAAAAATGTAGCTATTGCTTTGAATTTCGAAAAAATAGCATGGTGTTATATGTCTATAAGCAGGTCCAAAAAAACTTTTGGTTCGAAAGATTATATATAATTATACATATAAGCCAAGTCCAAAATATAATTTTTATAAATGTTTTAACGGTCGCCATTTTACTTACTCGATAATGCCCAATAACGAACTCGGCCGACATATTTAAGAGATTGATATTTGTACCAAATTTGAACTTGATACTTCCAAAACTGCGACCTCAATCATGTTAACACGGACGAACCAAGCGCAAGTCACATGATGCTTAATCAGCATAAAATCACTATAAATACGATTGCACCTGGTTCACCTAGGTTCTTGGTTCAAATAAGTTCACGCTGTTTTTCTTCATTTTTATTATTGTATTTTTTTAACTTGTAAATTATAATAAATATTGTAACGGGCATATAAAAGTGACTGGGCTCTATTTATTTACAAAGTTTATTTATTTGTACACTAAGTTTTTATATCACAGACTAAATATCCACAACTATATACAATTTATATTCACTATTTATCTAACTTAACACTATTTATATTTACACTTCACTATTTACAACTATGTACAATTTATATTCAACTATTTAAAATTTGTATTCACTGCCCCAGACTTACTTGTCTGCACCGGGCGATTGCCCCTGACTGACTCCGCAGCACTCTCCAATATATAGGCAAGCAGAATGGCTCTCGTATTTTCTACACCCATCTTCCGATGCCAAGCGAGCGGTCCCGAACTTGCGCGAAGTTACTAGAAGCTTCGGGAATATGTCTTGGCCCAGGCATGCAGGGCTGACCAATACCAATAGCGGTATGCTAAGGTGCTCCGCCTTCCGACGAATCGCACACGCCCATTATGGCACCGATCACCGAAGTTCGTTACAATATAATTATTTTTTTAAAAGTGAAGTTTTAAACTACAAATATAAAATTGGCGCAGTCAGTAGGATTCCTCAACGTTGTTACAAGTGTCAACGGTGGTTTCCAAACCTTAAAAGAAGAAAGAATCGAAGCTGCGGAGAACCAAGTTCCGATCCACATCACCAGCAACGAAGACGGTCTCTCCGGCGAAAACGGAACATGCGAACGCTCACCCTGTGGTAGCAACGCTCACGGAGAATAAAGGGTTTCATCTTCTGCCAGAAATGAGGATTTTAGTCAAGTAAGTGGAAAGAATCATCTCGTTTAAAAAAATTTACCAATTATTAAAACATTTTCTTTAAACAATTTTACCTACGATTATTATCGTATTTTATTAGTTCGATTGAACAACATTTCTGTTATAGTATTATTATAACAGTTATCCAAAATTTATACCCTATATTTTAGTGAAGTGCCAACCCGGCGCGTCTCCAGGTGGCGGATAGGAGGGGGCCTCTAACGATGATTTTTATATGCGAAGGGGGCCTGCGGGAAAATAAGGCTCATTGAGACTAAAAACTCAGTTGGCAGCCACGAATACCCTGCCGCGGACCAACTTCACCTGTCCCAGCTGTAGTGTCGTGGCTAAGGGAATTGCATTCAGGTACAACGATGCCAGGTGTGCTTTCGAGCTAACCTCGAAACCACCCTGTCAAACCAACGCATCCTGGTCGTCTGTGGTCATGTCTCGCAGGCCAGTGATGCGGGGGGGTCTTGGCTTAACCGCCCGGACCAAGAGGAAACAACCTCATCAAAAAATCTAAATCCAAGGCGGGAAACCAGGCCGAGGGATGCATGGCCAGATAGAGGACTGGTCTCTACTGGTTTCGACCTTGGAGCACAAGGGGGAACTCCATTGTATTAACCCCTTACTCCTGCATGCGGGGTTCTGCAGGAGTGGACCGATTTGTCCCCAGCTACTCGTGGGAACTTTATGGAAAAGTCACATAAACCCAAACTCACCGGAGGAGAGATGGAGAAAGCCTCCACCTCTTCATCCGGGCTCCCTGTAAAAAAGGAAAATGCCAAACGGCAAAGGAAACGTCTGCCGTTCGACCTGCCGAAACTCGGACAGCCGGTCGGCAGAGACGATCTACTGAGAAAGGGTCTCAGTGGAGCAGGAGTGCGGAAGTACCTGCGACTCCTCCATCAGGGACTTGCACCTGAGGAGGCCAGAAAACAGGCTCTTCAACACTCCATACCACCTACTGTCCCGACCCCGAAGATAACACCGACGGGAAAAGGGACAGGAAAGAGAGGCGCGGAGCATATCACTCCTCCGGAATGGCCTCAGCCTAAAAGGCCGAAAACAACTGCAGCAAAAACCGGGCATGCCACTGGATACGCTGCCGCTGCCAAGGCCGTAAAGGCTATTCGTGTGGGTATCATACCCAAGGATTACCCTAGAGTAATCCTTGAACCACAGCGGCTCTCAACACTGGAGGATACTCTAGTGGAAGAGATGTGCAGTGGAGAGGTGAAGGGAATGCACTTCACCGGTATACATTTCCGCTGTGGCATGATGCTGGTGGACTGTGTTTCTCAGGATTCGGCGGACTGGCTCATTGGAGTAGTGCCGGCCTTGAGGTCTTGGGAAGGACCCGAGTTAGTGGCGGTGGAGGAAAAAACATCCCCAAACCCGTCACTGTAAAGGTGTACTTCCCAAGAAGCTTCGAAATGGAGACGGAGAAGATCCTCCGACTCGTCGAAGTACAGAACACCTGGCTCAGTACCGGAGCCTGGAAGTTCTCAACTCCAAAAAGGAGGGAACCGGTACTGTCCTCACGATTGGGATCGATCACCAATCAGGAGAGGCCCGGAAGGCAGAAGGATGCGTCTTAAACTTTAGGTTTGGACGTGTGTCTGTCTCCGGGCTAGGACAGAAAAATAATCCTGCGGGAGATCCAAAAGTTGCAGAGATGCCCTCCACATCTACGGACTCCGGTGTGCAGGATAAAACTGCTAGCTCAGGTCTGGTCGAGGCCTCTGCTGGCTCTGCCAAAGAAGCCGGGGCGGCAGAGAAATTCTCTGCAGTCCTGGGGGAAGGGCGAACCCATGCGGGGGTCGAGGCCATAACCCGAGACCCAGATACCCGCTCGAGCTCCAAGGAGACTACCCTCCCGATGGATCTTGATTAGGGACAGGAGGAAAGAGAGGAGGGGGGAACTAGAGGCTGGACTACCCAGCCCCTACACCCCAGACTACAGCACCTTCATCCCTTTCTCCAAGGTGGAGCAAGTGAACTTGCATCACGCGAAGGGAGCTTCAGCAGTGATTGCAAGGCTATTTGCGAAATCCCAACTGGATTTTGTACTGATCCAGGAACCCTGGACTGGCAAAGCAGGCCAAATTAAAGGTTTGGCATCTAAAGACTCAAAATTGATCTATGACCAGAGGCAGGAGTCCCCTCGTGCCTGTGTGATCATAAGAAACAACATTAATTACACATGTGTTTCAGAATTCATGACTCGGGACCTAGTTCCAATTCTAGTACGCCTCAACACTGGGGGCATCAACCGAGACATAGTTATTGCATCTGCTTATTTCGCTGGAGACAATCCTGCAATACCTCCAGTCGAAGCTCAAGAGCTAGTGCAATACTGCAATAGCAGACAACTGCCAGTCATCATAGGCTGTGATGCCAATGCGCACAATGTTATTTGGGGAAGCACGAACAACAACCCTAGAGGTGAGTGCTTACTTGAATATCTCTTAGCTAATAATCTAGAAACCCTTAATGTGGGAACAACCCCCACTTTTGTCACGAGAGCAAGAGAAGAGGTCCTGGACGTAACAATTGCCAGCCTTACTGCCAGGAATAACGTATTTGATTGGAGAGTGATGGAGGAACCTTCTCTCTCCGATGATAGGATTATAGAGTTTAGGATTGCGGGGGAAGTAACCTCACTGTCTCCAACTCGTAACCCTAGAAATACAGATTGGTCTAAATATAAGACCCTTCTGAAGAAAAACTTGGAACAGATCGAAAGTAATGGGGTCAAACACCCACACTGCGTTCTGGATCAAGAGGTCGAACTGGTCAGTGTGGCGATAACGGAGGCATTCCAATCAAGTTGCCCACTCTCAAAAGCTCGACAAAGCAAGGAAGCACCTTGGTGGAACAAAAACCTGTCAAACCTCAGATTAGAGATCCGTCGGCTCTTCAACAGGGCCAAAAGAGACGATAATTGGCAGGGCTACACCGAGAAGCTCACACAATACAATAAGGAGATCAGGAAGGCCAAGAGGCTTCACTTTCAAGCTTTTTGTAAAAAGATCACTTCGACTCCTACTACAGCCAGATTGCAATAAGTCATGGCAAAAGGGGCAATCAGCCCTTTAATGTCGCTCAAGAAGCCAGACGGGTCATACACTGAGGGAGAAGAGCGATCTGCTCTACTTCTCAAAACACACTTCCCAGGAAGTGAACCCCTCAGTAGTATTGACGTAGCAATCCAAACCAAGAATCCTCGCAAGGAAGATTGGAGTATTGCTAAGAAGATATTCACAAGACAAAGGTTGGAATGGGCAGTCAACACCTTTCAACCTTATAAATCGCCGGGAGTAGATGGCATATTCCCAATACTCCTACAGAAAGGAATGGAGGAGATCCTTCCCCATCTCCTAAAGATTACAAGAAGCTGCCTAGCACGGGGCTTTATACCTAGCATATGGCAAAGAGCCAAAGTAATCTTCATACCGAAAATAGGGAAAAAAAATGGGACTGATCCCCGATCTTTCCGACCTATCTGTTTAACATCGTTTCTACTGAAAACGATGGAGAAAGTAGTGGATAACTACATAAGAACAGAGATTCTGAAGGACAAACCACTTCATAAATGTCAGCATGCATACAGGGCGGGGCGTTCAACAGAAACCGCGCTGTATCAGCTAACTGAGGTCATTCAGAGTTCTCTGAACAATAAAGAAACCGCAATGTGTGCCTTCCTGGAAATATCTGGGGCTTTTGACAACACCACACATGTGTCAATCAGGGAGGCACTCACACGGCGAGGAGTGAACAAGACCATTATCAAATGGATGTATGAGATGTTGAAGACGAGAATAGCTGAGGCCCAAGTAGGTGATCATACCACCTCTGTTAAAGCTACTCGTGGAACACCTCAAGGAGGAGTAATATCTCCCCTCCTATGGAGCTTAGTAGTAGACGAGTTACTCCACAAACTCACGGAGCTTGGCTTCACATGTATAGGCTATGCCGACGACATAGTCCTAATAGTCCGAGGAAAATTCGCGAACACCCTATGCGAATTATTACAGGAGGGCCTCAGAACTATTGAGCATTGGTGCTTGTCAGTGGGGCTTAGCATAAACCCATCCAAGACCACAATTATTCCATTTACTAGGAAAAGAAAACCTCTAGCTATTAAACCTCTCACTTTGAGTAGAGACATAATAAGCTGGAAGGCTGAAGTCAAATATCTGGGATTAACACTAGATAGCAAGCTTCTGAGGAACAAGCACATTGAGGCTACTGCTAGCAAAGCAATAAAGGCCTTAATGGCGTGCAGAAATCTGACTGGTAAGACTTGGGGATGTAACCCAAAAATACTGCGATGGATGTACGTCATGATTGTAAGACCGATAATATCATATGGGTCAATAGCCTGGCATGGCAAGGCAAGTCAGAGCAATACGAGGAAAACCCTCGATAGAATACAAAGACTAGCCTGTGTCTGTATCACTGGAGCCATGAGAACATGCCCGACCAGGGCACTAGAGATCATCACAGATGTCACACCTCTCCATCTAGTGATAGATAGATTGGCCCATGAGGCCATTCTAAGACTATCTAGGGAAGGTTCAGACATTGTGGGAATTCGGAAATCAGAGAGCTTGGTCCTCTCTGTCCAAACACATCCCATAAGCAAACCTTCCCAGTGATGTAATGACAAAGAAAATTAGCATCGAGAGAACTTTCACCACGGTGCTAAGTAGCAGAGAAGATTGGGACAGGGGGCTCACAACCCAAGCTCTCAAAAAGAATACCATTAAATGGTACACTGATGGTTCTAAGACCACGACGGGGACAGGCGCTGGAGTGTTTGGGAATCGCACCAAATGCTCACTTGCGCTAGGCCGCTGCCCAAGCGTCTTTCAAGCAGAATTGCTTGCAATTGAGAGATGCGTGGAGGTGAACCTTGAAAGAAACTATCAGAAATGTGACATTGCAATACATTCTGATAGTCAAGCTACAATTAAAGCACTGAATTCTCATACCATTGACTCTAAAATGGTATGGGAGTGCCGAAGGAAGCTCAATGAGCTAGGCAAGAACAACAGGGTCTACTTAGTCTGGGTTCCCGGCCACTCGGGAATCAAAGGCAACGAGGAGGCCAACACACTTGCCAGGAAAGGAGCACAAACTCCATTTACTGGCCCAGAACCCTTCTGTGGCACAGATAAAAGCACCTACAAGAAGGAGTTTCTGGAGAAGGAAAAAACCGTAAGAGAAACACTCTTGCGGGATACCCCTGGATTGGATCATTCCAAAAAGTTTCTACAAAACTTTGATACTGCAAGATCCAAAACGTATTTGGATTTCAGCAAGAACAAGCTACACCTACTCACTGGATTTCTTACAGGACACTGTCGCCTCAAGAAGCATCTAATGAGATTAGGTCTAGCAGAGGATGACGAGTGCAGATTCTGCGGGGAAGAGGAGGAAACTCCGGATCACCTGGTGACGGAATGCCTCGCCATTGCTAGCCAACGCAAACAGTGCCTTGGACTAGCAACCTGCAGTAGTGAAGAAGTATCCTCCTTGAAGCCAACCCAGATACTGGAGTTCATTAGAACTCTGGAACTGGAAGGCGAGTTGTAGACCGCGTATAGGCGAGTGCAACTCAGGTAGGGGGCACAATAGACCTTATGGTCGCAGTGCAATGTAACCCCCTCTTAAATCTAATCTAATCTAATCTAATAAGAGGTCAAGCTAGTTCCGACGCGAACGCTGACGTCAACCCCGAATCACAAATTATTTCTGTGGAGCAATACAAACGCTCAGAGATATTTTCTATTATCCCTGATTATGATGGTAATCAGATATTTTTAACCACATTCATAAACGCATGTTCCATGGCATTCAACATGGCAACCGGAGATCAAAAGCTTCTCCTTACGTTACTTATTAAGAATAAACTTAAAGGCCGAGCAGCTGAACTTGTCAATTCTCGAAACCCAAATTCATGGGAAGAAATTTTAAATCTTTTAGATTCACACTTTGGAGATTCACGAGATTTAACCTCATTAATTCAGGATCTTCAACGTATGAAACAGTTGCAAAATGAATCACCATTAACTTTCATAGCTCGTTTGCAGACGCATGAATCGAAAATTCACTCTGCTATCAACAAACAAAACATGACTTTATCTGAAAAAATTGCTCAAACTAAATTAACAGACGCAATGGTATTGACAACGGCATTAACTGGACTGGAGCTAGTAATCCAAGCGACATGCTTTCAGCTTTGAATAGAATTAAAAAGGAACTTCAACTATCTTATTTTGAGAATCAAAAATTTCAGAATAGACCTCAGAATAATATGAAAAAACCTATCCAACCTCCACAATGTTCCTATTGTAAAAGACCAGGCCACATGATCCAAGAGTGTCTTACAAGAAAGAGATCACTACAGCCTACATTTCAAAATTATCAACAAAACTTTCGACCATCTTTCAGCAACTTTAATTCTCTAAATCAATCATCTCAAACTCCAAATAGACAACCTAGTCCATATAACAATCAATTTTCTAGACCCAATCCCAATGTTCAAAGACCATCTGTCATTCAATCAAATCCAAATATAAGACAGCAACCACATCGTACACATCATTTTGATAATCCAGTAGAAGATCAATATTATCACAACAATTTTACAACTCATGCACAGTCTAATTATATTCCCAATTTTTCTGAAGATAAAAACTATAACAATTTTCTGCAAGATTATTATCAGATGGAATCTTTCCCCAACATTGCGAAAATTCTACATCATAATTCGAAGATTTTTATGATCAAAATTTTCCTCTTTGCCCAACTTCAAAAGCCCCAGATCCCAACAAACCAGTTTTGGAAGAACAGACAACCCCAATCCAAACTATGACTATCGACAACCTCCACCCGTATGCCAACTACCCAGAACAAATGTTCATGTAAACACTTACAGTAAATTCTAAAAATCTCTACTATTTCGAAGACTCCTCAAAAAGGTTTAGAATTCTCGTAGATAGTGGAGCAGGCATATCAATTTATCAATTTTTAAACCAAAAACATGTGAAGCATTTTTAAATAGAAGCCCCGACCCCCGAAAATGTTGTTATCCAAGGAATAACAGACCAAAAGATTCTAATTTCCGAATCTGTTATGATACCTTTTGCCAAAAATGATCCTTATAAAATTTATATTTGCGATCTTGATATCCAATTCGATGGACTAGTTGGAGCAGATTGGCTTCACCATTACAAGGCAGTAAATAATTTCAAAGATCAAAAGTTATAAACAAACTTCAAAATTGTCCCACTATTTAAGGTTATCGACAACATTTTTGAAAGCAATCCAAAATTATCCCATCCTGAAAGAAGCATCACAACATTAAAACACCAATAAATTGTGTATTGTTAGAACTCAGATCTGAACAAGTCTTCAAATTAAGAACCGCACTAACAAATACTGACGCTATTGTTACCGGTCTTGAAATTGAAAAGATTTTTATCCCTCACTCCCTTGTAGATATTAATGATAATGAAGAAAGAGAGGAATTCGTCAATCTCTGTTTAAATTTTGAAAATATATTTTATCTAGAAAACGACCAGTTAACTTTTACAAACGAAATTAAGCATTCTAAAGACACTAACGACGCGAAACCTGTTTTTACAAAATCATATAGATACCCACATATACACAAGCAGGAAGTTAAGAGTCAGATCAACAATATGTTAGCGCAAGGTATTATTCGACCATCAAATTCTCCATGGTCTTCTCCTGTATGGGTAGTACCCAAAAAATCAGACGCATCAGGAAAAGAAAAATGGCGAGTTGTGATAGACTATAGGAAACTTAACGAACTGACGGTAGGAGACAAATAACCTCTTCCAAATATTTCCGACCTCCTTGACCAGTTAAGTAAATGTGAGTATTTTACGACCCTCGATCTGGCATCCGGCTTTCATCAAATAGAAATTAATTCAAAAGACATTCCTGAAGAAGCTTTCTCCGTTGAAAATGGACATTACGAATTTGCTCGAATTCCATTCGGATTGAAAAATGCCCCTTCAACTTTCCAGCGAGTTATGGATAATATTCTATACGAGAGATGTTTAGTTTATTTGGTCGACATTATCGTCTACTCTCCAACTATCCATGAACATCTCAAATCTTAAGATACAACCCGATAAGTGCGAATTTCTCCGTAAGGAAGTCGCTTATCTTGGCCAATAACAAAAGATGGCGTAAAACCCGATCCATCAAAAGTAGAATGCATACAAAATTTTCCTCAACCCACAAATCCGAAAGAAATAAAATCATTTCTAGGACTTGCAGGATATTATCGCAGGTTCATTCCTAATTTTGCAAAACTTTCGAAACCCTTAAACAAATTACTTGAAAAAAATTCAACTTTCAATTTCGAAATACAATGCCAAGAATCTTTCAAAAATTTAAAACAATCCCTGGTCAGATCTCCAATTCTTATTTATCCCAATTTTTACGATCCTTTTATTCTCACAACTGATGCAAGTAACTTTGCAATTGGCAGCGTACTTTCTCAAGGACCAGTAGGAAAAGATCTCCCTATAGCTTATGCTTCTCGAACACTCTGCAAAGCTGAGACTAATTATTCTACTATAGAAAGGGAACTATTAGCTATTGTGTGGTCCGTGAAACATTTCCGACCGTACCTCTTCGGCAGAAAATTTATACTAATTACCGATCATAGACCTCTCACCTGGTTAATCTCTATCAAATACCCAGGTAGTCGTTTAGCAAGATGGCGCCTTAAGCTTGCAGAGTATGACTATCAAATTGAATATAAACCTGGAAGGATTAACCGCAATGCTGACGCACTTTCCAGAATTAAAATCAACCATATTCCCGATTATATGGAATTTCAGTCAAAAGCACAATCCTCTCATTTTCCAATCCTCCCTATACACAATGACGATGACGAAGACTCAGAGAATGAATCCGAAAAATCTATAACATCAGCAACGAACAAGTATTCGAAGAATTCAAAATCTTTGTCAATGCTTATAAGGTCACTTATTGATTATTCAAAAATAGAATTTACAAACCAGCAACTTTTAGCAAGAGAACATAAAAATATTTTAACTTTCTTTCAACAAAACAATCTAAAAGACTATCATCACAAGATTATAGAAGACATTTTTGAAGAGAATGCTGACTTTTCCAACTGTAAAATCAATGTACCTATTATCAAGCAAAAGTGTCAGAAATAGAAAATATTTTATTATTCCAATTCCATACGATCCCGATTCCGTCAACGAATACTTATTCGCTTCTATTTTTAGAAATCAAGACACTATACAATCCGATACAACATATACTTTGTCGAAAATAATCCTGATCTCACCATATTAGAGATACTTTCATTTATATTTTCTGAAAAAGATGTTAAATTTAAAGTATGTCAAGATATTCTCAAAACACCAGACCAGGATCAGATCCCTATTATCCTTGATCAGTACCATAATGGAAAAACCAGTATTCATCGCGGTATTAACGAAACTATCCGTAGAATTCGCGAACGATACAATTGGTCCGGTAACCGGTATAACTAAGGACGTAGAAAAGCAAATCAAAGCTTGTGAAGTTTGTCAAAAAACAAAGATTTGCAGGAAAAACTTAGACAGCCCTCTAGTTATCACAGAAACACCTAGAGCCCCGTTTGAAAGGATTAACATAGACATTCTAGAAGTACCCGGAAGACATTACGCACTAACTATACGAGACGAACTCACGAAATTCTCTCAAGCATACGGATTACCTGACAAGACAGCAAAAAGTTTAGTCAACACACTTATGATTCATTTCCAACACTACGGCACCCCAACACGAATTCATTGCGATTTCGGTCGAGAATTCGACAACTCTCTTTTTCGTGACATGTGTACTCTCTTTGATATAAAAGTAACCAATTTCAGTGTAGGACATCCACAATCCAATGGATCTCTCGAAAAATTCCATTCCACACTATTAGAAATGATTCGAACGCATGTATCAGAACACCCAAATGAGCACCCGTTTAACTTCTTACCATACGCTATCATTTCATACAACCGTTCAATGAACAAGACACACGGTTTTACACCGTATGAATTAGTATTTGGTCACACTTCAAGTATACCTCCCGAAAACACATACAATCCAAAGAATTAATTACAAAATATATTAGAGATCTAAACAACCGAATTTCTCATTACTATAGAATAGCTAGAAGTCGAATAAACTCAAGTAAAGAAAAGGCAAAAGTCCGCTTTGATCAACATGTATCTAATAATCCATATCAATTCAATATAGGCGACAAAGTCTACATTAATGAATCGCAGATGAAGGACAAATTACAAAATAAATTTAACGGTCCCTTCGAAATTATTGAAGTTCATAGAAATTCAGCCACTGTTCTTAACAACAGAACAAATCAAAGAAGCAAAGTTAACTTTGATAGAATGAAACCTTATTTGGAAAATTAAATTTCAGGTTTTTTGTGTTGTTCGGATCAGCACTATCCAGTAGCCTATACAGTATTGATACAATCATTAACACTATAGGAGTGTACTACCATGACGAAATAAGACTAACAAAAACAAATGACAAATGGACGTTACTAGTTCACAAGAACATATCAATTCTATTAGAGACATACGAACATAACGAAAGAATCCTCCAATCTATTTTAGACTCAATTAGTAGGAATAACACAGCCATGAGTTATTTTCGTGCAGAAGTAAGGACTCATACCAGCCTACTATATCAAATTTCCTCATCAATAAAATCAAAATTTTCTGAAATATCTGCAGACACGAAAAGAGGAAGAGGGTAATTAACGGCTTAGGAAGCATATTCAAGACTATAACAGGCAATTTGGACGCAACTGACGGAGAATACTACGTCAAATGTATAAATGAGCTGAAACTAGATCAAAATAAAATAGAAAACCTTTTGAAGAATCAAATCTCTGTAACAGGAGCAATCATTGACGATTTCAGTACAACTATTGATCAATTCAAATTTGGTGAAACTAAATTTAATAAAAATATGAATAGCATTGAGAGAGCTATTCACCAGCTATCAGACAAATTGGCACTTATAGAAGCAAAATTAAGTTTCTTCGAAATATGTGAAAAACTGATGGAAAGCTTTTTGTTCCTTGAAGATAATCTCAATGACATTTTGAATGCTATTACATTTGCTAGATTAAGAATAATTCATTCATCCATAATCGAACCAGATAATCTGATTACATCATTAAAGGAAATATCTCAAAATCTATTAAGAAATAACTTACCACTACCGGCTAAACATTCAAGTATAGCCCAATTTTTAGAAATCATTGAATTAGAGGCATTTCAAACAGAATCAGAATCGTTTTTGTTCTAAAAATTCCATTAGTTGAACCTCAAACATTCACAATGTTCCACCTCTATCCTAGCCCAATATACGATAGCAGAAGTGGTATTCATCACATTCTATCTTTTACTCAAAAATTAAATGCGCGAAATGATGATTCTTTCACATATGCACTAATAAAAGATCCTAGCCAACTTGCACCCTACAAGAAATTGTGTTCCAATATCTACCCATATCCAATAGACGCAAATGCTATCTGCGAGGCACAGCTCTTTAGAAACTTCAGAGACTTTCCCGAAAACTGCGAAACATCTCTAATACATAGTCAAGGTTACAACGTCCAAAAACTGGAAGAAAATATCTGGCTTATTCTAGTAACAGAGCCACTCCACATAATAGTTCACTGCAAAGTAGCCAACACCAAAACCATTATTGTAAACAAGAATTCAATCTTCAAGTTAACTACCAACTGCTATGCCTTTATTGGTATCACTAAAGTTCAAGCAGAAACATGCAACGTGATCGAAGTTTCACACAATCCTCTTCCGGTGATGATCAACTATAATTGCTGTTTACATATACCAGAAAAAGTTGTAGTTCAAGAACTGGAACCATTCAACCTTAATAACATGAATATGGACGATCTTTCATCAGCCAAGTACAAGTTAGAACAATATTCTAAAGATCTCGATGACCTTATAAATAAACCCTTCATCGGAAGAAACATATCCTGGTTCACCGTTTCTACTATTGTACTTATTGTGATTCTAACAACCATCTATGTAATTTTCAAAATTATACTACATAAGAAAACATCTCCAAATCCAGAACCGGACTGGAAACCCAACGAGACATTACAATGAATAAAATCCATGATCTATAGAAGACGACCAAATCTACAGCCTGATGTCGAAACTACAGTTTAAAGGACATTCTAAGTGAAGTGAAATACTTTTCTTGTAACGGACATTCCTCCTCGACCCCAGCGTAATCGGAAGCTACCGGTCCGCTACCGTGAGATGGCAGTGCTAGAAAAAGAAAACTAAGAGACTGGGGAGTTAGAGGTTAAGGGGGTTATGGGAATTGAACGGCACGTGGTGCCCGATATATATTTTTTGTACTGTTCTGTACTGGAATAATAAAGTGGTAGTTAGTCAGTACTTTTGTCTTGGTTTTGTGCCCCCCTCCATGAACTGTATGGCCAGCTAGCCATCACCCTACATTCTTTTAAAAGTGAACATTTATTGACACTGTCATTTTTTTTTATTTTACCTTCTATATTTTTTTTTAATTATTTTTGTCTACTCTTATTTTTACATTTTATTTCAAGTTTGTATTCATTCTAACCAAAAAATTGCTGTATAACATCAATTTTTCTTTTATAAGGGGGAGCTGTTATATCCCAATATAATTCACCATATTCAATAATAACGATCAAGTCTCACAGGTGTCATATTTCAGCGACACGTGTTTTTGTTCATATTTTCGTTCTCAGAGATAATGCTGACTTGCAGTTTTGCTCTCTGGAACATTCTCAGAATTCAATACATTTTGCATTCTCACAGAATATGCAACTTTGCAATTCCCATACTCTGGAATATTCCATATTCTAAGAATACTGTAGTTTTATCAAAATATGCAAACTTGCAGATCCCATGCTCTAGAACTTGTAACGGACGAACCAAGCGCAAGTCTCATGATGCTTAATCAGCATAAAATCGCTATAAATACGATTGCATCTGGTTCACCGAGGTTCTTGGTTCAAATAAGCAGTAGCTCTCAGTTCACGTTGTTTTTTTCCATTTTTATTATTGTATTTTTGTAACTTGTAAATTATAATAAATATTATTATTTTTTAAAAAGTGAAGTTTTAAACTACATATATAATATATATATATATATATATATATATATATATATATATATATACACATATATAAACAGAAAGTTTTCTTAGACGTACTTACAGACATACATGCTGTTTGAATTTTTCCGAAATTGAAAAGTGTGAACGATCACAACAGGTACATTTCTATAAGAAATTTAACTAAAAATAACATTAACACCAAAAAGAACAATTATTTTTCGTCATGTTGGATGCTTATCCATGGTATATTATATATTATATGAAACATAAAGGTATAATCGATGGCACCTTCCACGAATTTTATTTTACCACAGGAAACAATTTATATCACAACACCGGTATAAAAATTATCATCAATGACGTCCAACAATAAGATTGGCATGGCATTGTTGTCTAGTCTAAGGTACAAATTACAAAATGTTTTAGTATAGGTACTCTTAATTTAAAAAAATATATATTGTTTTTTTTAATATTCATTTAAAGCATGATAAATTTCAAGTTTTTGATATTATTAAATCAAAAAATAATACTTAACGGTAGGTATTTACTTTCTCTTTTGTATTTCAAACTCTTCCAAAACGGGAAATTTCTTCAAGTTTGACAACACTGTTCTTCAGAAAAGTACATAAACGAATATATAAGGTAGACTTTCGCGCAAGCGTATATCATCTGAAACCCTATTACTGTCTCTCTTTCAGCCATCTAGGAGTACTAATTCTATGCACCCGCCCATAGAGTCTTCTTCAAAGAACCGCAGACATTCATCCGAAGATGAAGAAGAAAGTTGGCGGAAGAAATATAAACGACTTTGCAAAGAATACCACCAATTAAAAGAGAAACAAAAATCCAGTAGTGTACAAGGGCGAACCGAAAGTAGTGTATCTTTATCTAACGAAGAACGAAGAAGTGTCAACATTACGGTCAGTGTCATCCTACGCAAAACCTCACGTAGGAGATGAAAAACTTCCAGTCTACGACCCGGACAGTGAAAAAGATGTCGTAGAAGAATGGGTGAAGAAAGTGGATGAAATTGCACACCGATATTACTGGGATGATAATGACACGTTACGGTTAGCAACGCATCGAGAACGTGGACATGCTCGAGAGTGGTTTGAAGGACTAGATTCTATGTACATGTCATCCTAGATGGAGCAGAAACAAATGTTACAGAAAAAGTTTAAAACTTGATTCGTTTCTCGAATCTACTAAAACGTGCTGCGCACTATGAAGCCTGTCCGGGACAGCCTTTAGGAGACTACTGCTTCCAAAAACTACAAAAACTGCAAGCTTTACGGTGTAGTATCAGTGAAGAATGCATGTTTGATGCAGTGATTGGTGGCATCAAAGACGAACATATCGCACGCACGCTAAGTTCTATGAGATTTGTGGATACAGACGACATGTACTCTAGCATTCGAGCAATGTGGAGTGTACCAATTGCCTCACCAGTGAGAAGACGTAATCCTGAATCAATATCTACTAGCAGGAACACTAACGAAACGGCCATCGCAAACAGTAACAAAATTTCCTATAAACAGGATGTTCGGAGTTCATCGGTGTGTTACAACTGTAAACAAGCTGGACATTTGGCCAAGAATTGCCCCAAACCTAAATTGGAATGTAAAAAGTGTCATAAATTAGGAAATTTAGCTAATAAATGCCGAATAATACCAGGAATTGTCGCAAATGTTAATGAGACCATGGTGCAAGAAGCAAATGCGACGATGACGATAAAGTGTAACATGTTTATTTTGTCAGCAAGAATAAACGGTATCATGATAAACTGTTTAATTGATACAGGAAGCTCGAATACGCAAAAATGCTGAACCTAAAGTTAGAGACTGGAACTAGAAATGTAATACGTAGTTTCGTGGGCACAACCACTGTGTCACCAAGGTTATGATTAGTGTTCAGATTATTTTGAGTGATAAAGAACTTATTCATGATAGGTATGCTTGTTGGTCAAGATTTCATAGAACAAAATCATGTATTTATGCTTAAGCGGAGAAATGATATAATTCTGCGCTCGTTACCGATTTGGAAGGAGAGTGATTCTCAAGAAATTGTCGACGCTTTTGCTAGTGACGTCAATGTGTTTACAAACGATGATGTCAAGATTGGCGATATAGAAGACGCTGATAAAATAAAGTGCTTAAATTTGTTAAATGACTTCACAGATTGTGTGGCAATGTCAACAAGCCAATTAGGAAAAACAGATGCAGTATCTAAGAAAATAAAATGTGTGACTGAAGAACCTATTGTGTACAGACCATATCATATGCCAGAAGTAGAAAAGACAATTGTCCCGTGATATTAGTAAAGAAGAAAACTGGTGATCATCGGTTAGTGCTAGACTATCGGCGTTTGAATGCAATTACTATAAAAGACAGATATCCCTTACCCAGAATTGAAGACCAAATCGATAAATTAGGGGGAAATAAGTATTTTACTGGATTGGACCTTGCACAGGGATTTTATCAAGTACCCATGGATCAGAGCTCCGTAGAGAAAACTGCTTTTGTGACATCTGAGGGGCATTACGAATTTCGACGTATGCCCTTTGGACTTAGTAATTCGCCTGCTGTTTTCCAAAGGCTTATAAACACTGTTTTGGGTGATTTGAAAAGTTCTATAGCCTTCCCATATATAGATGATATAATTATCCCTTCAGCGGCAGTTGAGGAAGGTCTCAGACGTTTATAGTTAGTGTTGCTTAAGTTAAGTAAATGCACGTTCTTTCAATTATCAATGGAGTACCTCGGACAGGAGATTAGTGCGAGTGGTGTCAAGCCTGGAAAACGTAAAATAGACGCTATTCTTCAAATGCCAGCACCAACCCATGTGAAACAAGTGCGTCAATTTATTGGCTTTGCTAATTACTTCCGTAAGTTTGTGGACACTCATTATCGAACCCTTAACTCGATTAACACGTAAGGAAGTACCATGGATCTGGGGTGATCAACAACAAAAAGCCTTCGAACAAGTAAAAGCTATTTTAGTTACAAGACCTGTGTTGAGCATTTTGACTCACAATTACCAACGGAGCTTCATACCGACGCCAGCAGTCTAGGACTTGGAGGCGTTTTAATACAATTCAATAGAAACAAGAAACAAGTTGTTGGATATTTTAGCAAGAAAACAACCAATCAGCAGAGACACTACCACTCTTATGAATTAGAGACTGTGGCCGTGGTGTATGCTCTAAGATTCTTCCGTGTCCTGGAACTAAATATCAAAGTTGTGACTGATTGTAACGCCCTCCGCAACACCTTTTCATAGAAGGATTTGTTACCTCGAGTGGGTAGATGGTGGTTGGAGGTACAAGAATATACATTTAGTATTGAGTATCGGCCAGGGACAAAGATGACTCATGTGGACGCACTAAGTCGGAACCCTACCATTTCTGTTGAAGTAAATCACATAGACGTTACAAAGGAAGATTGAATGCTCGCAGCACAATCCCAAGACGAAGACATAGCCAGAATTAAGAATATTTTAGAAGAAGACATCCGAACCAGTGAAAACAAACAATATTTTGTGGACTACGAATTGAAAAGGGGTAAAGTGTATCGAAAGCTTGAAACAGACAAAAAGTTATGGGTGGTCCCTAAGATGGCACGCATGCAAATCTGCCGCCTCTGCCATGATGAAGCAGGTCATTTCGATTTAGAGAAAACGCTAGAGAAGATTATTACTGGTTTCCTGGTATGCACAGGTTCGTGCAAAAATATGTAAACGCTTGCTTGCTTGCTTAAGCCGTATGTATTATAAAAAGAATGCCACTCCAAAGCAAGGCAAATTGCACGTCATCGAAAAGTTTCCAATCCCTGAAATCTGGATCATGTAGGACCATTTGAAACCAGTGCAAGAAAAAATAAATATTTACTCGTGCTAGTGGATGCATTTACTAAATTTTGTATAATAGAACCGGTCCGAGACACTAGAACCAAGTCAGTTGTGAAAATCTTGACCAATATCATACACCTGTTTGGTGTAACTACTAGACTGATTAGTGACCGTGGAAGTGCGTTTACTTCCCAAAACTTCAAAATATTCCGCAACACATATGGAATAAAGCATATTCTTAAAGCTGTAGCTACACCCCGCACTAACGGACAGTGCGAGCGTTATAATAAAACAATAGTTTCCGCCACTACGTCAGCCGGAGTACCCGAAACTGACTGGGATCTATACGTCAAAAAGGTGCTCTCAATACCAATCTCACTAAAGCAATAAATTCTACGCCAGCTGAAGCCTTAATGGGATATCGTCCAAAATGCACGATGAATAAAAAATATTGAAAACAATGCAAAATGAACTAGATAGACTAGAGGTGAAGGAAATGACCAAAGACGACAAAAAAAGAGATACGATCAAAAACGCCGAGATGCCAAGAGATACAGGGAAGGTGATATAGTGATGGTACAAATAACCAGTGAAGCCGCGAACGGTTCAAGTCGTAAACTAAGGCCAAAATACAAAGGGCCGTTTAAAATTAATAAAGTGTTAAAATACGATCGATATGAAGTTCAAGATTTAAGGGACGTTGGCAAACGAGCATTGACAGTGATGGCAGTAGAGAGATTGAAACCATGGGAAGGTGTTCTTAATTGACAGCAAAAGAAAGTAACGTGTTTGTGACATATTCGTATGAAATAATGTAATCAGCGCTGCCAACGCAAGTAAGTAGAATATAATTTCAAAGAGTTGAGCACTCTGTATATAGTTATAAAGAATTTACGATAAAGTTTCTACAGAGCTGAGAACTCTATATAATTATAGGATTTAAGGAAAATTCAACAGAGCTGAGAACTCTATATAATTATAGGATTTAAGGAAAATTTAACAGAGTTGAGAACTCTACATAATTATAGGATTTTACGTGAATATTTAAGAGAGCTGAGCACTCTGCAGAATTAAGATTTATATAGAATTAAGTTAAAGGAAAGTTGAGTACTCTCACGTTCTATCAGCACCGAGTACGCTAGTAAAGTCAAGTAAAATAAGAAGCTATTCAGAGTTGAGTACCCAGTCAGAAAACTGACCTATTTAACACCTATTCAATGTCAGAGGACAGACAAAAAACAGGATGGCCGAATGTACGAGATATCAGCTCTGTTAAGCTAGCAGTGAAAAGTTAGCAGAAACAATCGAAACCGGCATGGGAATTTGTTGCTAATTAGTTGCTAATTAGTTACTAAAATCCCGATTTTGTTGCTCGAACCAGTTTTGAAAAAAATGAGTTACTGCTATCTTAAGGTGTAAGATAGCAGTGAAACCATTAAACATTTTTTTCAATTCTAACACCACCTGAATTTGTTGCTAATTTGTTGCTGGAAGATAGCATAAATAAAATTGAAAAAATATTGAAAATAAAAAAAATATGAAAAAATATAAAAAAAATTAAAAAAATATATTGAAAAAACGTACTTTACAGTACTTCTTTCTAATGCTACGCTAATCCAAAACTCAAAAAATAGTAAGTAGTTAGGATATCCACAGATTAACCTGAAATCAAGTATTATTGTTGAAGCTATTAGAATTACTTTATTTTCTCTCTTAATTTCTAGCAGAAATTTTGTTGCTCATTGGATAAGTCTTTATTAGTGCTTGAATAACCAGCAACAAAATCCAAACAAAGAATATTACCAATAATAAACTTGTGACTGATTTTTGTTGGTGTCGCTATCAGTATACCTCCATTTTCCGTTTTAATTTCTAGCAGAAATTTTGTTGCTTATTGGATAAGTATTTATTAGTGCTTGAATTACCAGCAACAAAATACAAAAAAAGAATATTACCAATAATAAGCTTGTGACTGATTTTTTTGTTGTCGCTATGAGAATACCTCCATTTTCGGTTTTAATTTCTGGCAGAAATTTTGTTGCTCATTAGATAAGTGTTTATTAGTGCTTGAATTACCAGCAACAAAATACAAACAAAGAATATTACCAATTATAAACTTGTGACTGATTTTTTTTATTTCGCTTTCAGATTACCAAAAAAAATCAGTCACAAGTTTATTATTGGTATTATTCTTTGTTTGTATTTTGTTGCTGGTAATTCAAGCACTAACAAAGACTTATCTAATGAGCAACAAAATTCCTGCTAGAAATTAAAACCGAAAATGGAGGTATTCAGATAGCGACACCAAAAAAAAATAATAACAAGTTTATTACTGGTATTATTCTTTGTTTGTATTTTGTTGCTGGTAATTCAAGCACTAATAAAGACTTATCCAATGAGCAACAACATTTCTGCTCGAAATTAAGAGAGAAAATATAGGAATTCTAATAGCTTCAACAACAAAACTTGATTTCAGGTTAATCAGTGGATATCCTAACTACTTACTATTTTTTTGAGTTTTGGATTAGCGTAGCATTAGGAAGAAGTACTGTAAAGTACATTTTTTCAATATATTTTTTTAATTTTTTTAATATTTTTTCATATTTTTTTATTTTTAATATTTTTTCAATTTTCTTTATACTATCTTCCAGCAACAAATTAGCAACAAATTCAGGTGGTGTTAGAATTGAAAAAAAATATTTTTTAGTGGTTTCACTGCTATCTTACACGTTAAGATAGCAGTAACCCAATTTTTTCAAAACTGGTTCGAGCAACAAAATCGGGACTTTTGCAACTAAATAGCAACAAATTCCCATGCCGGTTTCGATTGTTTCTGCTAACTTGTCACTGCTAGCTTAACAGAGCTCGATATATCACAAATAAGTAATCGGACGATAAACATTTGTCATGTTCCATGTGTATGTAGATGCTGTCCTATCTCACGGTCCGTAGAGAGACACGGTTGTCTCGATCAGCAGTTCACCAATCAGGAGCGAGCGCACGTGTGCTACGTCACACACACACCTTAGACCTGAATTTAAATCGTTTGCCACTCTCACTATGTATTGCCTATATGTTTACTACATATATCCTACTTTTTACATATAATAACAGTAACAAAAGCAAGCAAACCAGTATTTTATTAAGGTAGGTACATATAAACATAAGAACAGTAGTAGTAAATTACACTGGCAGACAAAAAAACCGGCCACCTTGAAAATTGCATGCAATATACCGCTTAAAGCAAAAACTTACCTACAATTGCGGGAAGCATTGCTCATAAAATTGTTGAAAATCAATTAATAAATGAAAAACAGCTGAAAAGGAAATCACAAATTTTTGCAATTATTCGAAAGTTCAGGGTGGGTACAAATCGAAAAACAACAGGTCGACAAGTTTTCCAGTTTAAAGAAGAATAGGTGCCTGCCTCATTGAAATTTTGAGATGGCGGAATTAAAGATACCAAAATATACGGAAATGTTGAAGTTGAACATTTTTTCAAAAGAGCTAGAGTTTTCGAGTTATAGCATATTAAAATCTGAATTATGTGTATTTTCGCTATGTGGAAGAGGCATTTTCTTTCGAAAACTGAAAATCTGAGAATGGGAAATCAATGACCAGATTATTTGTAGCAACATAAGATAAGTTACGGTAAAGTGGTAAAGTTTATAATATGCGTATTTCCGCGAAGATGTTCTTCGTTTTCTGAATAATAGCAAATACAAGCAAAGCATATATGGATAATGGCGAACGTTCAACGATTTTCGTGACAAACGTAACACTCAAAAGTGTGAAATAAATATTTTTATAAAAAATTGGAGCTTTCAGTTGATGCACTGAAATGTATTAAATATTATTAATTATTGGTGCTGATAGATACTTGTGAAGTTGGTGCCAAAAGTTTTCAATCTAACTGCAACTGCACAACTTAAAAACTACCAGCACCAATAATAGATTTAATATTGTTTTGTAAATTTCAGTGCACCAACTGATAACGTCGGTAATTTTTTTTTGGAAAAAAAATAATTTTGTTTCTCCTGTTACAGAATTGCGTTTCATTCCTGCAGCAACCATTTGTTTTGTATTGGAATATTTGATTCTTATGTAAGTTCTCTGTAGCAGATGTGATTGTATTACTTCTTCCAATAAATGTGGATAGATTACTTTTTCCAATATTAGTCATTTTCTTCACAATATTCTTGGTTTTTTGAAATGGAATGGTTTAATTGAAACGTAGAAAAATTTCGTCTGATAGCTTCGCGCCTACTGCCTGTTCACCTATTGTGATTTGTCACTTTTTATTACATTTAAATTAGAACTATGTATGTATATCGTAAGCAAAAACATTAATCAGACAAAAGTGTCAGTCGAACGCTGAAGCCCGCTAGATAAGAGACAAGATACGCAATCGCTGCGGGTCTACCGGCTACCTCACAGATTGCTTCCCGCACCGAACGCTTTCCCCGCCAGAGTACTCACGATTGAGACAACAGTGTCTATCTACGGACCGTGGTCCTATCTCCCATCATCTCGTATTGTCTATGCTCTACGACGCTGTTGGTGTGGTTGGTGCCTTGTGATTTATGAGAAAGGAGAGGAGCTGATGTTTTATGAACTCGGTGTCAACCTTGGACAAGGTCACGAATAGATATAAAGTCTTTTGTAAAATAAAGTTGAAATAAATATTTTTGGTAACGATAGAAAAGTGTTGTTTCAAAAGTTAATCTTACATTACGAAAAGACTTTTAGCTTCCCGTGCCACGCCACTGAAATGTGTCGGCAGCTGATCGTTTCTAGAAAGTGACCAAAACTGGTTTCTGCGCTGATGACGCGGTGGCCTTTTCTCTAAATGAGTGGACTCTATTATCACAGTATAAAGTTCTGTATACTGTGCTATTATATATATCTATACAGCTCTCCAGTTTTCTATCTCGAAATCAACATATGATCAGAGACAACCATATCTGATTACGATTATAAGTTGGAGATAGTGTTCTCTGTTACTAAGCAAGAGTATCTGTCAGTTCTATGGACATGGTCAATTTTATTTACTCCAGACTAGAACGAGAGGCTAATCCGCCCAAGCCATACCGATGTTGCCACAGTGTGATGAATTCTTTGGCGGGAAAGTTGAAATACGTGTTCTGTCAAGTCATGCATTGTCTCGTTAGATTTTTTTAAGTGAACCCTGCCCGGTCATTCTATTTAATAATAATTGATAATGCGGCACCTTATTTAAGAACCTTTCGTGAAAAGTCTATTTTTACCTACGGAACTGACTTATACCTAAGTATATGATTTTAGTTCTAAGTTATTTTCTGTTTAAGTAGCCAAACTGAGGTTTTTGCGAATTTTAGGAGCGTGATTATGATGGCTACAATTTATAATTATTTCAATGAATATTGGGGAATGATATGAGGGTTTCTGTTAGTTTTTTAATTGTTCTGTGTTTTAATATATTTATATTTAGTATCAAGTATTCTGTTTGTAATCCATAATAATAATTGTTTTTAATATTTATTGTGATGTTAAAAATTTATATTTAATTTGTTTTAACAAATATGTAATTAACTATAGTATAGGTATACAACGTTAACCTTAATACCTAGAATATTAATACGTAAGATCCTAAAGAATTAATAATGGTGATCATTCATCGCGGATGTGCTTTGCACAAGGAAAAGTTCTTCTGGAGTATGCCTCAAATTCTCTTGAATCTCTTTCACTTCACTCACAGTAGCCCTCTTTAAACTAGTACTGACCGAAACACGTTTTTTTTTTGTAGAGACAAATCTTAGCTGAGGGTTGATAATCCTTTTGTTGGTGTTTTCTTTGCTTTCAAATTTATTTTCATTGGCGAGTATGCTGGGGCAAGTAGTTAAATTGTTGACAACTAACAAATTTTGATGAATTTGACTAATTACTGAGTCGTCAAGTTTCTCATAATTACAGTTATCTAAATTTGCGAGTAGATTTTTTATTTTTCCAATATTTTTATCCTTTTTGAAAGTTTCCCTTGATAGAGTGGTTAAGCTTTCAGTCAGTGACATTCTTTCAAAAACATTTTCATGGCAAACCAACTGACCACAAATAGTTCCTTTTGATACCAATATATGTATGTGTTTACAAATAATTTTCCTCTCTTTGTAAAATGGACAGTCACATGAGTACATATGGCTACATATGTTACAGGATACACATATTTCTCGACAGCACTTTTCATTTAATAAGTGATTAACAATATAAGACTTATTTTCATTTTTCTGAATTCTCCATGTAGAACCATTGTTAATAACCTCATAACTGTGAGACTCCTGTACTGCTTGTTTATGATATTGTGTGCATTGTCGAGACCTTTTGGTATACTCGCCTTTTGTTAGCCTTATGATTCTCTCAACACTTTTATCTCTTACGTATCTAATTACTGCATGAAGTCCTTTATCCAAGCGTTTGACAGTTTTTCTCTCTAGATAGAAGTATTTAATTGTTTTATGCATTGATTCCAAATGCATATTTGTATTTACTGAAGAGTTTTGCCTAAAACAGTACGCCCATTTTCTTATATTGTGGCTGTATGTATTTTTGAAGTACTCTCCGTAGCATCTAGTTTCAGTGTCACCTAGCAAATGACCTATTGCATTTTGTAGTGATGTGTAGAAAATATCTTCACATGTATGTTGCTGCAAGGTCTTCAAAATTTTATAAGTTGCTGCACGTTTCTCCTTATTATTTATTTTTGTCAAGTTGGATTGCCATGCTCGATCTACATGCCATGAGCAATACAAATGTTCTGCATTTCCTCCCATTGTGTTAACCCATGCATTGAAAAATGTTTCGTCCATGTCTGACATGAATATTTTGCAATTAACAGTTCCTGAAACAAGTTCATAAATTTTAGACTCTAATGTAAAGGTGAGTGCAAGTATGATGAAGGTGATTACATAAAATTGATAAAAATAAAAAAATATTATGGAATATTAAATGCTACATACCTACTGATTCTCTAATTGAGGTAAATAAAATTATCTGTATACCGATGTTTTTCCGATTTGAAAACATTTCAGCTACTGGGAAGCCATGGTGAAATTCATCAATCACCATAACCGATGTCATTTCAAAGTCATATCCATTTAGCCCGTGTGTACTATCTATAGCTATGATATTAGGAAAGCTTTGGATCATTTGCCTTTGGAATTTATTCATTAGAATTAGACAAAAATCATTATTTTCTAGCAAACTGTGATCCTGACCCTGTGGTTTGTATAACAGGATTTGATTTTCTTCTAAGGAAATGCACTCCTGGACCCAAAGATCAATAGAAAATGCATCATTAGGATGCTTTTTCCCATCTCTTGACTCGATGTTAAAACTACTTTTGATATTTCTGACATCTTTGGCAGTTAAGAGGTCTATGCGTTTCAGAGGATCTCCAATTTTATCTCGTGTACTCTCCAAAATTCTGTTAATAAAAAATATTTAATTAGATAACCAGAAAAAGGTACTAGGTAGCACTGTAAGTGTTAAGTAATAACTTAAACTTACCTTTGTGTGGTTACTCCAGAAATAAGTTTTGATGCAATACAATTTCTCTCAGGCTTGGGCAGTCTCATGTGTTTCAGCTCAAAATCATGACCATAATGAGTCTTCTGCCATTCAATATGACATCTCCTGTTTTCACATATTACTTTAATATAACTGGTGCATGAGTGGTTCATTTTACATGAACCTTGACATTTCTGCTGTCGCTTCTTCCGTGCTTCATCTTTTGTAATAAAGCCTATAAGAACATATATCATTATGATGTGACATGATTATTTTGCATAAATGCAAGATATGAAATAGAAAAACTTACTTGTTTTATTCCTGTTACCGTTGTAGTATAAAACTTCTCCAACAGTGTTTACTGCCTTACTTTTTAGAACATAATAGCAATCATTCACTCTTTCAATTTCATTCTTACAATGTTCAAATTCTAAAACAATAATTAAAAATGTTTATTTCAAGTTATCTTCCAGAATAAAAGAAGTAGCTTACCATTCACATTCGCCATGACTGAA
Organism: Crioceris asparagi; assembly: GCA_958507055.1. Classification (NCBI taxonomy): domain Eukaryota; kingdom Metazoa; phylum Arthropoda; class Insecta; order Coleoptera; family Chrysomelidae; genus Crioceris; species Crioceris asparagi. The sequence goes on from OY293833.1 coordinate 21,526,285, forward strand.
TAATGTGTTTCAAATTGTTTGGAATGATTTTCTTCTAAATGGCAGATTAACTCTTTCCTATTTCTGAAAGTATTATTGCAATTATCTTCCAAACAACAATTAGACCATTTGCTATCACCTCCATAGGACCACGCTTTTGGATAGGTATTGTGAACTTCTCTCACATGTCTATTATGGGAAGACTGGTTTGCAAAGGTTTTTTCACATATGCTGCATATAACTGGCATTTTTTTCAAACAATAGAAGAGCAGTTAAATGTTAAACCGTATTATTTGAATAATGACTCTTCTACTTCTACGATTACTCACGAAACAATGGATAGAGCGGTGAGTTTCGAACCTCAGAAAAGCATAACAGAGAAACTTGACGACTCAGTAATTAGTCAAATTCATCAAAATTTGTTAGTTGTCAACAATTTAACTACTTGCCCCAGCATACTCGCCAATGAAAATAAATTTGAAAGCAAAGAAAACACCAACAAAAGGATTATCAACCCTCAGCTAAGATTTGTCTCTACAAAAAAAAACGTGTTTCGGTCAGTAATAGTTTAAAGCGGGCTACTGTGAGTGAAGTGAAAGAGATTCAAGAGAATTTGAGGCATACTCCAGAAGAACTTTTCCTTGTGCAAAGCACATCCGCGATGAATGATCACCATTATTAATTCTTTAGGATCTTACGTATTAATATTCTAGGTATTAAGGTTAACGTTGTATACCTATACTATAGTTAATTACATATTTGTTAAAACAAATTAAATATAAATTTTTAACATCACAATAAATATTAAAAACAATTATTATTATGGATTACAAACAGAATACTTGATACTAAATATAAATATATTAAAACACAGAACAATTAAAAAACTAACAGAATCCCTCATATCATTCCCCAATATTCATTGAAATAATTATAAATTGTAGCCATCATAATCACGCTCCTAAAATTCGCAAAAACCTCAGTTTGGCTACTTAAACAGAAAATAACTTAGAACTAAAATCATATACTTAGGTATAAGTCAGTTCCGTAGGTAAAAATAGACTTTTCACGAAAGGTTCTTAAATAAGGTGCCGCATTATCAATTATTATTAAATAGAATGACCGGGCAGGGTTCACTTAAAAAAATCTAACGAGACAATGCATGACTTGACAGAACACGTATTTCAAATTTCCCGCCAAAGAATTCATCACACTGTGGCAACATCGGTATGGCTTGGGCGGATTAGCCTCTCGTCAGACTAGAGCGCTCTGCTAGGAAATTTATCTATGCTCTCTGCTATGCTTCAGACCATAGAATTAATATATAACTTAACAGAATTTAATAGTTGGTTAACTTTTATTTTACGTTACGTTAAATGAGCTCAATTTTTGCGTTCTACAACGGTCACCGGGCACCGACCAACTTGAAGGAACTAGCCGATACTATATAAAAGAACTAGGTGAATACAGTGGATAATAATATTCACTGCTGTCTTGTTTTCCGGGATTTTAACGTAAATATTTGAAAGTGTTTGAGAATTCATATTTCGCAGGCTTATTTATAGATATTGTTATATAGGATTTTTTCGCGAGTTCCCGGTGATCTGTTGTCGGTAATAGAGCGGTTATACCCCCACCTTAAAATAAACTTGAAGGTTATTCTCGGTTATGTTTATCGCGAAAATGGTCCGGTTAGGTTATCAAATTATCATAATGACCTTTAGTTTTTTGACAAATATTTTGTTTTGTAGTTTTGATTGATAAGTTTTATGTTAAAAGAATAGTATTATTGATCTATTATTAAAGTATTTAAGTAAAATAATTATGTCTTTATTCAATTTTAAAAGTATTGGTCAGTATGTTTGTGATATTACCAGCCGTACATCCATTTTTGGATGATTTTTTTAATTCGCCCATAACGGAGATACTAGAGAATCAAGTGTAATAAAACCAAAATTATATGAGCAATATTTTCATCCGAATACCTACCGACCACTCAGACTGAATTACCAGATATAAAAGGAGTATTCTTTCAACTCATCAGGATGAGTGGTATTTAATTCAATTTTAATTAATTCTGCTTTCATTATGATCAACAAAATGATGCGAAAAATAAATGAAATACGATTAATTTTAACCCAAAACTCAAATAAAATACAAAAAGATTAATTAATTTTTTGACAGTTTGGCACTTTTGACATTAATAACCGCCAGTTACCATGCTCAAGAGGACGGGAACCAAATCAGTTCCCGTTTTATAAGATTAGTGACGTCAGAAAATATTCCCCTATTACCGTTTATCTCGCGAAAACGTACCGGGAAGTACAATTCGGTTTCCGCTAGTTCACCGGGAACTCGCGAAAAAATCCTAATAGTTATTGTTTTATTAGCAATAACAGTAATTTTATTTTCAAAAAGTATAAATATTGTCTAGGGATTATTTATTTATTTTCAATTGACATTTGAGCAGTCATGGTAGAACTAAAACCACAGATCAACAACGAAAACTAGTATTTCGTGACGGCTGCTGCCCAAAAAGTAGGAGAATAAATGACAATTGACCGATCTAGTACACAAACACGCATGCGTCATTGTTAAATTAAATTATGTTAAATTTACCTTCATAAATTAGGAAAATTTTTGTTAAATTGAATTAGGTTACCTTATATTAAATGCTTATGTTATCTTACGTTAAATGTCTGCATTATTTCTGTTTACTCATATGGCTCATATGTTAAGCAAATTTGTTTTTCTCTGCAATCATATAAACTATTTATATACGGAGTCTACAATTCACTTGCTAGATAACACATTAACCTAACCTAGTTACTCTATGATAACACATTTTCAAAAGAATTTGGGATGCTCAGTCCATGTCGGAGACATTAATATATGTTATAGGAATCTGTCTCATTTCAATACATTTAAATATATGAGCAACATTTTAGGTTTTTAAAAATTTTGATGACCACTATTACATCTTGGTCGATCAGGCTCCTGTAGAATGAAATATAAATTTTGAACTTTTTCCAGTTTTCTAACCAACAATAAATTGCTCAAGAGAATTTAATGATAACCTAATGAGCACGTTGATATATATATATTTGTGAATTGAAGCCAGGACGATGTCGATATCATTTTTAGTTTTCAAGATGGTAAAGCGGAAAAAATATTGCAATGAGTAAAAACCTACGAATAAATAAGGTATAGTATGTCCAATCCGCACATACAAGTGCAAGAAATGAACAAAATTCTAAATTGGGAAATAAGATTATTTCATATTTTTTTTACTCCTTGTTGAATGTCTGTTTTCGACATTTTATGTCTAGTACAAATCAAAAAAAAACATTCCCAATGTAAAACTTTTGGAGGGGAGAGCTATATTCAGCAAAATTCAACCAAAAAAACTCAAATCTTTCGCATATGCTCAGTTAGAGCTGAACCACACCGATACAATTTTTGGTATGTTGTTTTGTATAAGAATTTTGTTTGAATGGTACATTTTCATCAAGTGATTCTATCGCTTCTCACCCAAAATTCCTTCCATGAAATTACAACTTGACGTATTATATTCATAATTATTTTTTTTTAATTTTACTTGTTACTATTGACCAGGGGCAAGAGAAGGAAGTTGAAAAGATTTAAAATTGACGATGACGATCAAAATGCGTTAATATTGCGAATCATAAATGCAGGCTGGTGAGGAAATGGAAATGCTCGAGTCCAGATTTACAGTAAATGTGGGTTATGAATAAATACGTCAAATTGTAATTTCATGGAAGGAATTTTGGGGGCGCTGAGAAGCGATAGAATCACTTGATGAAAATGTACCATTCAAACAAAATTCTTATACAAAACAACATACCAAAAATTGTATCGGTGTGGTTCAGTTTTAACTGAGCATATGGGAAAGATTTGAGTTTTTTTTGTTGAATTTTGCTGAATATAGCTCTCACCTCCAAAAGTTTTACATTGGGAATGTTTTTTGGGGATATGGATTTATTTTGTAAACCGGTTAGCTGTCACAGACTTCAATTTTCAATAATCATGTTATTTTTAAATACGTGTAGGTATACAAATATCTTAATACTAAAAAAAAACAAACACAACCGAATTGTATAGGTACCTCCTCCGTCTGGCGAAATCGGTCAAAGACATCGAAAACTCTCTGGAGCAAAACAGCTGTTATCAGAATTTGAGTTTTGAGTAACGTGTGGCTTGAATAATAATACTAAGGTGATGTTATAATTAGCAACAAAGAAACAAGTTTTATTTATATATATATAATTTAGAAATAGTTCACAATATAAATATGAAACGCTCGTACTTCATTATGATATTTTTTAATATTAAGGTGATGTTATAACCACTAGCAAAGAGAAAATGATATATTTATCAATAGTTAACATTACAATAGTGAAATACAATATTAAATAAGATTATAAATACATATACATAGTATGAAGAAAAGATATTAATGTTAATGTTACATTATTCACTCAAAATTTTTCTGGTATATGTCGATTTTATTCTTGCTAGCTTTTGAACTGGACTTATACTTTTATTTTAGGCATTTGTTGTATAATATTAAGGTGATGTAACTACCAGCAAATAAAAATGTTGAATTTATTTATGTACATATTAATATTTTAATATCTAAAGTTTCGTTCTTATAATATGTATATTGTATTGAAATACTCGTAGTTTATTATGCTAAGTTTTCTATCATGATTGGTATTTTAAACTCTTCAGGAAACTAATGAATGATTTCAGTATGATAGGTCTTCAAGATTCAAAATTAGTTTTTTCAATTATTCAATATGCGCAAGCTCTTATCTATAATATAATATTTACGCAAATCAACGGTCTCCATCCTGGTCATTCTGTGGTAAACTTATATTGATGCCAACCCAACCTGGCGGTACATCCAAACGTAACTGCATAGGGCGATTCATCGATTCCTATTATTTTTCTCATATATATTTCTAATACCCACTAAGTTTTACTCAGCACTACATATAAAAAGCTAGGATCTCCTGGACCTACCACGATTCAGTTTCAATCGGCCTTTAAAAAGTTACTTCTTAATAATGTGAATGTATTTAGTTCCTGCTTCTGCCAATAGACCGATTGCATTAAGCGAACATTGTTCTTCGCATGCGCGACGGGCAGTTTCAGCGGCCACTTTCATTTGAAATGTCACTCTTTTGAACAGAATGTACTATACCTATGCCCAAATAATTCCATGCTAATGGCTCTCTGTGAGCGCTTCTATCAATTTCCTTATGTTCTGTGACATGTACCAGAGAACAATGCTTCTAGATAAGCTTGAAAGAGGTATTCTATGACCGATAATTCGCGCATGCGGAGAATTGAATCCATTGATGCAATTGGTCTATTACGCACTTCAAGATCGCACACTTCTGGTAACGACTTCTGCCGAAAATAACAAAATAAAACATATATTATTTGTTATTCGATGTCATGCTTCATAGTAGTTCTAACATACTGAAATATTTAGAATATCTTGACGACATCATAAAACATATCGCTTAATTTATAGTTTATACATTAAGGAAAAGAATTCACTGTGAGCAATGTTTAACTTTGTTGGTTTTAGAAAATTCCGATAAATTAGAATTGACAAATTGGTTAGAAAAGTTAAACTTTGCATCAAATGATGTCAATCTAATTTGTCATCATAAAGAAAGAATACTGCGTTTATACATATAAAGATTCCTTATTAATGAAAAATATATATTTCAAAATTGTAAGTGAAACCTTAGAAATATTAACCAATGACAAATATTTTCGAGCAAGAACCTTTTTACGATTACAGAAAGCATCTTATATACCTTATACCCAGTACAAAACTACATAGATATTCGCCTATAGGCCTAAAACATGAAAGTGACAAATTAAATGACCTAAAATTTAGAATTAGAATGTACTATATATAATAAATGACCTATTTTTAGAGGACAATAAGAATTGTAATAAATTTCATTTGAATTATGCGCAAATATAAACTCTTCCCTGTATGCGTCATGAAACAAAGATAGACACGGGCACGATATTCTCTATCTCTTTTTATCTATTGACCACATAGCAGTGCTGCATAGGACTTGCCTACTCTATGTTAAATATTATATCTCTATGGTTTGCATTGTTATTGTGACTGACATTTGTTAGTTGGGAGAGAAATACTGCTACCGTGTTGCCGTTTAGTTAGGGATACGTTAGTTATACGTTTGACGAATATTATTAATGCGTTAACAATGTACCGTTTTCGAATGAAAGCGAAGTCGATTGCATGCTTTTAAAGTAAAAAATGATTTGACTATCACCTTCATTATTACATTATTGGTTTCACTTAAGTATTTATCCGACATTTATATATGACTTAGGTCTTTATAAACAGGTAGAATTTTAGCACCGGCAACACCGTAGAGTCTTGAAAATAATAAATTGTGAAATCCGTCTACTTGGTTTTACATATATTGATAATATAAATATTACAGTCTTTCACGAGTTGAAAACGTTCTCAAATGATTACTTATCATTGTTAGATTGTATTGTATACAATATCTCATTAATTTCAAGCCATATTTTTAAATTAGTCGGGAAAACCCATTACGTGACCTTGAAAATCCAACATTTTTCTGTAAATAATGCTTCTGTAAGCAGAAGTGAGATATACCGCTCTCACCTCTGCAAACTACAGTTTGCATTGATATATGTATCAAACCGATAGCAAACAATTTGATTTTTTTATAGGATGGACAGATTCAAGGACAAAAAATTACAAGATAACTGTTCCAACTTGCAACATTCGTAACACCAAGATATTTCACGGGCTAGAATATTTTAAAAAAAATGAAATAGGTAGGAAATATATATTCAAAAGATCGCGCTAAATTGTGAACCAATAACGAAACAAAACAGGGTGGTCAATCCATGTCAAGTCAATTCCAGAGAAAACATACCTCAATTCTAAAATCTATGTGGTCTGTGGTCGTGGTGAGTGAGTGAGTGGTGTAAATTGTTTTTATTAATAATATACTGAAAAACATGTTGTTATATTCATATCATCAACGTGAGGATTTTGTGAGGAGTTTCAAATAAAGGCGCGAAAATGTGAAGATTACAGAAGATGAAAGTATGTAATTTTGACATCCTACATCGGCAACACTGGTGGTGTGTCAAATCAGTGTCATTTATTCGGCCTTTGTAGAAGAGTTCACAGATATCTTTTTTTAACTGAAGAATATGAGTAAAATCTAGGTCTTCAACGATAAATGAAATAGTGATATATTGGTTCAAGGGAATCCTCTTATCGTGACACATTGTCTAAGCTGTTAATTATGGCTGTACCTACTAGAATCCTTACTCGTTTGATCGGTAAGTAACCTTACATAATAAAGCTAATTCGTTCATAATAGAACAGAACTTTTCAACGTTCTATTTGTTTCTCCTATGTTCTCCGGAGAAACGATTAATTTATATATAATAACCTTAATGACCTAACGGGCAAAGTACAACCTTTTATGTATATGACAGATGTATTTAAGAATAGTACTTTTTGGGGTGGTGAACTAAATTTTATTGTAGATGGATTGAAAGCTAGACAATCTATTCGATTCAACAGCTATGAAGCTACAAGGAAAAATCTGAGACTAACGGCTCAAACCAAAGTTATTTGTCAAGGTTTCACCGGAAAACAAGGAACTTTTCACAGTAAACAAGCAATCGAATATGGAACAAAAATGGTTGGTGGTGTTTCACCTGGGAAAGGTGGAAAGAGACACCTTGATTTACCAGTATTTAACAGTGTCAAAGAGGTATTGAATACAATCTAAAGTAATCAGTATGCATTTAAAATAAATTTTTAAATTTATAAACTGTTTTCAATGAAGTTGTAATTAAAGGAAAATCATTTTTCCTATTAAATCAGGCACGCGACTCAACAGGAGCAGAGGCAACTGTGATCTATGTTCCTCCTCCAGGGGCAGCAGCTGCTATCATTGAGGCCATTGATGCAGAGATGCCTCTTATTGTTTGCATTACAGAAGGTATACCCCAACATGATATGGTTAGAGTCAAACACAAGCTCATCCGTCAAAATAAATCTCGGTTGATTGGACCAAACTGTCCAGGAATTATTGCCCCTGAGCAATGTAAAATCGGCATCATGCCAGGTCATATCCATCAGAAGGGTGTTATCGGTGTTGTATCAAGATCAGGTACCTTAACTTATGAAGCTGTCCATCAAACCACCCAAGTTGGTTTAGGACAAACACTTTGTGTTGGTATTGGAGGTGATCCATTCAACGGTACTGATTTCATCGATTGCTTGGAGGTGTTTCTCAATGATCCGGAAACCAAAGGTATTATTCTTATTGGAGAGATTGGAGGTGTTGCTGAAGAGCAGGCTGCTGAGTACTTGATGAAACATAATTCGGTATGTATAATTTTCAAATAGACTTCTCTTGGATCTTTCCTTGTAGCAGATGTTTACCCAATATTTTTTTCAACTTAACAGGGACCTAACGCAAAGCCTGTTGTTTCATTCATCGCTGGTTTATCAGCTCCTCCCGGAAGGCGTATGGGACATGCTGGTGCTATTATTTCTGGTGGTAAAGGTGGTGCCCAAGACAAGATAAATGCTCTAGAGAAAGCTGGAGTTATTGTAACGAAATCTCCTGCACAAATGGGTAACGAACTGATTAAAGAAATGCGCCGCTTGAATATAGTTTGATTCTATTGCGTAAATATTGAAACACTACATACATATATTTATCATGTTAATAAAAGTACTAGCAATTCTAAAACTTTTAACTGTAAATCATGCTCTTCACATTACACGAAAACCAAATATATTCAAAATTATCTTGTTGATTTTTTTATGTTGATTCCCCTTTTTTGATTTGTTCAAGTGATATACATAGATTGTAGATGGAAATGCTTATTGAATGTTAAAATAAAATGACATGTTGAGTTTTTTTGTATTATCTTACTTTCACCTTGGCTAATTGATTCCAATATTTCCAGAAATATATATTCCCTATCGAGTTGAATGTTTTGATTAACCTTTATTCGTACATATATTACTTTGATACTATAAATAGAATTAGTTTTGGCATAGTTTTTACTGTAACAAGTAGTATTTGTGAGGAAACTGCCAACATAGTTGATATTTACATTATACCTAGCACAATATACAAACATTTATACTTGGATGTATTTATACAATGAAATTTGACCTTCGAAAGCAAACTATCAGAAGCGTAGCGGGCCCCGTATAAAAATTTGTTTGGGGGGCCTTAGGAAGGGTAAAGATTTCTCACAAAAGAAAAAAAATCCATAAAATTAAAAGAAATATTTATTCATCATAATTATCTTTCACTGTTTCCAAAAAAACATTTGTATTTATAAAATAAATGAAATTCCCTTATTAGAGATTTGCAAATAGAATGTGAGTCTTAAGAATAAACCTCTCGTGTACAAAAACAATGTGGGCATTATGTTGCTGGAAATGGTTTCGAAAGCGAGCTTACGCTAAAATTTATTTAACTACATATATCAGCAATTAAAATCTTAAGCTATATTGAATAGTGTGTGGCCTGACTTCAATTCCAATATGCACTTAAAGGCTGTGTAATATATCCTTAAACAGATTTAAAGGTACATCAACGATTATATAGTTTTTTATTTCTTGTGGGTTGGTTTCTTTCCGATAGTGCACTGGTTAACGTTCCCTTCAGAATATGGTTCATATCGACATATTTTTAAACAAAAGTACAAATTAGCCCTTGAAACAATTCTATTGGTGATAAGCTACCTAGGTACATACTCAAACATCTCTCAAGTAAATTCCACTGAATAGGTATAAAAAATAGTTGGCGACAATCGTCTAGACCACAGGTAGTGATTCGCATTTATACTGAGACTAGACAAAATCTACTATCACAGCATAAGAAAAAATACCTATGCAGTGCTACTTTAGTCATCAGGGCCGTATTTCCCATTATGCAAATTATGCACTTGCGTTAAGGGGTAAATCTGAAGAGGCTGCACTGCACTGATTACTAACAAATTAATATAAAAAAAGTAAATTTCTCATAATTCATTTTCAAACTACATCAATAAAATTATGTATCGTTTGATTATCTATGAACTATCGCTTTCCCTAACAAATAGATTTTTAACACCACGTGTGTTCAATTTACATTGATATCTTGGATAGATAGTCTAAGAGCCCGTGAAAAGCAGACTATATGTATTTTACCAAAGGTGATATTCTGGTCAGAGACCCTCCTATAGATGCCCAACATGAATTGGGGAATCACTAAGCCCAATGAAGGTAGCTATGACGTCACTCAGGTAAGACAGGTATGTAAATTATACTAAATTCAAAAGTATTTTACCAAAGCTGCCATTTGGTCACAATAACAAATATAATAAATAGAGCGAGGAAAATTAATGGCAGACGATTTTTTTGGTTTTAAGCTCGCGGCAGACGCTTTTGAAAATTTGAAAAAAAATATTTTTCAAAAGTATTTTAACAAATCTGATTTTTAGATATGTTATTTGGGATAGTGTTACAAGTTTAATTTTGAAATGGCAGACGTTTACTCCGGTTATAATACTGCGGCAGACGACAATACTGACTGTATTAATATATGTACCTACTGTAATTATTTCTACTTCCGTAATTGCTGCATGCAAGCCGATAAATTATGAAAAATATAAGAGAAAAATTATATTTCCAACTTTATAATAATGAATAGGGAAGATGGATTATTTATAAATTAACAATAATAACAATATTTCGTTAATTGATCTTAATTAAAATATATTTTAAGGTTTTATTGATACACTTATTTAGTGATGGTTTTTACGGTTATAATTCATCAGTGTCATCGTCGGAATCATTTCCATACTGATAATGTTCATCATCTCCGTCATTCTGTTCATCATCTCCGTCATTCTGTTCACCATCTTCGTTGTCGTCTGTAAAAAAAAATAATTAATAAATTTTTCCAGTAAGAAATTTAAGTGTAAAATCGTAAATAGTATAATAGAATTACCAGAAACATCCTTGATAAAATCACTAACTAAACGTGGTAACTGATCTCCCTCAAACCACTTGAACACGTATGATGTATCTTGTTGTTCCCAACCATATTCTAGTGGATTTAACGTCATAGGATTTTTCAGGGTTGCATTTTTCCAGATGCTAGCAACATAATGAGCCCTTAAAAACTGTTGATAAAGTTCAGCTTTGCATGGAGGTATTGAACTAGCGTCAAAGTTTACAACTTTTTTGTTGAAATTTTCATTCAAGTCGGAAGCTTTATAACTATTGACAAATAGTTGAAAACGACTATCATCAACGTCTTTGCATTTCTTGGTGTTATACACGTGACAAATAAATTCTTGAAGAATATCAAACAATGATTCTAATAATTCCGGTGTTAATTCAGCGTTTCCCAATGTATCAAAAGCTTTTTGAAATTCAATATTTTTCTTTAACAAGGTGAACGGTCGTTTTTTTCCTTTATTAAAAAAGGCAGGGTTAAAATCACATCCCGTGAATGCGTGGAAACCAATCAAGCTTTTTGTCAATAGTTCACCGTTTTCCTTATAAATTTTCGTAACATCAATAAATCTCTCATGGTTCCCGGCCCCAGTCAGCATCCAAATACGAGACGACTGATTTTTTAAGTGAACCATATTACCAAGCATTATTATTAAAATATCTGTGTCCGAACCTCTAATAACAATATTGGACTCGTCTGGAATACTGCATACGTGGTAAATTATTTTAGTATCAGCTTCTTCGTGTGATGGACAGCAGAGATCATCAACAATACTCGATTCAACAATTTCATTATTGGCTTTGTAAAAATAGCAGTCGCGAAAGTTTAGATGTATCAACTTAGTGCCAAGGAACGGAATTACTTCACTGGTAGCCCAATGTTCAATAAAAAAATCTATTAATGCTTCTTTGAATCTGATGTTTTTTAACTCCTTTGAGAAATCTGTTGGTCTGACTTGTTCGGGTCCTGCAATTATATATTGCATTTGAATACTCTCAGATCGTAAAGATCGTTCATTGTCTTTGATAGAAGGAGACCAATATTGATCGAAGATAACATCAATTCTTTGTCCGGGATATTTTGTTACCATTTGTAAAAATTTTTTGGAAATACTACCAAACGTTTTTGGCACTTCTTTCATGGAGTGTAATATGAAAAAGCCATCAACAACGTAAACATCAGAAATACGGGGCGAATCGTGTTCAATATCTGCTTCCAAAGCTTTGGCAAGTACTGATTTATCAGTTTTATAGATTGTACCATCTAAATGACACAAAGCTAATGGCACAGGTGTTATAGGGTGAGACAAAATTTTCATGATTCATAGAGATTCCTAACATGCGGCCAAATAGATCTCGCTGTATTTGAATTTCTTGAACTTTTCCGCCCACTTTTACGGATTTCCGCTTTTCTATTTGGCTCGTAAAATTATGGAGTGGCGTCTTTTTAATCGTTTTATCAAATCGATTGACAGTCGAGGAACACTCTGACAGAAATAATTCCCGTTTTTCGCAGCCAATTTTTTCGACGTTCAATAGAAACTCCTCTACTTGTACTGTTGCAGCTTTACCAGATGCAATATTAAATAATAGATCTTTTGGCAACTCAAGACTAAAGGGATTCATGTATTGATCGAAAGTTTTTATAAATTTGTCAAGTTGCTGAGAGCTTTTTTTAATATTGTGTCTTTTTAAATCTGCAGTGACATCTTGCTCTTTGCTCAATCCTATCTGACTCAAAACATGCGAAATGATAGAAGAACGGATGTCGTGACTCCTCCAGAATTAAATAATATTGTACCAATTGTACGTAGTTCATATAAAACTGAGCTGTCTTACCAAATTCACCCTTTACTGTTTTTTCTGTAAACTTTTCGTATTCAGTACACAAATCTTTAAGTTCTTCATTATGTATAAAAAAGAAAGGTGTTTTGCAACTTCTCAATCTCTCTAGTTCTTCAGATATTTCAGCACTCACTTCAATACCTTCGCTTTGCAAAAACGAACGGAAATGGAGAATTTGCAATCCTAAAGCCATCATGGGATGTAATCTCTTGCAACGATTAAAATGTTTTCCCTCTAAAAAGCTCGCTACTGATCCACCTGCAAGAAGTTCACTCTCCACCATAATTGTCGACAGTCCACAACCATCAATAATTTTTCCTATTGCTTTGAAATAAGATAGCATGATATGAAATGCACCTAAGTGTATAAATAATTAAGAATATTTTAAGACCCCTTCGTGTTTTTCAGTAGCTTGCAGTTTAAGTGCAATTTTCGCTATTGCTAAATCATACGTCACTTGAATGTATGGTTGGTTCAATTCTTTTAAAATCTTGATACTTTGATCCATTGTTGCTAAAACTACTGGAATCGCGGTTGGTGATGAGTTTATTGGAGTCAAATAGGAAATACGTTGCTGTGGACTGTCATCTTTCATTAGCATACTATTGAACCCTACCCACATGGGGGTGTTTGGCAAGCCTTGAGCATGACTTAGCATCCAAATAGTATCAATGCGCTTGTAAAGATCCATATTTACAATAATATTATCTACATTTCCTGCAGTACTTTCTTCATTATCGGGTTGAAAGCCACTGGTCATCTTAGCTCTTTTAGCGTAAAAAGGTAATTCTATGTCAATAGTTTCATACGATCTTCTTCGGCGTCTTCTTGTAAAAGTATCTGGTAGTCCCTCATCACCCTCCAGGTCATTAGGTTGTATATTCTCCATATCATTAGGTTGTATATTCTGATAGATTATACCGACGGTATCGTGAAGAGTGTCTTTGCCTGTTTTTGTTTCAACAAACCTGTCATAGTTGTCAAATGCAATACCTGCTGACAGATTTTCAGTTTTGTTTATAATTTCAGGACACTCTCTTGCTCGTGAAGTTGAAGTGAAAGTGGCTTCTGTGATTAATTCTTCAACAGCACTATAGCTGATGCAATGACCATACCGATTTATTATATCTATAACTTTACGGCTACTTGTTAAACTTTTCAGTGCTATTCCTAAGCAAATATGTTTAGAAGTTTTAATATTACCATTGTGAGCCATATATACCATGTCTTCAGACATAGAATTGACGTACCGTTTAAAATTATCGGAGCTCCGACGTTTACGGCCATAACCTCCTATCACAGAAGCTACAAAATTAGAAATGATTGATGGTACCGAGCCTTCACCTTCTATCAATTGTTTACTATTAATTTTATCTGGTAATCTACTTTTGTTCATGTTCATTATTTCATTACGCAAAATTGATGCTGCACTTTGTAAAATATCATCATCTTTTAAATTACTTAACATTGATTCATCGATTTCAGTTACTCCTACAGGTGCAATAATTTTTTTGTGATTTGATACCAATATATGTATGTTATCTTTGAATTTTTTGCGAATTTTTTCCTCTAAATAATGGGGTGTAAACCTAACGTTTGATGTTTCTTCGTTATTAAGCTCCTTGAATGAGTCGTTATATCTTTTATATAAATAGGAAATGGTGTAACAGCGCCCACGTTTAACTACATTTTCTTCTATAAGACCACATATTTCTTCAAAGACAATTGGATGATAATCTCGAAAATCATGCCAGGATGTATGCACAGGTTTTTTTAGTGTTAAAGTTTTTTTGTTTCGAAATTCACCTCGACTGCTGTTATGGTAAAAAACTTCTTGTGTTGTTATATTTGTAAGCTTTTCTATTGTTTCAACATATAATTCTGTATCAGCACTGAGATCTTCCAAAAGGCTGGTTTCAAATGTGTCTTTATTAGATGTGTGCAAACTTAATATTTTCGATCGAAGTTTTTTATTTTTTTTGTTGCAAAAAAAGCATATCTTACCCGAATTTATTGAGCTAAAAGTTTCAGAAGGTGGAGTATCAGTTGGTGATTCTAACGGAACATCAATTTCTTGTGAAGCTGCAGCTTGTCCAGGATTTTGGTCTTCTAGGTTTTTGCATACATCTGTTACGCTCTCAATAGTCGAATCTTGCTTTGGAGTATCAGCAATTGTACAGTTGCTCGTAGATGATGATGGCTGCTCGTTTAATAAACATTCAGATAAAACACTAGACTGAGTTGCTGATGCAACTACATGGTCACTTGCATTAAAAATATTATCTGTACTCGAATCTTGTCCTAAAATGTCAGTAATTATTGAGTTACTTGTAAATGTTGATTGTTGCTCATTTGATGAGCATTCCAGTCGAACACTTGATTGATTTGGGCATGAAACTAAATTTTTATTGGTTTCAAAATATTTTTTTTCAAAGCTGTAAATGAACTGTAACAAGAACAATGATAACCTGATTCATAAATGTCATTAGGTAAAACAATATTTTGATATTTCAATTTATAAAGTTTTCGTTGCCGCAAAATGAAACGACATTTTTTAATAGTATCCTCAGAAAACAAACGTATTTTATCATCTTTTTCTTTGGCACAAAAAACACAGTTCAAATTTGATGACATACTTGTGATTCACGAAAACAATAATTAGATCTAAAAATCAAATTAAACTTCACAATATTAAATATTTTATCACGCTCAATAAGATGTTTCTCGACTAACGTTCTGAAATAAACTAAAAACATGTGACAACATAACCGTTACGCCGGGTGTCCCATTGTCTGGGGTAATGCGACGTTTGGGTAGAAACTCTAGTTCTTACAATGACCATAGGGCGACCTTGAATAAAAGAATACCGAGCACGAGAGCAAATGCAACAGCAATAGAACATCATAAGGAATAAAGAGAGAGTGGGAATCACGATACTCCATATACTACTATAGCTCTCATACACAACTAATTCTCGAGTGTGTTCGCGCACAGTCAGTATATATTGTCGTCTGCCGCAGTATTATAACCGGAGTAAACGTCTGCCATTTCAAAATTAAACTTGTAACACTATCCCAAATAACATATCTAAAAATCAGATTTGTTAAAATACTTTTGAAAAATATTTTTTTTCAAATTTTCAAAAGCGTCTGCCGCGAGCTTAAAACCAAAAAAATCGTCTGCCGTTAATTTTCCTCGCTCTATTTATTATATTTGTTATTGTGACCAAATGGCAGCTTTGGTAAAATACTTTTGAATTTAGTATAATTTACATACCTGTCTTACCTGAGTGACGTCATAGCTACCTTCGTTGGGCTTAGTGATTCCCCAATTCATGTTGGGCATCTATAGGAGGGTCTCTGACCAGAATATCACCTTTGGTAAAATACATATAGTCTGCTTTTCACGGGCTCTTAGACTAAGAGAGAGCATTTCTATACAAATGTATACCAAGGTCACGAGACGGAAATGACGCCAGTGCGCCATACTTGGACCCCTCGAATGACTCAGTTTGCTTACATAAATTATGTCACCATCTACCAGGACACCCTTTAGAAGAAGAAGTGCCGATTCTGCATTTTTACTTTATTATAAATAGTCGCCTTCAGCATTTAATAATCAGTCAGTTGTTATTATTCAAACCATACGCATCATATTTTTGTAGTTGTAGTAATTTTATATTATATTTATATTTTTTAGAAAGGCAACTTCGAGTATCGTTGATATATTTCATATAGGTAAGTGGCGTTTGTCAAAATCGTGATTATTAGTGCATAATTTACTGAAAATAATTATAAATTGTGCGAAGTAAACTTATACCTGTACTGAAAAATTTGTATTTGACAATACACAAGTTTCCTTCATTAGTGAAAAGGACAAAGTTATTTAACAATAGTTCTGCTGTTCCGCATGCCATTTAACGTAAAGTAAGAAGACAAGGGAGAAAGGAATTACTTTTCATAAGTAAGTAACAATATTTATTAAAAAACGCTTCGCTTTGGTTTGTTAGAATGGTCTCGCGGTTTGTTAGATCCTACTTAAATAATTACATCAATTTTTATTTCTAGACCTTGTTTTATGACGGTGCCTGTTCTTTGCCAAGAACTGTTTATTTTTATTGACTAGTTTGCAACGTCAGTTGTCAAATTGAATTTGAACATTCAAACTACAGTCTTCTTGATTCTGAAATGCTACAGATAGGTATAAAAATCTGATTTCTCGACCGCGAAAGTATTCCTCGTAATGCTATGATTGCATTCTGCAGTTCAAACATGCCTAGACCATCAGCAGTTCCGGTTGAGGAAATTATCGAAATTTTGGAAGAATACGCGGACCATTTCAGGACAGCAACAATTCCCCTTTGGTCATCAAGTCTATGGAAGAAAATCAGCGAAAAACTCAATAATAGATGGACCCCTCGAGCTGCATATGTGAATGTCTATAGCCAGAAAAAAACAAGGAATCGTTATCGAGGAAACTAAATCAATCAACCTTACTGCTGAAACTTCTTTAAAACAGGCGATGGATGCTGAAACTTCTTCACAACAGACGATGGAATATTTTAATGCCACCTCAGACAAATCTCACGTTTATGATGAGTATGCTCATAAAGCAGAATTCCTTGTTATTCTCGATTGGAAGAGCTGGAACAAACTTTTAGAAAATGATCAAGTCGACGGTACAAGATCATATTCAATGTTAAAACGAAATTCATGGGCGGATATTCTCAGCGAAGAAATTTGGAAACATACGACTTCCACGTGCATTTTCATTTAAACGAGGGAAAGTTTCTCATGCTCCAGCTGGCCAATACTATCTCATCGTTTCCGCCACCTGTAAAAGCAAAAAATGTTTAAATGAATTATCCGGTTATGTAGAAAAAAACCTATTGAAAATCAAACAATCGAACTAAAAATTTCATGCAGAAACTTCAAATTCATCTCATGAAGATATTCAAAGACAGCTTAAGAGGCCAAGGATAATATAAAAATAGGAGACGGAACTTGTCCAGTAGTCTTCAAAAAGAGCGTCATCAGACAAGCGAAACATGAACTGACCAATGATCAGTTGGGGGTTGAAAAACGTGATGGCGAGGATCTCTTGAAGACAATCACAACCATGTCATTGACGGCGCCTTGGATCTATACAAGGAGTAGGATCTCGGCCCTTTTTTGTCTTCCTTCGAACACCTACTCAGTTGCAGAATTATAAAGAATACGTCAGACTCTACCGAAAACAAGCTAAAATATCTATTGATGCTACGGGTTCAGTTGCACGAAAAGTAGTATACGGAGAGGGATCAAAGACTGGCCATTTGTTCTTATATGCAATCGTAATTGAGCTTTCCAACGAAGTTGCCTCAGTAAATCAGATGCTCTCCGATCGACATACAACGGAACACATCGAATACTGGCTGAGAACTTGGATCCGCGATGAAGCACCGAAGCCTGGGGAATGTGTCACGGATTATTCTCGGGCTCTGATCCTTGCAGTTTCCATGTATTTAATGCAATATCAATAAAAACATATATTGATGCATGTTTTGAATTTTTGACGAAAGGCAAAGCATCTTTACCGCATATAACGTTTATTCGGGTAGACGTTGCTCATTTTAGTCATGCCGCCAGCCAATGGAAATGTTTTAGATCCTTCGTTCATGCTGGAATTCAAGATTTTCTACTAAGATGCGTAACCTTACTTGTTGAATGCAAATCATTCGACCGATTTGAAAAAAATCTGCACAACATTTTAATCGTTGTTTTTCATGAATAGTTGGAACAGTTGGAGAATTGTGTTTCCCATGGAAAGTTCTTTCAATCTACTGAATGGGAAGAAATTATGCACAAAAGCACAAGAATTTTACAAGAATGTGGAGAAAAACAAGAGGCATTTGAAGAAAACGAAGATGAAATAGAAAATAAAAGTGATATACCCACCTGGCTGAACTCATTAGTTTCAACGGTTTCAGTAAATTCAAATGACAAGCATGGCAATGTGAATCCATTTTATCTTCCCAAATTTGTCAAAGAATTGTTGCGAGTTTGTCGAGAATTTCCTCTATGGTGAGCAACTAATTCTTCAACTGTGAAAAATACCATGCTTCATCGGCTTCAGTAGAAGGATTTTTTTCAAAATTAAAGGCCAACCTCAAAAAACATTCGTCCTCATCGATTCGAGTAGACACATTTTTAAAGCTTCAATTCAACAACATTCAGGGAGAATCACTCATCATTTCATCGAGACTTATGCAACAAAAAATTGGAAATCGAGATCAAAATTCAAAAATGAGTTCAGCTACGAACAAGGAACTTCCATCAAAAAACAATGGTACTCACATGCAAAAAAATTGGTAAAAGCCTTTACCTATGACTTCTCTCGACAAACCACTCCGCTTCGAGATGGAAACAACCTCGTCGCTTCTACCGTTCTTATATTGACACTTAATATTTTGGACACCCTGTATAAATGATTAACGAAAACCCTTACATTGCGTCGCCGGTAGTCCTTCAATATGCATATCAAAATTCGTTGTCCTTTTTTTCAGACTACACCCAGTAATAAGTCAGTGGAATTTGATGCGCTCAATTCTCAAGAAGATTGGAAGGGCATATTACTTTTACTACTTTACTTTTTATATTACTTTTTTAGCCATTATGAATACATACAGCGTTTCATCCCTCGTTACTTTATGAGAAAGCCCTTTCAAATTGTGCAAAATTCCATTAGAATTCATTATAATATAATGTTAATATTTCACAGACTCAAGTTTGCATTCAAGTAGAAGACCAGATAAGCAATTCGGTGAGAAAGGTGGTCAATTTCATAATAATTAATTTTATAATATCACTCAAAAACTCGCAGAAGTTTTCATATACGGGAAATAGACAACATATGTTCAATTTTCACAATTATATACCTATATAATTTCAGATAGACAGTAATTTTCATTTTTAAGAGTTGACGCAATTGTTCGAACATTCTCCGTTGATTATTTGCAGATTCCGTATGATGTAGACAAACCAACTGGAGATGAAAACAATAATATTGCAAGAAGTAAAGTTTTCAAACCATATCCAGAAATTGCTTATCGCAATCTTGAAAAGGTAGAGATTACCTATCTGCTCCAGAATGGAAATATCGACTCACCAGTTTCAATTGATGGATGCCGCATTGTGATTGCCAATTTGATTCGATAATTCAAATTTTGTTGACTGCAATGATGGATAATAAAGATTATCATGAATGAAAGGGCTAGACTTTTACTCCAAATGTATGAATCTACTGTAACTTTCCAAGTGGATAAGAAAATATTGACAAGAAACATAGATGCCGTGGACTACATATTACTAGTATGGTCAAAAATGAACCCTCAGTTCAATCACCCCCTAGTGCTCAATGGGTTTTCCATTGCTCAAATAATACATACTCACACCTATTTGAACTACAAAACGTGATCGCACTTACTTCTCATTTCAATGTCATACGCACTAGTGGTTTTGGAGCAGTGGAAAAGTCATTGGCTTGGCAAATTGAAGAGCGCATTGTGAAATGCATTGTAGAAGGTTGTAAAGGACAGATACAATCTTATTTGTAATTCAACGCTCATATTTTCATCGAACTTGATAATCGTGAGAATTTTCGGTCAACGCAAGGATTGCTTGCCAAACTTCTAGAATTTCCACCGATGATCAAACTTGGCAACGATAAATTCAGGTAGATATAGCACAGTTGATGTAATTGCCATGGACTTGCTATAATATTTAACACTAAGCTCTGTAGGAGGCAGTGAAGAAAATAAAAATATGTTTCATTTTCGGTTGCAGATAATACGGGGCAATTGGATACGATAATTTGCATATCATAGCATATTGCTATAAAAATAATATTTGGGAACAATACAACAACTTAAAACCAAAAGCATCAATCTGTTCGGCCAGCACGAGAATCTGCCCTCATGCGTTGATATACTTTTACGAAAATTGTCAACAGTTAGAAATCTTTGAGGATTGAAAAAATAAAGCAAATTCCACGGTTCCACGATTTTTGCTTTTATATCTATTTATTTTCTTATACCATTTGTCAAATTTTACTTCTCTCAATTTACGGAAAAAACAGTAGGTGCATGTAAATGTATGAAAAGAATTTTTATTAAAATTTTATTTAAAATTAATTTTTAATGATAGGTACAATATTTTTGTCATTATAAACTAGTAGGTACCTTTTGTACTAACATTTCGTAACAAAAATTCATCATTAAATTATATTTGAATTTTGACTGTTCACATAACTTTGTCGTAGTCTTCTTGTTTCTGATATAAAGCAGAGAGAACTGTTATCAAAGACAACAAAGGTAAATTTAACATGGAACAGAATACAAACCCGGTCCGTAGAGAGATACGGTTGTCTCGATCAGCAGTTAACCAATCGGGAGCGAGCGCTCGTGTGACGTAGACCGTAGACCTGAATTTAAATCGGTTGCCACTGTCACTATGTATTGCCTATATGTTACATATATCCTAGTTTTTAAATGCAATAACAGTAACAAAAGCAAGCAAACCAGTATTTTATTAATTTATGTACATATAAACATAAGAACAGTAGTATTAAATTACACTGGCAGACAAAAAAAACCGGACACCTTGAAAATTGCATGCAATATACCGCTTTAAAGCAAAAACTTGCCCCACAATTTCGGGAAGCATTGCACTTAAATTGTTGAAAATCAATCAATAAACAAAAAACAGCTGAAAAGGAAATCACAAATTATTGCAAATTTCGGAGTGGGTAAAAATCGAAAAACAGGTTGACATTTTTTCCATTTTAAAGAAGAATTGAAATTGAAATTTTGATTCAGATATCTCTTAATATTACAACTTGAATGATCAAATAAGCTAAATTTTGCGAAGGTATTAATTAAAACCGAAAAAAGCCCTCGAAGGTGTCCGTTTTTTTGTGTGAAATCAAGTCACGATTTTTTTCATTTTTGATCGACAAACCCCCCAACGGAGGACGTATATAATTCGACTGTCTGCTTTTTTTTGGTTCGTGCGCGCATTTTATATAGTAAACGTACTTCAATTTTGGATTTTTGATTCATATCATATTCAGATCCAAAATTACCTTCCCTCCGAAAACTGCCCTCGATGGGGGTGGAGGGGGTAAATTTTCTTGAAAATCGGAAAGCCGAGATGGCGGAGTTACAGATACCAAAATAACCGAAAACGTTTTGTTACATTGAACAATTTTTCAAAAGAGCTACGGTTTCCCACTTTCTGCGAAGTTAAAGGTTTTGATTATGTGTATTTTCTCTATGTGGAAGCGGCAATTTCTTTCGAAAACTCAAAATCTAAGAATGACCAGATTATTTGTAGCAACATTTATGTTGAAATTTTTTTCCATAGAGTTACGGCAAAGTGGTAAAGTTTATAATATGTGTATTTCCGCGACGATGTTCTTAGATTTCTGAATAATAGCAAATACAAGCAAAGCATAAATGGATACTGGCGAACGTTCAACGATTTTCGTGACAAATGTAACACTCAAAAGTGTAAAATAAATATAAAAAAATGCATCTATCAGTTGATGCACTGAAATCTATAAAATAATATTAATTATATTGGTGCTGGTAGATACTTGTGAAGTTGGTGCCAAAAGTTTTCAATCTATCTGCAACTGCACAACTTCAAAAGTACCAGCAACAATAATAGATTTAACTTTATTTTCTACCTTTCAGTGCACCAACTGATAACGTAGGTAAATTTTTTTGTAAAAAATATTTATTTTGTTACTCCTTGAATACTTGTTACGTAATTGCGTTTCATTCCAAAAGCAACCATTTGTTTAGTATTGAAATATTTGATTCTTATGTAAGTTCTCTGTAGCAGATATGATTGTATTACTTCTTCCCGTAAATAAATGTGGATAGATTATTTTTTCCAATATTAGTCATTTTCTAAATATACTTGTTTTTTTTTTGAAAAGGAATGGTTTTATTGAAACGTAGAAAAATTTCGTCCAAGAGCTTCGCTCCTGCCGCCCGTTCACCTATTGTGATTTGTCACTTTCTTACTTTTTATTTCATTCAGATTATAAATATGTATGTATATCGTAAGCAAAAACATTATTCAATAACTATTAGACCATAGATAAAATAAAAAAGAATTAGACAGCCAGATTTGCCACAGATTTGATACGCGATCGGGTCTACCGGCTACGTCATAGGCTGCTTCCCGCACCGAACGCTTCCCCCGCCCTAGTACCTACCCCTGATTGAGACAACCGTGTTTCTCTACGGACCGTGATCCTAGACCTCCATGCTAGTAAAGGCTTCAGGCCAGAGAATACTCTTCAGGCTTAGTTTAATCGTTTTATGCCGTATGATGGTGCACATCAAGGCACATGCGCTAGCCTAGCAGCCGAAATAAAAATTGCTGTAATTATTTAACTAGGATCTAACAAACCGCGAGACCCTTCTAACAAACAAAAGCGAATTAAAAACTGTCGATTTACGTTAAAAAAGTTTAATTTTCAAAAATCAGGGGGCTAACTTGACAGGGGTCATGAAATGCTTTTCATTATGTTGTGGAAATAACCTTTATAACCATGGAGGGTATATGAGGAGTGCAATATTAGTGTTGATAAAATGGGACCAATTTTGCTGTAGCTTTAGGAGCTGCAGTATACAATGTACTGAGTTAGGTAGGGGGTAGCGGGAAGATTTAAAATATTGATGTTAGATTGCTGATGCAAACTGCTATCCATTGTATGTTGTTTTTTGCATACTAACCGTCCTCTGATTTTGATTATCGAGAATGTTATTTCCTTTAAAAATGCCTTGCAAAGAGAGTAGATGTTTTTTACGTTCTTGTTAGAAATAAATTGGATTTCGATTCCAGTATATTTTTTTTTCAGCAATATTTACAACTTCCTCTGAATTATTTGTGTGATATCGATAAATATATCGAGCGATCCAAAAAAACTCATCCCCAGTAGGCCTTGGAAAATGAGAACATGTCTTTGCTAAATATAGATAAAAAGCTAAAAATGACAAGTGATATTTCAATCAATATAATGCAGATGATTCACGTTCACGTAAAGACACGCTCCACATTTTAAATGCCTACAGCGAATGATTTTTTTGGATCACTCGATATTATCATTCATCACATAAATTTATAATCACTCCTCTCTTAATCACAGAAACAAAAATGCATAACATCCAAAGAACACTATAACCAGAGACAACCATGGGACGGTTAACTAGATAGGCAAATTGTGTTCGTCTCACAAACTAATATCAGAGATGACCAACTCTATAGGAAAATGTGTTCGGTGTTCCATAAAATTATTGCTTATTAGCATCCTAGTTGGATGAATTGGTCATGTATTAATCTATCTTCGTCTGATTAATTTGGATGTGATTTCAGAGGGCGCTGACGTTGACAAATTGACGGATATTTAGCCGACCGTCCGACCAATGGTGTAGCAGCAACCTTGCCATCAGCTATCAGATATAACCAATCATATCGTACTTGCGTGATTCGTATCCATTGTTGTTGTTGTTGTTAGGGGTTATCATCATCAGTTATCGTTTTCTTTGAGTTTTGTTTGCTTTTATGGATTGTGAGTTGTTTGTTTTATAGAACGTTTTTGAGAGCTTTTTATTTAAAATGCCCTCCAAATATTGTCTCGTTTGTGGATTCCACGTTCACGTTGATGATATAGAAAAATGCATCGTTTTCCAGTTAATGAAAACAAGTGAGTATTTATATTTGCTACTCTTCCAAGAATGGTAAATTAACAAGTTTCCATTTTCTCTTAGATCAAGAATTTGGCAAGAAAGTATGGGTATGAAATTTATGCCAAATCTTAAAAATCATTCCATTTGTAGCCGTCATTTTACGCTGGAGAGCTATTTGAATATTGCCACAAGAAAACTACTTAGAAATGCTGTTCCCACTTTATTCCCAATTCCAAGTGGTGGCTTGAGTACACAGCCACGATCTGTTCCGCCGCAGTCAGTCCAGTCTGAGTGTGAAAATTTCTTAGAACTGGAACATACTAGCACAGGTGAATATTATGTTGATGCTTTTTTGTATTTATTCCGAGATTTATTCGTGTCCCAATGTAATTGTTATTATATATGATTATTGCAACTACAAAGACAAATAATTGCTGAAAATAATACATTAATTATTGAATCTGGAATAAGTTTTGAAATAAATAAAACTTCTATTTGAATATGTCTGTAGAAGTATGTTTCGTTTTAATTATTTGCTTTTCTCTATATGTACCTATGTATTTTAAGAATATATTGCTATAATAGCTATAAACATAAAACTCATATTTAAGATTATTAATTTATTACAGTGGCTGAGGGGCCTGGTCCAAGCTGCTCAGTAAATAGATGTGAAACTCCAAAAACTGCGCGCTCATATATATGTGAAACTCCAAAAACTGCGCGCTCTTCTGTATTTAGAGGAATAAAGGGTGTGTCGACAATCCATACAACTCCAAGAAAGCGTCACATGATGCGTTTGGTTGAGTCAAAAGAGGCCCACATTAGAGCTTTGAAAAAAGTATGCAGGAAGAAGGCTGGTGACATCAGAGCTTTGGTGGATTTGCATGATAGTTCAGATCTTAGGAATGTATTTGAAGGTCTGAGCAATGCTAGTACCAACTTTTTAATTTCACAATTAAGATGTGCCAAACGCAAGCCACAAGGACGCCGATGGACCATCGAGGACAAGGTTGTTGCTCTTTCCTTGTTCAAGAAAAGTCCTAGATGTTATAATTTATTACGTAAAATTGTAGCACTGCCATCGAAGACAACGCTTTTGTCGCTGTTACAAAAGGTATTTATATTTAATATTGTTGTTATAAATTCTAAAAGTATTTTCATATTGGAAGAATGTGTTTAACCGACGTTCGTTACCCGGAATCTCGACATTTATAAGCCAATTTCATTTTTATTTTTTTTTTCATGGAAAGAGGACAATTACAAAGGAATCCTTTGTTAGTTTGAATGGTATTAAACATGGGATTCCGAAGATATACCGGGCGATTAATGAAAATTTAGATATTGGTAGATTTAAGACAAGCTCTGTTTAGGTTTAATGGAATTGTAATAATATGTACTGTGACTATACATGACTTGAAAAATATGTATAATTTAATTTCCGATTTTTTTTTTGAAAAATTCATATTCATTTTAATGATTTCAATTTCAAAATAAATTAATTTACTATTTATACAAACAACAAGGTGAAGCAGGTGTTTACAATTATTTATACATTCAAGTTGTGTTATCATCTTATATGAGATAGTTTTTTTAAAGTTGGTTTTGTTTTTTTGTTAGAAATTCTCTCGAATTATTCTTAAATTTTCTTTCACAATACCTTTTCAAAGATCAATTCATGACATTTTAACATTTCGTACAAATTTCAGGTACCATTCCATTCGGGGATTAATGAACATATTTTCAAACATATCTCTGAAACACTACACGGGGAAAATGATAAATATTGTGCATTATTATTTGATGAGATGGACATCAAACAACACCTCCAGTATGATGGTCATACAGATAAAATTATGGGGTTTGAGGAATTATGTACCTATGGGATTCCAAAATTGGCCAACAAAGTTTTGGTATTTATGCTGCAGGGTTTGATTCGTAACTGGAAACAGCCAGTTGCTTACTACTACTGTAGTGGTGCTTGTTCTGCTGACAATTTGAAGTCATACATCACACAAGTAGTAGAAGCTTGTCATCAAATGTCAGGAGTAGATATAGTTGCTACTATTTGCGACATGGGTTCCACCAATGTTAAAGCGTTGAAAGAGATGGGCTCCAATGTTCAACATCCATTCCTGGTGATAGGTGGCAAGAAAATCGCAACAATGTATGATCCACCTCATTTACTTAAGTGTACAACTTCATTGTTTAGGAAACATAATGTTGAAATAACAGTGAATGTTGATGGAGAACCAACCAGGATGGAGGCTCAATTCAATGACATTAGACAGGCATTTGACATAGATCAAAGAACACCTTTAACGTACAGATTTTTGTACAAATTGAAGGAATTCTATCTTTCACCACAAATGAAATATACCATGAAGGTTAACATTGCGGCTCAGGTGATGAGCCGGACGGTGTCTGCGTTTTTGTACGCTTTATTAAGTCGAGGTGAGTGAAAAGCTTTCTATTTTGTAACTATTTTTCTAAATCTTTAATTTTTTAGATGAATTGGAACAGCGTTCTATGGCAACGGCTGATTTCGTGGCGCAAGTCGACAAGCTTTTTGACAGCTTTAATGGAAGTACACATGTTGCACCTGAAATGAAGCAAATAAGATGCTGCATCTCTGAAGACTCACCCCATCACTCATATTGGATGGAAGCGTTCGAGATGGTAAAAGGATGGCGCTTCATCAGGTTAACCACAAGTGGCAGCCTTAGGACCGGTAAACCACCGTCTCAAGTTGGCTGGCTTATTAGCATAAGAGCAATTAGGTATATTTGGGCATATCTAAGTCAACGAGGAGTGACTTCATTACGACCTCGTTCTCTTAATCAAGATGCCTTAGAAAATTTGTTTGGAGCAATTCGTAGTGGATGTGGTTGTAGTGATAACCCAACACCTTTTCAATTTGCGGCTAGTTTGAAAACTCAGATTCTGAATGGACTGATCAGAAATAAAGTGTATGGCAGCAATTGTGAGGAAGACAATCACGATTTGTTATCAAACCTCACAAATTTTTTAGTCTTAGACGAGTCGAAGCAGGCTGAAACTTCATCACAAAAAGAAGAAATGGAGTACTCAATTAACTTTGATGAAATAGCTACATCTGTACGGCAAGGGGTAACATCAAGTTTATCCGTAGCATATGTTAGTGGCTTTTTAGCGAAAACAGTTCTAAAAAATCATGATTGTGCTTCCTGTCATAAACAGTTGTTGTCAAGTTCAGATGCGCCATATAATCTATTTATTTATTTAAAGGAATGGTCAGAAGAGGAGCGGTTGACATATCCTTCAGAAGCTCTAGTTGTTAGTGTTAGACATGGTGTCACAATATTGGAGGAGACATTGACTATCTCCTGCAATCAGCCCAATATATCAACTATAGCTTCTGAAGCTATGTTACAAAATATCGATTTTTCATGGCTTTCGTGTCCCCATCACCAGGAAATGTTAATTAAAAATATAATCAAAGGTATTTGGAAAATTGGCATTCCCTGGTGGTGCAAGAGACAAAATCAAAATAATTTTAAAAAAAGGAAGGATAAATGTCAGGCTCGCAAAATGAGAGCCTTCCAACATTTATAGAATATTATCAATAAAGCTTCTCTTCCTCTTATTCGCCTATCTATTCTATTTATGCCGAATTTTCTTACTGCACAATAAAGTATCTATATTCTTACTTCGAGAGTGGGAGGAAAATAATTAAATTAAAATTTTATACTTTCTTACTCTCAGTTATTATTAAGTTTTATATATATATATATATATATACATGTTTATATTTACTTGAATTTTAATGATATCATTATTCTATATTATATCTTTATTATTCTATTTTTGTTTTAATAAAAATATATGTTTTAATTAAATTATCTCTCAATTCTTTCATTCACACCTTTAGAGTAATGTTATCTGTATTTTGATTAATTATTTCATATTAAAATACTATTGTCATTGTACATTATAATTACAGTACATTACAAACTTAACTTCCTCATGAGCCTACCTATTTTAACAACTTTCTGGCACAACCATATCAAAAACTCTTTTATATAAATAAAATAATCATTGAACATCATAACCAAGTTTTGACTCCTGAAAGAAATACAAATATAAATATTTTTTTGCTGCTCTGTCCTATTGACAAGAGCGACAACAAAATTTTTACATTTGCATTTCTTCTTAGGGTTAATATTTGCAGAGCGAATGAGATATTATTATTCAAATAGCCCGCGTTTTCTTTTCAAATTTCCCCCGCTTTCCATTCAAATTTGCCGCTGTTTTATATAGCTGACAAGAGCGCCATCTATTTTCACGACCTATTACAGTGGACCAATACCGAACACATTTTTTCTGTTGAGTTGGTCATCTCTGGTTATCTCTGCTAATATTGCTATAATTGCATCCTTATTCGACAATGATCGCTTGTATGTATTTTTCTTTGTCTTCCAATCCTTGACCCGCGTAGTAGACGGCGCTAAAGGCAAACGTTTTCTGAAAATCCGAACCAGACCGATCGTAGACGAGTTATGACGAATTCGTTCGAAATAACAAATTTGAAATGTTCACATCGCTATTGTTGATTTCCTAACCTAACCTATGGTTTTCATATTGTTGTTCGCAATTTCGCAAGTTAATTCAATTATTGTATTATTAATCAAATCGAATAAAAGTGGTTAAATATTGAATTATGTAGAAGTGAGCATAATGCAAAAGTATGTTTGTGAAGTGTGTTTCGTGATTAGAAAAGTTTTTGAATTTTGAAGAACAAAAATCTGGCAGACGGGTTTGGAAGTAAAGTGCATCCCTTATATAGGCGCTGTAATTTGGGTAATGGTCTAGTTTAGCGGCTTTTGCTATAAAAGCCCTAAAAAATCAAATGTCAGTAAAAATACATATATGGTAACATAACTTTTAATAAAATTGTGGCGGAAGACGCTATTTTTAATGATTTTTTACTAAAAAAAGCAAAAAATTGTGTTTTTGGTACTTACGACTTTTAACAGAAATTTTCGATTTGGAAATTTCTTTTCAATCCCAAATAGTATATAACCATCCTTATGCGTAAAAATAGTAAATATTTGGAGTTTAGTTCACTTCCCGCGCTTCGCTCACGACAAGTGAAGCTCTCTTACAAATTGAGCTTGCAGCTTTGACTCCAGGCGTGAGAAAACAAAAGCATAAGTAACTTTCAACACTGAACGATAAATATTTATTTACAGTAACCTTTTACTTAGAAATAAAATAATGAACAAGCTTGATACTTAAAGAGAAGGCGTTGTCGACGGCCGAGTAAACTCGCGTGTGTTGAGCCGTTGAGGTTGCAGACCAGAAGAGAGAATTCGGCTCGTCATCTCGAGCGAGAGTGTTTATCCCCTCCAGCTCCTCGGGGCGGGGGTGGATGTATGGATCACACGAAGATGTCCCGTAGTATCAGAGTTGCGCTGAGCTGCGCTTGATGGCGATGGAGGCGCCACAGTCACTCCCTCCCCAATGACCTTCGCGAAGGGAGTGAAAAGGAGACTCTCTTTTTTGCTCTGGTCTCAGTCTGCTGGGGTGTCGGGGCATCTATATGCGGGGTGTGAGACGGCGAGGACTGCTGCGGAGGGTAGCTTTCGGCTGGTGCTAAATAGGCTGGCTTGAGGTGATCGGTGGATATGGTTTTAGTTACTCCGTTGACGTCTATGACGTATGAGCGATCGTGGACCCTCTTTACTACTCGATGAGGCCCAGTGTATGGAGGCTCCAGTGGTTTTCGAACTGCGTCGATTCGCCGGAAAACGTATTCGCAGGTACGCAGGTCCTTGAAAGTGAATGGATGGTGGTCGACGTGCCTGGAAGCTGGAACTGGGCGGATAGCCTTGAAAAGACGTCGGAGATCGGCTACGAAACTTGGTGGAGCGGTCGAAGGGGACTCCTGTGGTGTGATGAATTCGCCTGGGATCCGCAGTGATGTGCCGAAAACCATCTCAGCCGGGGATGCTTGCAAATCCTCCTTGAAGGTGGTGCGGAGGCCAAGGAGGGCTGGTGCAAGGCTGCGTGTCCAAGGCGTCTCAGGTGAGCATTTTAGAGCCGCTTTTAGAGTGCGGTGCATACGCTCTACCATGCCGTTGGCTTGTGGATGATAGGGGCTGGTGTGCACATGCTTGGCTCCCACGAGGCGACTGAGCTGCTGGAAGAGGTCCGCTTCGAATTGCGTTCCCTGGTCCGAGGTAATGGTTAGGGGTGTGCCGAAAAGAGCAATCCAACCGTCGAACAGGGCACGAGCGATTGTGGGGGCCTTGGTGTCTGCGACGGGGATTGCCTGTGGCCATCGCGTGTAGCGGTCGATGATCGTCAGACAGTTTTCATAGCCCTGTGATTCCGGCAGCTTGATCAGGTCCACGTGAATGTGATCAAAGCGGCCGTCAGGGGTGTGGAAACTGCCGAACTCTGCACGATTGTGACGGTGTACCTTCGACAGTTGGCAAGGCACACACTGCTTTGCCCAGCGGAGCACGTCTTTGCGGAGGCTTGGCCAGAAATGCTTCAGCGCTACGCGCTTGGCAGTAGCTCTTCCGCTAGGGTGTGAAAGTTGGTGGACTGTGTCGAAGGCTTGGCGACGTAGCTCGGTAGGGACATATGGTCTGATGGCTCCATTGATCTCAGCGTAGACCAGCGAGTGTTCGTCTATGTCGAGGCGGTGTAGCTTGAGCCGAGGGCTGGCGAGGAGGTGTGGCAGCTGCTCGTCGGTGGCTTGTGCTGCACTGATGGTGGCTGAGTCCAGGGCAGTGGGCATGGAGACAGTCTTGACGCGGGAGAGAGCGTCAGCCACGGTGTTGTCGGCGCCAGGTGTGTAGACGAGACGAGTGTCGAATTGCGCAATGAAGTCGAGCTGTCTGCATTGACGAGGGGATGCCTTGTCGGAGCGCTGAGCCAAGGCGAAGGTGAGTGGGCGATGGTCGGTGAACACTGTGAATTGTCGGCCCTCGAGGATGCGCTGAAAGTGTTTGATGGCTGCGAACACGGCGAGCAGCTCTCTGTCATACGTGGAGTACCTCTGCTCTGTGTCTGACAGCTTCCTCGAGAAGAAACCGAGTGGAACCCAAGTACCGTCGCTGCGTTTTTGGTAAAGGGCTGCTCCTATAGCTGTATTGGAGGCATCAGTGCGTAGAGCGAGTGGGTCGGTTGGAGATAGGAAAGCAGTCGTGGCGGCGTTGGCGATGCTCTCCTTGGATTTGTGGAAGCCGTCTTCGGCTTCAGGGGTCCAGCTGAGCTTGGCCTTTTTGGTGATTGAGCCCTTGAGAAGCTCAGTGAGTGGGGCTTGGAGGGCGGCAGCGTGCGGAATACATCGGCGGTAGAAGTTGATCATCCCGATGAAACGCCGCAGCTGTGTGGAGTCCTGGGGCTTGGGAAAGTCGAGGATGGCTTTCGTCTTGGGGGCAGGCGGGCGGATTCCCTCCTTGGAGACGTGGTAGCCAGCAAAGATAACCTCCCGCTGGCCGAGGTGACACTTGTCCCAGTTGACACGGAGCTTGGCATCCTGGAGGGTGGTGAAAAGCAGGTGGAGGTGTTGCAGATGCTCTTTATGACTATCTGAGTGGACGAGGAGGTCGTCCTGGTAGCATCTGACAAACTCCAACTTTCGAAGAAGGTGGTTCATGGTACGCTGCAAGGTCTGCGCTGCGTTGCGTAGACCAAGTGGCATACCAATGAACTCGAACAGTCCGAAGGGCGTAGTAACGGCTGTCTTTTGGATATCCTCCGGTGCTACTGGGATTTGGTAGAAAGCCCGATGTAGGTCTACCACGGAGAAGACGTTGCCTTTGATCTCCTGGAGAAGATCCTCGATGATGGGCAGGGGATGACGGTCAGGCCGAGTGCAGGTGTTGAGCTGGCGATAGTCCCCAGTGGCTCGCCAGCCGCCTCCTGGCTTGGGTACCATGTGGAGTGGGCTGGCCCATTGGCTGGAAGATGGGCGGATGACACCCCGCTCGAGGAGGCTATCAAACTCCTGCTTGGCTGCTGCAAGGCGCTCACCTGACAAGCGTCGTGGCCGGGTGAATACTGGGGGGGCCTCGGTGATGATTTGGTGGTGGACTGGCAAGTCGGGCAATGAGGCCATCTCACCGGGTGACTTGGCAGCCTGCTGGAACTTGGTTTGTAGCACCCAGTATTCCTCGCCAAGCGTGCCCTCTGGGATAATGCAGGAGCTTGAAATGCTGACTGTGTGGATGTCGGGTGCTGGACCAAGGGAGCACACAGTGGAGAGGCTAGTTAGGCCATCGAGCAGGCGGCAACTTCGGAGGTCGATAAGCAGCCCATGGTGGCTGAGGGCATCGGCTCCTAGTATGGCGGTGTTGACGTCGGCGATGACGAAAGGCCATTTGAAGGGGCGTCGCAGACCCAGGTCCAAGGTCAGGTGCTGGATTCCAAAGGTTGCTATCGGGGTTGCGTTGGCTGCTTGGAGGACGAGGTCCTGTTTTTGCAGTGGCTTACCAACTAATTTCCTGGGCAGGATAGAGAGCACGGAGCCTGAATCCACTAGGAAACGGGTGTTGGTAGCGCGGTCCCATACGAAAAGTCGGCGCTCCGAGGTGGTGCCGGCGGCGGTTGCCGAGTACAGCGCCGGCAGCTCTAGTTTCCCGACCTGGGGGAGGCAGCAACATTTGCTGTAAAGCTGCATGGCTTCTTGCAGTGGACAGCCTGGGCACCGTGCTTTGAGTGGTACCAACAAAGGCCTGTATGAGGGTTGGCACCAGGTGTGGCTGAACGTTCACGACTCTGCGAACTAAAACGTGCTGTTGAGCGTCCCCGTTGTTTATGCCCCTCTCCTAAGGCTTGCAGCACCTCTCGTGTCAGTGAAGTAAGTTGCACGATGGCGAGGCGTATTGCGGAGATGTCCTGGCCCATCTGGTCAATAGAATGTTGCGGCGTGCGGTGGCTGGCTGGCCGTGGCTGATGTGATGCGGCCATGATGGAGGGGCCCATCTCCTGAGCCTCATCTGCTACGGCAGCGAGCTCCTCCAGGGTCTGCCCTTTTATTAGAAGAAGCATGCGGCGCGTCTGTGGTGGCAGTAAGTCGAGCCACTTGACTCGGATTAAGTCGTCTCCGACTCGTGAGCCAGCTAGGCTGCGCATGTGCCTCAGCAACTGGGAGGGTCTCTTGTCACCCAGCTCGACGCCAGTGAGTAGTTTATGCAACTGAGCATCTGGTGAATCTGTGAGGCGGGAAAGAATGGCTGCTTTAAGAGCAGTGAATTTACCTGTTTCAGGTGGTGAACGTATTATGTCCGACACGTCGGTGATGGTGTCATGGTCCAGGGTGGCTATTACCATGTGGTAACGACTAGCGTCGCTTGTCACATGATGCACATGGAACTGGGACTCGACTTGGAAGAACCACAGCTCGGGACTGGCTCGCCAAAAGGTTGGAAGCTTACAGTTGCTCACAGCATCTACTGTACGAGTCTCAATATGTGCCTGCTGGGGTTGGCTCTCCTCTCGTTCGGGTGTGTGGGCAGCATCATCGTTGGTGTTGGGCATCGTGAAAGCGTTGAAGAATTCAGATAGAATGCTTGCACGGCTTCGCTAGAAGATGGCGGACCGGAAAATGCACTACTATGCCACAGGACGCCACGTGGGAAAACAAGATGGCGGACGAAATGACGCGATGCTAGGAAAGTTGATAACACTTTGTGAATCAGTCTCAGAACCCTGCCGAAGTACGCGGCACTTAATGTTCACGTAAATATAACCGATGGGGGCTGCAAGAGAGTTCGGGGTCACCAATTTAGAGTTTAGTTCACTTCCCGCGCTTCGCTCACGACAAGTGAAGCTCTCTTACAAATTGAGCTTGCAGCTTTGACTCCAGGCGTGAGAAAACAAAAGCATAAGTAACTTTCAACACTGAACGATAAATATTTATTTACAGTAACCTTTTACTTAGAAATAAAATAATGAACAAGCTTGATACTTAAAGAGAAGGCGTTGTCGACGGCCGAGTAAACTCGCGTGTGTTGAGCCGTTGAAGTTGCAGACCAGAAGAGAGAATTCGGCTCGTCATCTCGAGCGAGAGTGTTTATCCCCTCCAGCTCCTCGGGGCGGGGGTGGATGTATGGATCACACGAAGATGTCCCGTGGTATCAGAGTTTGCTTGCGCCTATTGCGCTGAGCTGCGCTTGATGGCGATGGAGGCGCCACAAATATAAGTTCACAAAAAACGGATTGACGGTTGATTTATGTAGTATGTTTGACGACACGACTTGACGTTGACAGCATTGACATACGACAATTCCAACATTGCCAAAACTAATGTTTATGATATTGAACTATTGAATATCTTTAAAAATATTCAATAACGAAAGCATAAACTAAGTAGTAAGATTTTAAATGTCTAAAGGTTTAGTTCTATGTTTAAAATTTACTAAAAACTATTTTTTCATAAAAACTTGCTTTAGAGCAAAAATACGATACATATCATGGCAACTTTTGATGCTGAAAGTTATGTTATGAAAGTTATACTAACAGAGGTGCCAACATTGATATTAATTGCACTTGGTAGTTCAGGATTCAGGAGGATGTACTATATAAATCATCCGTCAATTCGTTTGATCCGACTTTTTGTGAACTTGTATTTACAATTTTCACGTATATTTTTGCTTATTTTGAAGAATGGTAATTTTCAATTGAATACAAGGATAGTTATATAATATTTGGGATTAAAAAGAAACTTCAAAATCGAAAATTTCTGCTAAAAGTCGTAAGTACCAAAAACACCATTTTTTGCCTTTTTTTAGTAACAAATCATTAAAAATAGCGTCTTCCGCCTCAGTTTTATTAAAAGTTATGGGTATATGTAACCATATATTTATTTTCACTAACATTCGATTTTTAGGGCTTTTACAGCAAAAGCCGTTAAACTAGACTATTACCGTAATTTGCAATAATCATAATCATTCTGCTCCGGAAGATTATGAATATTTTTAGAAAACTGTAAGCTACAGCTATTCAGAAATTGTACCCGTCTGCGTTGGCACAGAGATGATTGTGATAGATATTCCATCCAGTACAGGTGGGTGTTGTGTTATCTATTTTAATTTAAGGTAGAGTTTTAATAACACAAAGCAAATTGCAAGTTTATAGTTATGAAGAAGAATCGGTTTATCTTGTTTCATTTTAGATAAAATTAGATTTTGTTTTTGTTTCAGCTAGTATTATTAAAACAAGTTTTGTAGATATGTTTGATAAAGTTTTGCCTATTTCAAGTTTGTAGTTATAATTGAGAATCGTGTAATCTTGTATCATTATTGATAAAATTGGATAATGGTAAACATATATCTTTGTAGTGGTTTGATAATTCATGAAGAAAAAATGGACACCGTTTCCAAGTTGCTCTGGAATACCTACCTCGAATCAGTATCAGGATCTGAGGGTGAATTTGTTACCAATCCTTATAACAAGAAGCAGTCTGGGAGGGCTGATGAAATTGAAGGATGCCAAAATAAGAAGATTAATGGTAAAGTCTGACGACATTAACCAAACTAAGGAATAGTTTGGTTTTTGAATAACTATTATCAAGGAATGTTGCCGGAGATGTTACAATCTAATTTTAAAAATGAAGGTAAGACAATATAAAAATGTCAAAACTTATAAAATTCTTATTATTATGAATTTCAGGCATATGTTCAATCGAGAATTTATGCCATATTGTGAAGCATATTGATAATTAAAACTAAACTAACGATTTGTTGGTGTTCATGGAAGTCAATTAAGAATTAGCAATTATGCTTCGAAAACAAAGTAATTCCGCATTTTGTGAGCTAAAGAACCGTAGGACTCT
Source organism: Crioceris asparagi (assembly GCA_958507055.1). NCBI lineage: Eukaryota > Metazoa > Arthropoda > Insecta > Coleoptera > Chrysomelidae > Crioceris > Crioceris asparagi. Next base: position 21,562,777 of record OY293833.1, read on the forward strand.
TTAAAAATCTCTTATAGTTTCATGTGTTTTAATTTTTCCCATTTGCAAACAACAACCATATCTGATATACATAACCTGAAACTGTTTTCTTGTTACAACTTAACATGCTCAGAATAAATTAGACTAAGAATGGACCTATTCTTGGTTGAGCTTTAATTTGGGTTAATTTAACTCCTAATGTTAGTTTAGTTGTAGTGTTAATTTTTCTTCTATAAAAGTTTCTTAAAATGACTTATTGTTGCACCAGCGAAGCGAGGATATAATAATAATGTGTTAACAGAATAGTAAAACTTACACATACAAATAATACCTAATTATCTACTTATTTGTAGATTACCGAAGAATGAATAAGACAAGAGACAGTTATGGATAAAATATTTAAAATTGCCTAATATGGAGTTGAAAAAGTCCCATCGTATTTGTTCACAGCATTTTATAGAAGAATCTTTTGATAGAACATCTGCATCTGTGACCAGACTAAGAAGCTCTGTAGTCTGTAGACAGCATAGATAAATAACAAAGATAGATGAGCGACTGGGCCCGTCCCCACCAATAATACAAATAGTTTGTCTTCGCACCGCTTAATCGCTTTTGTCATTCTAACCTTCTTGTGTCATTCGTAATTCGTACATAGATATTATTTATCCATTATCCATTATTTATCTATGCATAATGCATTAGTAGTTTCGTAGTCGAGTGGTGATTTGTGTTTGCGTTAATTTCAGGATGTTTTAGTGATATATTGATTGTGTTTACATTAGCCGTACATTATGGTGATTGTCTGTTGTGTGGCAAGTTGCAGAAATACGCATAAAGACTGCAAAATGCACATCTTTCCAAATGATCCCGAGGTGAGTTCGTTTAACAATAAATTATGTAGGCTAAGATTCGGTTTAGGGTTGATGATATTTTCCAAAAAAATATATATTACGGGACCTGAAGCGAACAGGATGCTGGGTAGGTGAAGCTCCATGAAGGCGGACGCGAACCTATCAACGATACTGTACATAGACGTATAAATATTTTCTATATTGATATTTTCCTTGCCCTTGAAGATAATTTTCGAATTTCTTTATAGTCGCGTTGGTACGCCTTCATGGAGGTTCACCCACCCAGCACCCTTGTTCGCTCCAGGTCCCGTAACTTTCTTAGTTTGAGAGATCGCGTTAACTTTCATTTTGTGATTAGTTTCGACAACACTTTTGTACCACTATATGCAAAAAAAATCTTTGAAATAGAAGTCTACCCCACACAGCAACCCTGCTCCCTCCAGGTCCTGTAACTTCGTTATTGGAGGTTTCCGCACGTTGGGACCACTTTTAATGAATCCTTCTCATCAGAGTCGATTGACATTTTTTTTTAAATATCACCAATCCTAAACCGAATGCTTACCATTATGTGGACTTTGTAGAAGTAACTATGATAATATTTTTAAAGCGATTTAGGCGCTGGCTTGAAGCTTTGAGCTTGCATTTCCCCATCGAAAAAAGGCAAAGTCACCGAGTTTGTGACATTCATTTTTCGGAAGATTCAAAATTCGAAGTTAACCGAAATAAGACCAATTTAAAAGCAGATGCTGTCCCAACAATGTATATTTCCTGTGCTAAAAAAAAAAAATAACGGATGAGGAAATTGCAGAAATTAATGTACCGGCAGAGGAAATCCATAAAATCCTTAAAGAAAATGAAAATTTGCCTGCTGTACTCGGTAAAAGACCTGGTCAGTAGAACAGATCATTTCTGTGTAGTGCATAAACAAATAAATGTATAATATCTGTTGTTCAGGAGCTCCCCTGGAACGTGCGGACATAAAAGTACGGAAAGTGTTGTCCTCCCCAAGAACTCCGAAATATAAAACAGGTACCTACTAACACTAGCTCAATAAAAAAAGTTGCTTTATTGTAAATAATGGTGAAAGGGATGTTTTGAAACAGAGAATTATTCAACCTCGTCTTTAATATCAAAAAAATAATAAATAACAGAATGGGATAGAAGTTATAGTATCACTGTTTCTGATATTTGCTTCATATCTTATTCTTATTTACAATAGAGTATACAATAATAATTGTACTTCCAAATTTTAAGCAATCTAATTTCTTTCCCATAATTAAAAATGAAATTATTATGGTAAGGCTATTAAGTTATTTGAAATTTGTGTAAGTAATACTGAGTTCTTCGGTACATTTTTGGAGTGTTATGTGTTGGATTTAGTAATTTGAAATGTTATTTGATTGCAGATGTTAGACGGAGAATGCATCTTCTTCGGGAAGGAAACATTTCTAGAAAAAAATTGCTATCTCCAACGGCCAAACGATTTTATAAAATAGCCAAGGGGATGTTGACGACAGCGAGAAAACTTGACAAAGAAAATGCTTCGAATAAACATCGCCTTGATGAAGTAATAGATTTAATTGAATCGGGCAATTGTTTCTCCACGAAGGTTAATAAAACAACCCAACGATTCATTAACTTGCAAGTTAATAAGCAAGAAAAGCGTGACAGAGGTCGAAGATTTTCTCTTGACAAGATTTTTAGTCTATTGCTCTTAAAGCAGAGCCCGAAATGTTATAAATTATTACGAAAAACATTTGCTTTACCTTCACGAAAAACATTGATGTTGCTGCTAAATAATATACCGTTTAGCTGCGGAATTAATATGAATGTTTTGAAAGTTTTAGAGACATCTATTGCTAAAATGGATAAATTGGACCGATATTGCTGCTTGCTGTTCGATGAGCTGTCACTTGATGCATCACTTCATTTTGATCAGAAAAACAATGTCATTGCTGGTTTTGAAGATTTGGGCGTTGAGAAGAGAAAAAAAATTGCTGATCATGGGCTCGTTTTTATTGCACGTGGCATAAAGAAGAAATGGAAGCAGCCGATAAGCTACTATTTCTCAGATGGAGGGATGAATGCAGCTGATTTATCGGTTATATTGAAAGCCTCCAAGAAATGGGTTTAATTGTTGTTGCAACGGTTGGTACTATGTACTATTATCATATTATTTTTTGTTTATGAAAGTTTATGATGATATTAATTATTAATTCTCTTATTCAAGGTTTGCGATCAGCTGCAATAGTAGAGCAAAAAATATGTTAAAAGAGGCCAGTTACCGAAATCAAGTATTGGAAGGCAGAGAAAATCGATCTGTAGGGTTTTTTATTGGGGATCACGAAATCATTCCATTTTATGACCCTCCGCACCTCCTAAAAGAAATCCGAAATATTATGATTGATAGGAGAGTAAAATTTAAATGGCAGAAGCAAGAAAAGGTACTTATTTCTGTAATTGGATAGATTCCCATGATATTGTATTTTTTATGTTATTACTTCAGGTGGCTTCGTGGAGTGATATTGTCGCGACATATGAAGCCGATGTGGGTGACCACAACACGAGGTTACTGAATAGATTGACAGATGCACATGTGTATAAAGACAAGATAAAGCAAATGAAAGTCAAAAATGCAGCACAGGTTTTTTACCAAAGAGTATCGTCCGTGATGAGAGCCTTTGTCAAATTTGGTAAGAGTTAATCTGCTTCATTATCCAACAGATTCTAATATATTATATGTTAAAGGTTGTGATATCCCACCATCAGCAGATTTCCTATTATTTGTAGATCTACTATTTGATAGTGTCAATGGAGCTTCCATTTATCCAGTAGACGGGAAGTTTCTGCGATGTGTTGTAACTGAATAATCGCCTCATAAGAACTTTTGGCCTGAGGCAATTAAAGTGCTGCGGTCAATAAAATATATAAAGGATGGGAAAGACTTTATACCAGCGACCATCAAGAATTGGATTTCAACAATCCAAGGATTTATAGCTCTGTGGCAGAGGTTGAAACTTGATGGATTCAAGTTTTTCTCGCCTAGGAATGTCAACCAGGACACTTTATAAAACTTTTTTGGCTGCATAAGAAGCCACGGTGCTCGTAACATCAACCCATCTTGCACAGCCTTTGTGGCTTCTTTCAAAAGTCTCTTAGTAAACAACTTCACTGCACCACATTCACCAGGAGCAAACTGCGAACTTGATGAATCTGACGGGGCTCTCAACACACTCAGACAGTTTATTGAAGGTGATGCCGAGGTCATTGAAGGCGTTTCTACTTTGCAGCCGTACAACGACCCTGTTATGGATCCTAGTTTCAGTTTTAGCAACCCTTCAATTGTCCTTATCCAGAGCCACACCTACATGGCAGGATACTTGGCAAAAAATGTGTTAAAAGCAGTCAAAAATTGTGGTCAATGTAAGAAAATCTTAATTTGTCCCTTCGACATGGATTTACATTTATACATTTTAGAAAGGTCCTACGTACCAAAAGCCCTTATACGTACGCACACAGTTTTTGTGACCATTTTCTCTAATTTTAATGATGTATGTCATTTTTATTTACCAAAACTATGTACAGAAAGCTATATTTCTAGAAAATTAATTGACTTATGTTTAGGTCATTTAATAGTTAACTTTGAATGTAACGAACATTATTTGTTAAATATTTTTGTAACTAATGTTGTAAACTATTATATTAATACTTGGACCAAAACTGTAAATTCCATTTTAAAAGGTCTGGAAACGAGACGTGTATGTATTAATGATGTCATCAAAACTTTGGCTTATAAAAAACATTTGCAACATAAAAAGAAGAAAGAGAAAATGCATCTTTTGAAGCAGTTAAATATGTAGTTATTTGTATTTTTTACTTTTGTATTAGATTGTGTTTGTACATAACGGGATATTCGATAGAAAAAACCTATTTTCTTTCCTAATTTCTTACATATATAGTTTACTTGTGTAGAAAAATTCAATTGGAAATTTAAATTCGATACCCAAATAACTTATATGGGATACAATAGAAATGGGATTGTTGTTGATATATTCAACCATTCATGTAAAATGCTTATATCACTATTTGAAATGTTTGTAAATTTTGTAAATATAATTCTGTTCTATTAGCATGTATGTTTTTCTTTAAAAAAAACCTTAAAAAACAAAAATTTACAGAACCTCCCAAAAAAATATTCGCGAAAAATTGCCTGAACGTCATGACGTAAAACGAGTAGTGGCGAAAAATTGCCCATTTGTGTGTTTGTAGCGGCTCAAGTGATGCGAAGACAAACTATTTGTATTATTGTTGGGGACGGGCCCAGCCACTCATCTATCTTGTTCTTTATCTATGTATCTAACCTTATTTGAATTTCACTATTTCACTTCACAGAGAGAGGAGACAGAGAAGATAGATAAAATGTATAGATACGAAGACAGAGAAGACACATGGGGGTGCGCACTTTCGTTATGCGCAAACCCGATTTTTAGGTCACGACCCTGCCGTCGTTCACACCGTCACCCCCTCCTCAGGTGTTATATCTCCTGTTTAAATATCTTCTTAGACCAGACTAATAGAAAATGAAAACGCTGTCCCAACAATTGAAGATCTTCGATCAAAATCGGTACGTATTCATGATGATTGATAGTGTTTTATGATGAGTACAGTACAAAGCATAAAGATACTCTTAAAATTATAATCCTATAAATAAGTAAATAAAAAAATATCAGAATTACAAGACGAACTTTGTTAGCAAATCAACAAATAACATAATTCAACAATACATCTGAGGTTGCTGTCCCAACAATTGAAGATCTTCGATCAAAATCGGTACGTATTCATGATGATTGATAGTGTTTTATGATGAGTACAGTACAAAGCATAAAGATACTCTTAAAATTATAATCCTATAAATAAGTAAATAAAAAAATATCAGAATTACAAGACGAACTTTGTTAGCAAATCAACAAATAACATAATTCAACAATACATCTGAGGTTGCCAAGGTGAAAATTTTTTGAACACAATGCTTAATAGTAACTTAATTGTATTCCCATTAAAATTTGTAAAATTATAATTCTGTAATTCTGGATTTTTATGTCATAGTGACCTAGGTTATTTTCACGGTCGTCCACCTTATAAACATAAATAATACGAAATTATCATTTTTAATTTTGTTTTTGTGAAAAAAATATGTGTCTACTTTATATTGCCCTTAACATTTTCTAATAAAAGATAATGGAGAGTGAAAATTAAATTTTTAAATATGATTTTACAAAATTGTAAAAAACTGGTATTTCTAGAAATTTTAGGCTTTTTCGTAATATACTACAATTTTATATCTTTTTCAAACCCTCAGTTTTAGCACAGTATAAAAAAACTATACAGTATTCCAACTCTCATGGAAGGGGTAAAACCGCGCATACCAAGGCGCGCATGTGGCGGCGATGTTTTAATCTTAAAACCTTGAGAATTCAGATGCGTACGAGCAGTATTTCTGCTGCTAAGCTACCCGGTAGTACAGTGACGTTCGTGAATTCTATTTTGTATACTGATTGACCATATTATCATCTCGATTGAATTTTATAATAAGTACAATTTGTTTTTACAAAATGTCGAAATGTAGAAATGTGTGTGTTGTGAAGAATTGTAACAACAAAAGCTACAATTATGACTTTAGTTTATTTGGTTTCCCAAAAGATAAGAAAAGGTAACAACTTAAATTTACATTTATTTGTTGGTAATATCGCGTCTATTGAAATATAAGTTTCTGAACTAATTAAATATTTTCTCAAGGTGTAAAATCTGGTTACTGGCCTGTGATAGAAATGATTTGCTGGACGGATTGGAACGTGATGTATGTTCTCTCTGGTGTTGACCTGCGTCCTTCAAACTGTGTTCGGAACATTTGGCTATTTATATAAGATTTGGGATGCTTGACGCGAAAGCAGCGGCAACGGCAGAATCCATAAAAAATTGACAAATTGTTCGATTTACTAAATTCGTTTTTTGTTATAGAAATGAAAAAGTTTCTTCGTCCCTTCAAAGGAGAAGCATACCAAATTGATATAAGCTACTCGTCTGTAAGAAGAGTGCAAAAAAGAAAAAGTAATATTTTACTTCTTAAATTGAATAAACATTTATTATTTCAATCCTTTTTTGCAGATATCATGAATATCGTTTAATGGGACAGCAGCAGTTAAGAGAGGTTGATTTGGAAAGACGGATATTATTTTGTAACTGGGCTTGAGCTTTGGTCAAACAGAAAAACTTTCATTTTTATAATGCAACTGGAAATCCCCACTTCATTCCTAGAATAGACAACAAACACCGCTGCACCGTGAATGTTAAGGAAGGCGTTATGGGAGAGACTAATAGGGCCATACTTTTTTATGGATATTTGAGAGGAAATGTTTATCTAAATTTCCTGCACAATGAATTACAGGAAAATAGTAATAATTTGCCAGATTACTTACCTAATATTTCTCTATTTTTTCAATGATGGTAATAGTTTAATGTATAAAATATAGTAGCATGTCAAGGCTAACCCGATCATGAGTTTTAGATTAAAATTAGAGAGATCTTTAATATCTATTAATTTTTTGTATTTTTTTCGTAATTTCTATGTAAATTTCAATGGTCTTTCCATTGGCATAGTAAAAATACAATCCCATTTGAAAAAATGACTTATTGATGTTTATATGAAACTATTACATATTTATTTTTTGAGAAGTCCCCGTAAAATCTAAATGAAATTTTACAAGTGCAATACAATCTTCAATATTGTGACTTGATTTTGCCGGAATATTATTTATTACATCTTTTCAAGGTAAAAATTTATAAGTTTTCAAATTTAGGTAATTACATGTCAATTTTTTTCGAAAAGAATAAATAACTCGACAACTGATGGAAATAGGTCTAAATTCACATAATGAACATTATATTATTTTTTATGTAGAATCTGATAAAAAATATAAATTGTACATGTTCCATAAGGAAAAACAAAGTTGTTCTGGATTGCGACTATTTGGACAGACCCTGTATAAACGAAAATATTTTCTTTTTATCTTCCTCTTTTGGTGCCTTATCAGGTCCCCCTGACGTTAGCAATCACATTGGCGAGTTGTGCATTGTTTTCGGCTAATCTAAATAGTTGTTCGGCACTGCGTGTCCCTGTCCAATCGCAAATGATCTTCAGCCAGGACATCTGTTTCCTTCCAATGCTTCGGCTGCCTTCTATTTTGCCCTTCATTATAAGTTGAAGCACTCTGTATCGGTCACCTCTGAGTACATGCCCCAGGTATGATATCTTCCTGATCTTTATAGTGTCAAATAATTCACGAACAGCCATTGCTGTATTTAAAACTGCTTCGTTGGTCTGCCTAGCTGTACAGGGTATTCTATCTAACCACATCTCGAAATCTTCCAGGTGATTGATTGTAGCAGCCTTTAGAGTCTAGGTCTCAGTTCCATACAAAACACGGACCAATTATAACATTTTATCATTCTTTGACGTAATTTTAGGTTTAAGTTGTCTTTAGAGAAGAAGTCGTGCGAGCGGTCTCAATTCTGCACCTAATCTCTTTATCTGGGTCTAGCTGTTCCGTGATATAGCAACCAAGATATTTGAAGTGTGTAATTCTCTCGATGTTTCGTTGTTCTATCTGCAGGGAAGCATCGGCATGTGGTTGGTGTCAGTATTTTGGGTTGCATATGTTGCATAAGATGTTGATCTATGAAATAGTTGTTGTTTTATGTATGAAAGTTAATAACGGCGAGGGGCAGCAGACACAGAGAGAGTGTACGGCAGTCTTCATTGTATCCAGTTATCATGGCTCCTATTATAGATTAATTCACATTAATTAATGTTGTTTCATTTGATACCTTAACCAAACGGTCACCTGTTACATGAGTCAGTGAAATCGTCGAGAAAATAAGTGGTGAAATAACAAATAACTGGAGAAAAAGTGAAGACGCCAGCCATCCGCCATTTTGATATGCTTAGCTGAGAAAAAAAAAATGGAATTCCTACAACAGCCGAGTCCGATGTGCTTTGAAGGTGATTTAGCAGTACAATGGAAAAAAATTATCGATAATTTTGAAATGTATAGTACCGCAACAGGGATTGGAAATCGTGGAGCAGAGGTTAAAACTGCTACTTTTTTGTATGTTATTGGAGAGCAAGCGAGAGAGATATATGAAACCATGGAATTTGCTTATAAGGCGGCAAGAAATGATTACGCAATCATAAAAAGGAAATTTGAGAGTCATTTTATCCCAATGTCAAATCCAAGTGTAGAAAGAAGTAAATTTTATGGCCAAGATGAAAACTTTGATGCCTTTCTCACGAAATTGAAAAGAATAGCAGCCAATTGCAATTTTGGAGCTTTCCGTGATGAAATGTTGAAGGATCGCATAGTAGTAGGCATCAGAAACCACCGCATAAAGGACAGATTGTTACGTGAAGCCAATCTCACGCTTGTAAAAGCTGAAGAGATCTGCAGAGCCGCAGAAGTTACTGAAAAACAGATAAAGAAGTTGGCAGAGTCTACTACAAGTATGCAAGTTGACAGCGTTGTAGAGCAACGTCGAGTAGGTCTAGGCATAGCGCAATCATCGAGACAAAGAGGACGTCCAGCACAGGTACGAGGGAGGCAACCATCAAGAGGACAAGGAAGAGCAGAGAATAGTCAGGCGATAAGTAAGAACAGTCAAGCGCGAAGTGAAGGCAGTGGCAATGCATCGAGGAACCTGAGACCTAATATAAACTGCAAAAAGTGTGGTTTCAAACATCAGTCATCAAAACAGGTATGTCCTGCTCACAATAAGATTTGTAATAGATGTCATCAATATGGACATTTCTATCGCTGCTGTAATAACAAAAATCAAAGATCAGTGCAATCTGTAAATGTAGATTACGATAGCAATAATGAACTAGAAAAACTAGATAATGTTCATTCTTTCACTTATACGATAGGTAGTGTAAATGCTCAGAGTAATAAAGAATGGTGGGAAACATTAATACTGTCAGATTGTGGTAAATCAGTTAAATTTAAACTAGATACTGGGGCTCAAGTCAATGTTATTCCTAAACATATTTATGATAAGTTGAGTTTAAAATATGCAATAAAGCATTTGTCAAATGTTAAAATTACAAATTATGCAGGTAACAGACTAAAGTGCTATGGATCTATTAAGGTAAAAGTTTTGTTTAAAGAACAAATGTATAGTCTTGAATTTGTAGTTGTTGAGACTGGAAATCAAACACCTCCAATTTTAGGGTTAGACACGTTAATAAAATTAAAACTTATAAGCAGAGTTGATTCTGTTTCTGTACGAAAAGAGTCTCTGGTGAATCTACTTCATAAAAATGCTGATGTTTTTCAGGGTTTGGGCAAAATTAAAGGTAATCCTTGTGATATTACTTTAGTCAATAATTATCAGCCAGTAGTGGTGCCTTGTCGTAGAATACCATTTCGTTCAATGGATAAGTTACAAGAAACGTTGAATAAAATGATCAAAGACGAGGTAATTGTTGAGGTAAAAGAGCCGACTGAGTTTGTCAATCCTATTGTTCTCGTAAATAAGCCAAATAATCAAGGTGTTAGGATTTGCCTTGATCCTCGAAATTTAAATAAAGCTATACTATATATATAGAGATTACGAGAGATATGGCAGGTTCTAAATTTTTTACAACTTTAGATGCTAATAAGGGCTTTTGGCAAATAGAGCTTTCGAAAAAAGCTTCTGATTTAACAACATTCGCGACACCTTTTGGTAGATTTAAGTTTTTACGTTTGCCTTTTGGAATTTCATGTGCTCCAGAGATATTTCACAGGACATTTTTAAAACTTTTTGACGGCATAAACGGCGTGAAAATTTACATTGATGATATAATTATTTATGCGAAAACTGAAAATAAACATGATGAAATTTTGAAGGAAGTGCTTGATAGAGCCAGAGAAAATGGAGTTAAATTCAATAAAGAAAAATGCAAATTTGAGAAGTCAGAACTAAAGTACGTAGGTCTTGTTTTGTCAAAAGAAGGGATAAAAATTGATCCTGATAAGGTTGAGGCTATTTAACAAATAAAATCACCAGAGAACGCGAAATCTTTAGCTAGATTCTTAGGCATGATTACATACGTGTGCAAGTTTATTCCGAATTTAGCTGAAAAAACAAGAATTTTGAGAAAACTCTTACGTAAAGATACGGTGTTTCTGTGGACGAGTACACATGAGTTAGATTTCCAAAACTTGAAAAGAGCTTTGTCTTCAGCGCCAGTTTTGAGATTTTTTGATGCTAAAAAAGAGCTAACTCTATCTGTGGACAGTTCTAAAGATGGCCTGGGTGCTGTGATTCTTCAAGATGGTGCTCCGATAGCATATGCATCAAAATCATTGAACAAAACACAGGAAATGTACGCAATGATTGAAAAAGAGGCTTTAGCCATAGCATTTGGGTGTCAACGTTTTCACCAATATTTGTATGGCAAGAAATTTTTGGTTGAAAGTGACCACAAACCGTTGGAAACAATTTTTAAGAAGTCACTAAATCAATGTCCTTTGCGAATACAACGTTTACGCATAACTTTACAAATGTACGACTTTTCTGACTTACAAAAGTGGAGCGAAATTATATTTTGCTGATGCATTTTCCAGAGCACACTATAATGATCCAGATTTTGAAATCGTTGAAAACAGTGTTGAAACACAGGTAGATTTTCTTCAATATACTGATATAAGCCCAGAAAAATTCACGAAGATTGAAATCGAGTCGAATAAAGATCAAGAAATTCAAACTTTGAAACAAATAATTATAAATGAATGGCTCTTGGAAAAGAGAGTTATACATGATTTGGTAAAGCCTTATTGGAGATGGAAGGATCAGTTAACCATTGCAAACAATCTTTTATTTAAAGACACACAAGTAGTCATACCAAAGAGCATGCGTGTTGAGATTGTTGATAAATTACATTATCCTCATTTAGGCATAGAAAAAACTTGTTTGAAGGCTAATGAATTGGTGTTTTGGCCAGGAATGATTAGCCAAATTATAGACAAGATTAAAAATTGTCCGACCTGTTTACGTTTTAGCAGATCTACACAAAATGAATCCATTATACAAAAAGATATTCCTGTTCGTCCCTGGGAAGTGATATCCGCAGATTTGTTCCATTTTAGAGGAGATGAGTATCTGTTAGTAGTGGATGAGTTTTCAAAATTCCCGGAATTGTGTTGCCTACATAAAAATACGACAGCCAGTCGAGTGATCACTGAATTTAAGTCAATTTTTGCGAGGCATGGTAAGGCTAACATCTTGTATACACAATTTAAAATGTTTGTAAAGGATTGGGAAATCAGTCATAAAACGAGCTCTCCTCATTACCCACAATCAAACGGATTCATTGAACGTCATGTCCAAATTATTAAGAAAATGTTGCTGAAGGCTTTTTACGATGATAAAGATATTTATTCAACACTTTTAGAGTATCGCAATACTCCTATCAGTAAATTTATACCGTCACCCGCTGAGCTACTGTTTGGCAGAGTTAAGGGTCAAGTTCCTATTGACGAATCATTATTAACACCCAATTTTGAGGTGGATTCATCCAGACAGTCTTTTAACAATCAAAAGGGTAAAGAAAGGAAATATTATAATAATATAATATTATAATAAGTTAAAGATTTAAGTAATTTGAAGCCTGGTGATAAAGTAGTGATTCAAGATAGTAATACAAAATTGTGGGAACCTGGTATTATTGTCAAACAGGATAGTTTTAGACCTAGAGCTTATCATGTTAAATTTAATAAAAATGATAATGTCTTAAGTCGTAATAGCAAATTTCTGAAGCCTATTGATAAAGATAATTTTAATGTACAAAATGATGAGTTGTTTGAGAAAATGATTGACTATGAACTTCTTAATAACGAGACGGTAAATCAAAAGGAATTAAATGACACTGGCTCTAATGATAATGAATTCCTAGTTGATAATACCGAGATTAATGTTAATAAAACAATTGAGACTAATACCCCAAAGGTGGTCAACCATCCTATTGTAACTAATCCTTATGAAAGACCAAGACGGGTCATACGAAGACCTAACTATTTGAGAGATTATGTCTCATAATTGCTTGTTTTAAGTTTTTCTATTGTATAACTTTTGAAATCATCCTTATGTTTTATTATGTTTATTCTAAATAAAATTTAAGTTTTGTTCTGATTATATGGGGGAGATGTCAGTATATTGGGTTGCATATGTTGCATAAGATGTTGATCTATGAAATAGTTGTTGTTTTATGTATGAAAGGTAATAACGGCGAGGGGCAGCAGAGAGAGAGTGTACGGCAGTCTTCATTGTATCCAGTTATCATGGCTCCTATTAGAGATTAATTCACATTAATTAATGTTGTTTCATTTGATACCTTAACCAAACGGTCACCTGTTACAGTTGGCGACTGAGTATCATAAATTATGTCTTAGTTACATTCATTTTCAGTCCCATTTCTCTCACTGTGGTGTTTACCCAATCCAATAATTCTTGAAGGCCCTGGATACTATCACACAAGATGGCCGTGTCGTCTGCATATCGAATATTATTAATTAGTTCACCGTTGATCTTTACTCCCAGGTCTTTATCTTACAAAGCTTGTTCAAAGATTATATCCGAGTAGGTGTTGAACAATAGCGGGGATAGAATGCATCCCTGTCTGTCGCTTCGTTGGATGCTACACTCATCCAGTAGTAATAAACATCATTGAAAAACTGAACCAGAGAACCGATGTGGTCTTCGTGGAGCCGTTTTTATGGCATGGACGACTTCGGATTTTAAGATTTCTGGGCCCTCATCTTGGTTTACATTGTCTTGCTTGCTTGGTCTGTTGTATTTAAATAATTCACTCACATATTTACTCCATACTTCTAGGATTTCACTTTCATCAATAATAGTTTTTCTCTTACTATCCACTAGTATGTTAGTGGCTTTCTTGTTATACAAGCCAGCAGCTTCCCAAACATTCTTGTACATGTTAAACGTGTCATGATTCCTTTCGAACTCCACCATCCGATTTTTTTGTTTTATTTCTCTTTGTTTTCTCCTGTATTCCTCTGTTTTATCCTTGTATTCTGTTCTTTGTTCCATAAGGTCTAGTATTTCTTGCGTCATCCATTGTTGTTTCTTGTGTCTGGTTGTTAATCTATGTTCTTCCAATATTTTGTTTATATGTTCACGAAATAATTTCCATGTCTCCTCGACACCTCCAGCTGTTCTCATTTCTTTCATATAATCGTTCACATCTTTTTCAATTTTACTCTTGTTGACGTCTGAAATATTAAGTTTGTTTTGTTGGTGTTTCTTTTTTGTATGTTTTAGCTTGATTTATATGTCTGCGACTAAAGTGTTGTGGTCAGACCCAATGTCCACTCCAGGATATGTTGTAACTCTGTTGGTAAAAATGTAATCTATTTGGTTTCTTACTATATGTGTCGGATTATCTTCAGGGCTTCTCCAAGTATATAGCCTACGTTGATGTAGCTTATATCATGTGTTCGTTACTACTAAATTGTGTTCTTGGCAAAATCAAACAATCTGTCACCTCATTCATTGCTCTCTCCCAAGCCAAACTCTCATATTAGATCCGATCTACGGCCTTTACCAATTTTGGCATTAAAATTACCAATTAGATATGTGATTTCGTTGCTTTTTAGGCTTTTTATTGTCATACTAAGTTGGTTATACAAAGTTTTTACCTCGTCATACTTTTTTTCTGCAGTAGGAGCATATATACTTGTATTAGGTTGATATTAAATGGATATGCGTGTAGTTGTAACAGTATTATTCTGTCGTTTACTGGAACAAAGTTAAGGTCATATCTCTCAATTCCGATGTTACGAAAACTACTCCGTTTCTATGTTTTGGGTCCTCATTATCGCTCCCGGAGTAATATAGTATACCACTTTTGTGTCTGAACCAGTCCACCTTAGTTCACTTACTCTAGAGAGAGCATACAATAAAGAGAGTGTCAGATTCCATGTAAATAGTTGAGACCCTGTGGAGCCAGCGCCACCGACTTGGTCCCACATGAACTAAGAAAACAGCGCGAGATTTTGAATGCGAACTCTGCCATTTCACTCGCAAAAATGCAAATATTGTTGCGTATGCGGGTTCGCAGATAAGTGAGACTAATTTAGTGTTGTTAAATCAACTTTATTTACACTCGAAATAATATAAATTACAACTTAACTTTACTATATTCTCTCTAACTTACTCGGACTATTCTATTTATTCACACTGTCTTTTACATTCTGTCTTGTTGCCGAAAATTCTCCCATATATATATCCGACAAAGGATCCAGAGCATTCGAGCGGCTTCTGGTCTTTGATTCGAAAGCCGCCACTAGACGCTTCTCGAAATTCCTTTGTCGGCAATTTAAGAGTAGATGCCGACCTGCTGCCGTCGCTCTCTTTGTAAACGCCGCTTTCGGTATTTCCAAGCACAGCATATATATCGCGCTTACTTCAAACGGATGCCGCCAATACCAGTGGCTGTTCCCCTTGCACGTTACACTGCTCCCTCCCTTAAAGCTGTTCGCCCCGAACAGCTTCTTCCGTTTGTCTCCAGACCGGTGGATTATCTCCTCGATACGGACTCAGTCTTTCCACGTGCACCACTTTTGGCTTGGCTCTTGGCGAAAGTTGGATCCTGTACACCAAGTCATTAATCTTTTTGACAAGGCGATATGGTCCTTCCCAAGGTCTTTGCAACTTCGGACTTAATCCTCTCCTTCGCTGTGACTAGTACAACCAAACTGCATCGCCTTCGTTAAAAGAGCTTAATGACTGCCTTTTGTCAAGTCTCATCTTCAACTGAAGCTTTTGTCTGGCAAAATCGTAGACCACTCTAAGTCGCTCATGTAGGTCAGCTACTTCATGATTGTCGGCTGATGGTCTGCCAAACATCAGATCTACGGGGAGCATTTCTCTTCCAGACAACAACATCGATGGTGTATAGCCAGTAGATTCATGCTGGGAACTTCGGTAGGCCAGGAGAAAGAGAGGTACCAGTTTATCCCAGTTACGTTGGTGCTCATCCACAAATATTGAGAGGTATTGATTGATGGTCCTATTGTGCCTCTCAACCATTCCATCTGACTGTGGATGAAGTGGGGTTGTTCGTGTTTTTCGTATCCCCAGCAACCTCAGTAACTGCGTCCATACTTCGGATTCAAAATTTCTAAAATAGTCCATGGCGACCATGATGTACTTATTTCCAGAATCTGTCGTAGGGAATGGTCCTGCAGTGTCCACCGCAATTCTTTCCCAAGGTTCACCTGACAGATACTGCTTCATTTTCCCTCGGGATCGTGTCTTCGGACCCTTCTTAGAAGCACAGAGGTCACACCTTCTGCACCATTCTTCCACATCTCTTCGACAGTTGATCCAATAATACCGCTCTTTCACACGTGCCAGTGTTCTATTTACTCCAAAATGGCCTCCACTGCGACTGCCATGCAGTTCACGAAGTACTTCAGCTACCATTGTTCGGGGTACAACGGTTTAATACACAATGCTCCTACCATCTGGACTTTCCCATTTACGAGTGATCAAGTCAGCCCGTAAGCACAACGAATCCCACAGAGCCCAGTACCCCTTGACTGTCTGATCAAATCTGGATATTTCTTGCCACTCAGGTCGTCGCTTTTGGTCTCGCCAGCCCCGTAGTATCGTCAAATCTTTGTCAGCGATTTGTTCTTTTCTAAAGTTGTCTCTCGTGATTTCCTCAGTAATATCCGTTTCTTCACTCCTAATCTGCATTTGTTGGATATGTACAACATCCTCGGCTGTTTCTCTTTGTTCCTGTCTGACAGAATTTACAGGAACTGCCACAAGGTCTTCGTGACAAGCTGTCAGCGTTGGCGTGACTTCTTCCTTAGCGGTGTTTAATTTGAGAGTCGTAACTCTGCAGTTTTTCCAGCCAACGCGCTATCTGTCCCTCCGGATTTTTGAAATTCAGCAGCCACTGTAGTGCAGAGTGATCTGTTCTTACTAAAAATTTCCGTCCATAGAGAAAACTGTGGTAATGTTCTATGGATCATACAACCGCTAGCAGCTCCTTCCGGGTCACACACTGGTTTCACTCTGCTTTTCCCAACGTTTTACTGAAATATCCAATTACAGCTTCTTCGCCATTCTGAATTTGGGAAAGAACAGCTCCTATTCCACTTTGTGAAGCGTCAGTGTCTAACACGAACAATCCTTCGTCCAAGGGATATGCAAGAACAGGAGCACTGGTCAAACGGTTTTTCAGCTCAAGCAACGACTGTTGACATTCTGGTGACCAGTCAAAGTGGGAGTTTTTTTCGGTTAATTGATGTAGTGGCTTCGCAATTTTCCCAAAATCTTAACTGCTGAGTCCCAAAAAGCTTCTAACTTCGTGCTTGTTCTTTGGTCTGGGCCAATCTCGCACTGCCTGAACTTTTTCTGGATCGGTCTCGATTCCTTTCGATGATACGACATGTCCGAGAAAGTTGACTTTTTCCTGGAATAGAACGCATTTCTTTGGATTCCGCTGGAGATTAGCACTTCGGATCCTGGCGAATACTTTCTTTAGATTCGATTGATGTTCGTCGAAATCTTTGCCAATCACCGTTACATCATCCAAGTACACCAGGCAGGTCTCCCAAGTTAGTCTTCGCAGAACTAATTACATTAACCAAAAGTGGCAGGCGCATTACATAATCCAAACGGTATAAAATTAAATTGATACAAGCCGTTTCCAGCTGTAAAGGCCGTTTTCTCTTTATCTTCTTTGTTTAGCTCTACCTGCCAATATCCACTTTTCAGGTCCAGAGTTGAGAACCACCTGGATCCGGCTAAGGTGTTTAAGGTATCGTCAATTCGGGGTAATGGGTAGCTGTCCTTCTTCGTAACATCATTTAACCTCCTGTAATCCACACAGAACCTCGTCGAACTATCCTTCTTCGTCACCAGCACAACTGGTGATGACCAAGGACTGCTGGATTCTTCTATGAGGCCATCCTTCAGCATTTCTTGAACCATGGTGTTAACTTGCTGTTGTTTTACGAAAGGAAGTCTTCGCGGAGGTTGGCGAATAGGTAGAGCATTTCCCGTGTTAATCCGATGTTCGACTAAATTCGTTTGCCCTGTAATTTTTCCTTGTACGAAAATATCAGCTTTTTGCTTTACAAACTCGATAGCCTTTTTCTATTCCTGTTCGCTAAGATGTTTCCAGGTCTTCTTGAAACTCTCCATTAGCTCTTGGGACAAATGTACATCTTTTGAAACGGGTTCCTCTTGCTCACATCTTGTTACACGGGAGACTGGCGAACAGGTACCGATTACTTCCCCTTTCTTCAATGTCATTCTGTTTACAGATAGATTGGCTACCCTCACTGCAATAATGTCGTTGGAATTAACTAAGCACCTAGCCAAAAGAGTCCCGTTATCTTTGTTCTCGTTTGGTTCAAAAACCATAGTGTTAACTCCTTCCAGTTGTTTTTCTAGGTGCGCCTTCACGATCTTCTCACTATTTCCAGGTATTCGTGTATCTTCGGTGACGATTATTTTAACAGGACAGTTCTTGTTTGAAGATGCTGAGAAAAATATTTCCTCGTTGCCCACTCTCAACATTCTGTTTTTAAAGTCCACTGTGATAAAATTAAAGGTTTCCAAAACGTCTAAGCCTACTATAAATTCATCCACTATGTCAGCCACGATTGCATTAATCTTTACTTTTGCCTTGCCAATTTCCAAAGTAGTGGTGGTCTCTCCAAAAACATTTATCAGATCTCCTTTTGCAGTTTCCAGTATTGGCTTGATGTTGTGCTGCACGATAGATTCTTCTAGACCACTGATCTTGTTGCCCCCGTGTCAATGGTCAGATCGCATTTCTTGCTGTTGATAAAACCTTGGACAACGAGGCTCTCGCAGTTCTTCTTAATGGAGCGCAAATGTAACTTGGGGGCTTGATAATCAGTGGTCGCCAGTGTTCGCCCCCTTACACTGGCGAGGTGGAGTTTTCCTGAAGTCGGGTATTCTCTTTCTGAACATTTCGTTCTTCAGATCTGGGTCGTCGCCTGCAGTTTCTACTTATATGTCCCTCTCGGTTGCAATTGTAACACTTAATCAGTTTTCTATATCCGGACTCCTTGCCACCTCGAGAGCAGAATTTCTGGAACATCGCCTCCAGCTTTTTAAAGCAATCTGCATTGTCTTGCGGTTCCTCTGACACCCTGACTTCTCTTACTTTGCTTCGACGATTCATCGAAGCATTTTTGGCAGCTTCGTATTCCAGTGCCTCGACAACTGTTTCGGCTAAGGTGTTATGCCTACTTAGTCTCAACGCTTGCTGCATGTCGATATCTCGAACTCCATCGATGAAGTATTGGACACTAATTTGCTCGATAAATCCCCAGCAACCTCAGTAACTGCGTCCATACTTCGGATTCAAAATTTCTAAAATAGTCCATGGCGACCATGATGTACTTATTTCCAGAATCTGTCGTAGGGAATGGTCCTGCAGTGTCCACCGCAATTCTTTCCCAAGGTTCACCTGACAGATACTGCTTCATTTTCCCTCGGGATCGTGTCTTCGGACCCTTCTTAGAAGCACAGAGGTCACACCTTCTGCACCATTCTTCCACATCTCTTCGACAGTTGATCCAATAATACCGCTCTTTCACACGTGCCAGTGTTCTATTTACTCCAAAATGGCCTCCACTGCGACTGCCATGCAGTTCACGAAGTACTTCAGCTACCATTGTTCGGGGTACAACGGTTTAATACACAATGCTCCTACCATCTGGACTTTCCCATTTACGAGTGATCAAGTCAGCCCGTAAGCACAACGAATCCCACAGAGCCCAGTACCCCTTGACTGTCTGATCAAATCTGGATATTTCTTGCCACTCAGGTCGTCGCTTTTGGTCTCGCCAGCCCCGTAGTATCGTCAAATCTTTGTCAGCGATTTGTTCTTTTCTAAAGTTGTCTCTCGTGATTTCCTCAGTAATATCCGTTTCTTCACTCCTAATCTGCATTTGTTGGATATGTACAACATCCTCGGCTGTTTCTCTTTGTTCCTGTCTGACAGAATTTACAGGAACTGCCACAAGGTCTTCGTGACAAGCTGTCAGCGTTGGCGTGACTTCTTCCTTAGCGGTGTTTAATTTGAGAGTCGTAACTCTGCAGTTTTTCCAGCCAACGCGCTATCTGTCCCTCCGGATTTTTGAAATTCAGCAGCCACTGTAGTGCAGAGTGATCTGTTCTTACTAAAAATTTCCGTCCATAGAGAAAACTGTGGTAATGTTCTATGGATCATACAACCGCTAGCAGCTCCTTCCGGGTCACACACTGGTTTCACTCTGCTTTTCCCAACGTTTTACTGAAATATCCAATTACAGCTTCTTCGCCATTCTGAATTTGGGAAAGAACAGCTCCTATTCCACTTTGTGAAGCGTCAGTGTCTAACACGAACAATCCTTCGTCCAAGGGATATGCAAGAACAGGAGCACTGGTCAAACGGTTTTTCAGCTCAAGCAACGACTGTTGACATTCTGGTGACCAGTCAAAGTGGGAGTTTTTTTCGGTTAATTGATGTAGTGGCTTCGCAATTTTCCCAAAATCTTAACTGCTGAGTCCCAAAAAGCTTCTAACTTCGTGCTTGTTCTTTGGTCTGGGCCAATCTCGCACTGCCTGAACTTTTTCTGGATCGGTCTCGATTCCTTTCGATGATACGACATGTCCGAGAAAGTTGACTTTTTCCTGGAATAGAACGCATTTCTTTGGATTCCGCTGGAGATTAGCACTTCGGATCCTGGCGAATACTTTCTTTAGATTCGATTGATGTTCGTCGAAATCTTTGCCAATCACCGTTACATCATCCAAGTACACCAGGCAGGTCTCCCAAGTTAGTCTTCGCAGAACTAATTACATTAACCAAAAGTGGCAGGCGCATTACATAATCCAAACGGTATAAAATTAAATTGATACAAGCCGTTTCCAGCTGTAAAGGCCGTTTTCTCTTTATCTTCTTTGTTTAGCTCTACCTGCCAATATCCACTTTTCAGGTCCAGAGTTGAGAACCACCTGGATCCGGCTAAGGTGTTTAAGGTATCGTCAATTCGGGGTAATGGGTAGCTGTCCTTCTTCGTAACATCATTTAACCTCCTGTAATCCACACAGAACCTCGTCGAACTATCCTTCTTCGTCACCAGCACAACTGGTGATGACCAAGGACTGCTGGATTCTTCTATGAGGCCATCCTTCAGCATTTCTTGAACCATGGTGTTAACTTGCTGTTGTTTTACGAAAGGAAGTCTTCGCGGAGGTTGGCGAATAGGTAGAGCATTTCCCGTGTTAATCCGATGTTCGACTAAATTCGTTTGCCCTGTAATTTTTCCTTGTACGAAAATATCAGCTTTTTGCTTTACAAACTCGATAGCCTTTTTCTATTCCTGTTCGCTAAGATGTTTCCAGGTCTTCTTGAAACTCTCCATTAGCTCTTGGGACAAATGTACATCTTTTGAAACGGGTTCCTCTTGCTCACATCTTGTTACACGGGAGACTGGCGAACAGGTACCGATTACTTCCCCTTTCTTCAATGTCATTCTGTTTACAGATAGATTGGCTACCCTCACTGCAATAATGTCGTTGGAATTAACTAAGCACCTAGCCAAAAGAGTCCCGTTATCTTTGTTCTCGTTTGGTTCAAAAACCATAGTGTTAACTCCTTCCAGTTGTTTTTCTAGGTGCGCCTTCACGATCTTCTCACTATTTCCAGGTATTCGTGTATCTTCGGTGACGATTATTTTAACAGGACAGTTCTTGTTTGAAGATGCTGAGAAAAATATTTCCTCGTTGCCCACTCTCAACATTCTGTTTTTAAAGTCCACTGTGATAAAATTAAAGGTTTCCAAAACGTCTAAGCCTACTATAAATTCATCCACTATGTCAGCCACGATTGCATTAATCTTTACTTTTGCCTTGCCAATTTCCAAAGTAGTGGTGGTCTCTCCAAAAACATTTATCAGATCTCCTTTTGCAGTTTCCAGTATTGGCTTGATGTTGTGCTGCACGATAGATTCTTCTAGACCACTGATCTTGTTGCCCCCGTGTCAATGGTCAGATCGCATTTCTTGCTGTTGATAAAACCTTGGACAACGAGGCTCTCGCAGTTCTTCTTAATGGAGCGCAAATGTAACTTGGGGGCTTGATAATCAGTGGTCGCCAGTGTTCGCCCCCTTACACTGGCGAGGTGGAGTTTTCCTGAAGTCGGGTATTCTCTTTCTGAACATTTCGTTCTTCAGATCTGGGTCGTCGCCTGCAGTTTCTACTTATATGTCCCTCTCGGTTGCAATTGTAACACTTAATCAGTTTTCTATATCCGGACTCCTTGCCACCTCGAGAGCAGAATTTCTGGAACATCGCCTCCAGCTTTTTAAAGCAATCTGCATTGTCTTGCGGTTCCTCTGACACCCTGACTTCTCTTACTTTGCTTCGACGATTCATCGAAGCATTTTTGGCAGCTTCGTATTCCAGTGCCTCGACAACTGTTTCGGCTAAGGTGTTATGCCTACTTAGTCTCAACGCTTGCTGCATGTCGATATCTCGAACTCCATCGATGAAGTATTGGACACTAATTTGCTCGATAAATTCGTCAGGGGTCTGTGGATAAGCCAGTCGCACCATGCTCTCAATGCAACTGCTGAATTCCTGCAGTGACTCCGTTAAACCTTGAGTTCTGCTCTTCAGCTGGCTCTGATACACTTGGCTAAGATATTTTTTGCCGTATCTTAGCTCCAAGGCACCCGCAACAGCCGAATAATCAGTTTGTTTGATTTCAGGAATGTTTTGAAGTATTTCAAGCGCCTTTCCTTGCAAAGCCAATACTAACGCCGTTGCTTTCTGCTGATGATCCCATCCATTCGCACTGGCTGCAGCCTCAAACTGACGTTTGTACATAGCCCAGGATATTTCGCCGTCAAACGTTGGTGGTTTAAGTTTTTCATTGGTTGTTTTGATCGCCGACGTGTCCAATTTGCTACTTTCGTCTTGGTTGGTATCTCGCATTTTCTTCATCTCTTTCTCTAGTATTCGGTACTTTTTCTCAAACTCTTCTGGAACTGTCCCAACGTCTTCTCGTACTGTTCCAATTTCTTCTCGAACTGTCCCAATTTCTTCTCGTACTTCTTGTTTTACGGTCTCGATCTCTTGATGGACATTTCGGAACTATCCTGCAATCTGCTCGAAATCTCTCTGTCGTCGTACTTCTTCTTCTTTCTTTTCTTGTTGTCGTCGTTCTTCTTTTTTCTGTTCTTCTCGCAGCCTTCGCTCCTCCTCTTCTTTCTTATCTTGTTGTCGCAGTTCTTCTTGTTTTCTCGAAAAATCGGAGAATAACTTAGTTGTTCTTCCATTTTTTCTGTCTGCTTACGGGTGTTCACCATAGACAAAAGCCTCTTCACTCACTTATCCCTCTTCTAACACCAAATTGTTGCGTATGCGGGTTCGCAGATAAGTGAGACTAATTTAGTGTTATTAAATTATTTTTTTACACTCGAAATAATATAAATTAAAACTTAACTTTACTATATTCTCTCTAACTTACTCGGACTATTCTATTTATTCACACTGTCTTTTACATTCTGTCTTCTTGCCGAAAATTCTCCCATATATATATCCGACAAAGGATCCAGAGCATTCGAGTGGCTTCTGGTCTTTGATTCGAAAGCCGCCACTAGACGCTTCTCGAAATTCCTTTGTCGGAAATTTAAGAGTAGATGCGGACCTGCTGCCGTCGCTCTCTTTGTAAACGCCGCTTTCGGTATTTCCAACCACAGCATATATCTCGCGCTTACTTCAAACGGATGCCGCCACTTTGTAGCCAATACCGGCAGCTGTTCCCCTTGCACCTTACAATATATTGCTGTTATGAATGGGTATATGAAATGAAACTAATAAAACTTTTGCAATAATTTATTTAAATATATATATATATATATTACAACTGTATAAATAAACTCAGTGGCAGAAAAATTGTGTAAGCAATAATAAATACATTATATTACAAAATTCTACCCTAATTTATAACAAATTTATCAACAATGTATAAGAAAAGATTTCTTAATAATTAATAGTAATTGGAAATTGCAGGAGCAAAGCAGGAGCGCTACCGTCGCCGATGTATGATTAAGCAAGGACATTGAGACTATGTCTTTCCTACTCATTTGACTCTACGTTTTTAGGAAAAAGTCCTGAGACGTATGTTCTGTGCCGTTCTTTCAAATATAGACATTAACGGTCAAATTAATATCAACAAACATAACCAAATATATTGCACACAAGCCAGAGGTCAATGACTTATTTAATTAATAATAATAATCTAAATTCAATGTTAGTGGAGACAAGAAGCCGTGAATTTGCTACACTTCAATAAATTTAGCTTCAACTTAATAAATTGCTCTTCATATAATTTCTTTATGATTTTCAAGATTTTAAAAGAATGAAGATGAAATTACCGTGAAGGCGAGCCAGAATATGAATGTATAGAAGAGATTATTTCGGTCTTGGTGGTTTGATAGATATCATTTTTAAAGATTTGAGAATAGAATAAACCAAGTATTGCTATTCCTGGAAGGAACTGTATCCCCAAAGAAAGAAAAATACATCCTAGTGTTACATAGTCTTAATAAGGATATTGGTAAGTACCCTGTTATTGGCTTGTACAATTGTGAATACGTCTTGTAGACTAGGTACATTTTTTCATCATGGTTACGCAGATACATCTTGCGATAAACTTTTTTTTTGTTATACATTCTATGATAAAGACTATATTTTTTTTCAGTTTTCCTGATAATTACATCGACAACAGACCGTAATGGTTTAGGATTGTGGGCCGAGGGCATAGAATTCACTTTGAAAGGAATTTATATCTGAAACTGTGAAGATCATTTTGATGTTAGAGACCAGTACAAGTATAAATGGAACTCTACGAATACTACACCTGATGAAAACATTCATACGAAACAGGTAGGTACTTTCTGCATACATATCATCATCTTGAAAAGATGTGAAGAGTGATTCTTAAAAGAGATCTCAGTATTCAACGGTTTACTTGTTTGGACTATTCATATATCGTATTGAATGATTTTTTAAATATATCTACAGAAATATAATTAAAAAGTCATGTGATGATATATATAGGTCTTCGTTTAATAATATGAAAGCGAAAAGGCCATCATGATCTTCACAGAATATAGTACTTGCGTTAACTTACTAACGTGGACCTAAATGGTTGTATTTGTTATATGTTCAAAGTTAATATTTAGTCGTAGGTATAATCATGAATTTTAATTATGGTTCCTGTTATTTAATGTTTGTTTGGATATATTTCAAGGTATTTGTTTGTTTTTGATATACTTAAGATTGTTTGTATCTTCTTCCTTTATTTGTTGTTTTTGTTATATTTTCAGAGTTATTATTTATTTGTTCTGTACTACTATAGCTATATACTTTCTGTTAGTTAATAGTTGTTTTTATATATTGAAAGTTACTTTGTATTTGTTTTTGACATAGTTTAGAAACTCTTTCTATTTTTTTGACCGTTATACCTAATCTGTACCTCAATATTCCGTGCAACTTCTCTTCAATACTGGCGAGATATAGTTCTACAACTGCTCACTGGCTCTTGCCGAATGAAAGAACATAATTTTAGTCAATCATTAAATTCAAACATTTCATTATTGATCAAGAAGAGCTCCATTTGTATCCTTATATGCATCCTGCAATTTCCAATTACTATTAATTATTAAGCTCGGCTTCAATCAAAGAATTTTATTGAATATATGGCTGCATCCCCAAGAACATCTTTATATATATATATATATATATATATATATATATATATATATATATATATATATATATATATGTTATATGTGATTATCATTATTAATTAATTAAAATATAAATAACATCGTAATATTCTGAAAGTCACCTAAAGGTCTTTCATATCAATCTCATACGACAGCACTTCTTGAAACAATGACGATTCATAAAGACCCTTGAGTTGTAAACACCACATAAACAGTCAGCAATCCTATTGTTAATTGATACTTGTTTATTTCTTTAAAAACCGCTAACGAAATGTCGCGACTAGGGAAACAACTACCCATTGTAATTTGTTTATTGTTCTATTATTAAGAATGCTGAATCTTCAGAATTTAACATATAAATAATTGAATTTCAAGAGAAGAACTCACTCTTGAATAATTAGTGTAACTAGATTCATGTAGTCACTTTGTCATTCAAATAACCAAGAAATAAGTTTGTAATTTGTAACCAAATAAATAATTATTTTTAAAAAAGTTAATTTTGCTCAGTGCAATCTAACAAAATTGGCGCAGTCAGTAGGAATCCTCAACGCTGGTGAAACAAGGCCTACTAAGAAGTTTCCCCTCATCACCAACGGTAGTTTCCAAACCTTCAAGGAAGAACCGCAGCCCAAGGAAGAAATCAAATAAGAAGACGAAACCAAGGTACTACATCATTGATAGAACACGCGAACGCTCACTGTTGATGGTGGTATCTGAAATTTCAACTTCAACCAAGATCCAGGATCTGTGCACGTCGAGAGAACAAGGAAAACGAACCTAACTGGAGACGGCAGATTCTAAGCACTTCAGAAGAAGACAACTCTAATGATTGTCTTACTGTAAGTGAATCATTTCGTAATTAATAGTCAATTCAAACTTAAACTGTTCGATTATCTATTATCCTCCAAACCATTTACCTATAAAACTTTCTAAGCGTACCTTAGCTTACTCATATTTCATTTAAATATAAAAATATTAAAATGGAAAATAACGCAGTTAACGAAAACGAAAATCCAATAAACGAACCGGAAGTAGAACCATATAAATTATCAGAGATATTCTGCATAGTCCCTGAATTTGAAGGTGACCAAATATTTTTGGGAACTTTTCTTAATGCTTGCGATTGTGCCTACAACATGTCCACAATCGATCAGAAAAAAACTTTTAGTAATTCATATCAAAAATAAGTTGAGAGGTAGAGCAGCTCAATTGATAAGCTCAAGAAACCCCCAATCTTATTTGGAGATAAGGCAATTATTAAACCTACATTTTGGCGATTCCCGAGACCTTTCCTCACTAATCCAAGACCTTCAAAGACTTATTACTACCTAATGAATCCGTACTTACATTTTTCAATAGACTCCAAGTCTTAAATGCAAAAATGCATGCCAGTATTCAAAAGCCAACAAATTTAACAGCACCACAAAAAGCAGCACAAGAAATTTAGATTGATACCATGGCCCTAAACACCCTCTTAACTGGTCTTGAACCACGTTTAGGTCAGTTAATAAGAGCTAGTCAACCCACAAATCTCTTAGAAGCACAAATTAGAATTCGAAGAGAATTGCAATTGTCCTATTTTGAACATCAAAAATTCAACAAACCGAATAACAATCGGAATAAACCTCAAAACACTACTCCAATCAGGAAACCACAAACCCAAACATTAAAATGTTTCTCATGTGGTCGTAATGGTCATACATCTAGTCAGTTTCGTATTTCACAACAAAAGACACCAAATCCTAATTATACACCAAATTTCACTCCACACTTTCAAAGACCTCAAACATCCCAAACAAGCCAAAATCAAAATAACACAGCATCAAATAGACCCAATAATTCACAAAATCCACAAAGACCCTTCAATCCACAAAATCAAATACAAACAAGACCATCTGTCATTCAGAGAAATCCAAATTTTGTCCCAAATCAACACAGAACCCATGTGATTGGTTTCGATGGTGATTACTATCAAAACGAAGATTACTCCGACCAAGATTATTATTATGCCAATGATCATGAAAATCATGATTATTATCCTGAAAATCTTGATAATAACCAATATTCTCAAGAATTCGAATCTGATGAAAATCAGCTACACACAAATTTTCCGTTACCCCAAATCAAAGACCATCCTCCAGAATTCCATAACAATCAGGAAGATATTACAGATATAACAACTCAGATTCAAACATTGAATATAGACGACATGAAACCCAACCTGAATTTCCCCGAACAAACCTTTCTTTAAATCCTTTACTAACAGTCAACTCAAAAAACCTTTACTACAACAAAGACGCCTCAAATAGGTTTAAATTACTTATTGATACCGGCGTAGGAATTACAATATTTAATGAAAATACCGTAAAAGGTTTTCCACAAAGATTTCCCGAGAAAATTACTGTACAAGGCATAACTGATCAGAAAATCTCAATAACAAAATCTACATTAGTACCTTTTGCACCTAAAGATCCACATAAAGTATTTATCTATAATCTTGATATTGATTTCGACGGAATTTTAGGATTAGATTTTCTAGAACACTACAATTGCGTCATCGATCTAAATTCCAAACAATTATTAACAAATTGCAAAACTATACCACTATTTAAAGTTACGGATAATTCCACAAATAAACCATCGCAATCGTTCCAAAATAATTTGAACGAAGATCACGAATACTTAGAATTTGAGCAAAATTTTGAAAATGATTATAAACCCATCATTGAAAAGGATATGAATATTTTCGAAATGCCTAAAGATTATGCATTAGCTCACTGTGTAGCAGAGGATATGCAAATGCAAAAAGGCATTGCTGCAGAATTTAAGAAACGTTTTGGAAATGCTGAAAATTTGAGAAAACAAAATCAAAAACAAGGCGGTCTAGTAGTTTTAAAAATTCAGAATGAAAATACTTATAGATACATTTATTATCCCATAACAAAGAAATTTTCAACAGAGAAGCCTACTTATCAAACACTGTGGTCATCTTTAAAAAATCTAAGAGACCATGTAATTAAAAATAATGTTAAGAAATTGGCATTACCTAGAATAGCTTGTGGTTTAGACAAGTTAGATTGGCACACAGTTAAAAGAATGTTATCATTCCTATTCAGAAATGTAAATGTAGAAATTGTCGCATGTCATTATAATCAACCTATAAATTTGATTTCAATTGAACCAAGAACAGAGAAAGTTTTTAAACTCAAGTGCAATTTAATAAATACAGACGCAATTTTTCATGTACAAGAAATAGAAAAAGTAAGACTTGCTAATCCTCTCGTTCACGTCAACAAGCACGGAGAATTTTTCACAACAATCGTCAATGCTAACGCTATACCAAAAACAGTCGATTTCGCAAATATATCTTTAGAACCTGTTGATAACGCTGAAACACTCCTAAATTTCAATTGTTCTGAAAACGAGTCTGAAGTCAATCCTCCAATAGACAGAAGAAATATTATATTAAATCAATTACGAATGGAACATCTTAATGAAGAAGAAAAAGAACTTATAACAGATATTTGCTTAGAGTTCTCGGATATTTTCTACCTGGAAGGAGATCAACTGACTTTCACTAACGAAATCAAACATTCGATTGAGACCAATAATTCTAGACCTATATTCACAAAATCTTATCGATATCCCCAAATTCATAAGGAAGAAGTAAAAACCCAAGTTACGAAAATGCTAGAACAAGGTATAATAAAACATTCAATTTCACCTTGGTCATCTCCTGTATGGGTCGTACCCAAGAAGTTAGACGCTTCTGGAAAACAAAAATGGCGTGTTGTAATCGACTACCGTAAACTTAATGAAGTTATAGTTGATGATAGATACCCATTATCCAACATATCAGACCTATTAGATCAATTGGGAAGATGTCAATATTTCACAACCCTTGACCTAGCATCTGGTTTTCACCAAATTGAAATTAACCCTCGAGATATTCCCAAAACCGCGTTTTCAGTTGACAACGGTCATTATGAATTTGTTAGAATGCCTTTTGGACTCAAAAATGCCCCGTCCACTTTCCAAAGAGTTATGGATAATATTCTCCTCGGTATCCAAAATGAAAGATGTCTAGTATACATGGACGACATCATTGTATATTCATCTACCATCCATGAACATATTTCTCGCCTTATGGAAGTTTTCAAAAGATTAAGAAAAGTCAACCTCAAAATCCAACCCGATAAATGTGAATTCCTTAGAAAGGAAGTTGCATATTTAGGACTCATAATTACTCAGGATGGCGTAAAAGCTAATCCAGCCAAAATCCAATGTATTCAAAATTTTCCAGAACCAAAAACCCAAAAGGATATAAAGTCATTCCTTGGTTTAGCAGGCTACTATAGACGTTTCATACCAAATTTAGACACCTACAAAAAGACATCCCATTTATTTTCGATTCGGATTGTAAAAATTCTTTCAATGATTTGAAGAATGCGCTCTTCTCAGACCCGATCCTCAAATAGCCAAATTTTGAAGAGCCCTTTGTATTAACCACGGACGCTAGTGCTTTTGCCATTGGTGCCGTTTTATCACAAGGCCCTCTAGGAAAAGACCTCCCAATAAGCTATGCGTCAAGAACATTATGCATGCCGAAACAAGATATTCAACGATAGAACGTGAATTACTCGCAATAGTATGGGCAGTAAAACATTTTCGCCCTTTTCTTTTTGGCAGAAAATTTACCCTTGTCACAGATCACCGCCCTTTAACCTGGCTTTTTTCTATTAAGAACCCCGGTAGCAGATTAGCTAGATGGCGCCTTAAATTAGAAGAATACGATTACAAAATTGAATATAAACCCGGAAAAATAAACAAAAACGCAGAGGCTTTATCACGCATAAAAATAAACCATTTTAAAGAATGTGTGAACTTCCACTCAAAAATTTTACCATCAACAAGTAAAGCTATTGATAGTCCTTTGCAATCGGAAGAAACAACCCCTGAGGATCAAGATGCCATAATGACAGTGGAATTCAATAACTTAGTAAATTTATATCAAACAACATCAGTTATTGACTATTCAAAAATATAAACATCTAACGACCAACTATTAGACAAATCACATAAAAATATTGTCACATTTTTCTGGCAAAACAAACTCGAAAATATGCACTATGAAATTATCGAAGACATAATCGAAGAAGAATTAGATTTTAAATTCAATTCTGTCAATGTCCACTTACGTATGATCCTGAAATAATGTTTCAACAATTGTTCTTTTCATTACATAAGGAACAAGATAAATTTGATCCATCAAAGAGCTATTACATTGAAAATAATCTCAAATTACCAATCCTAGAGATATTTTCCTTCATTTTTGCAAACGTAGAAATCAACTTCATAGTTTGTCAGAATGTAATAAAATCACCAGACCCTGACGAAATACCTGTCATAATAGATCAATACCACAAAGGAAATAGTAACATTCATCGTGGAATCAATGAAACCATACGAAGAATAAAATCAAAATATAATTGGACAGGAATAACAAAAGATATTGAAAAATTTATTAAAAATTGTGAAATTTGTCAAAAAGTGAAAATTTGTCGAAAAAATTTAAGTACACCGTTAGTCATTACAGAAACCCCAAAAACAGCATTTGAAAGAATCAACATTGATATACTTGAATACCCCGTTCGAAATTACGCTTTAACTATCAGAGACGGGTTAACTAAATTTACTCAGGCTTACCCCATACCAGACAAAAAAGCATCAACCGTTGCAAACACATTATTAATATATTTCCAACACTATGGAACACCTTTGCGTATCCATTGTGATTGCGGACGAGAATTTGATAATTCCCTTATCAAAGATTTATGTTCATTGTACGAAATAAAAATGACTTTTTCTAGTGTCGGTCATCCCCAATCAAACGGATCTCTTGAACGATTTCATGCAACCCTTTTAGAGATGATACGAGCTCATAAAAATGAGAATCCAAATGAACACCCGTTTAATATCTTACCCTATGCTGTGATATGTTACAATAACACAAAGAATAAAACAGCTGGATTCACCCCTTATGAACTAATATTTGGACACACATCAAGTAGACCACCTGAAACCCTATATAATGAAAAAACTCTCATAACCAAATATGTACGCGACCTTAACAACAGAATGCAATACTATTACCAAATTGCTCGTGCAAAAACTGAGCGTCAAAAATAAAAATCAAAAATTAGGTTTGACAAAACCATTTCCAAGAACCCACATAAGTATAATATTGGCGATAAAGTATATCTCAAAGAAACCCAAATTAAAGACAAAGGTCAAAATCTTTTCAATGGCCCATTTGAAATACTTCAACTATTTGACACATCAGCAATCATCCTTAACCCCCAAATGAATCAAAAAAACAAAAGTAAATTTTGACAGGATGAAACCCTTCTACGAATAGTTTCTCATTGGTTTCAGATTTACGTGGTTCTTATCAACCACATCAGCTCAATTTTTACTAACTCCTGTAAACAATACCATTGGAGTATTTTTCCATGAAGAACTCATTAAAATATCAAACGATAAATGGACACTTGGTATACAAAGATTTAAGCATTATTAAGAAATCAATGGACAATAACGATCAAATATTATTAGGAATTTTGGATATGTTAGAAGATCCATCCCCAAGATTCGTAGCTTTCAAATCAGAAGTTCAGACACATGTCAGTCTATTGACACAAATATCTAATTCAATAGAACTGAAATATAAGGAAATATTAGGAGATACTAAACAGTACAACTCAATCAAAAACTTCAATTCCACTATTCAGAAGCTCCAAATCGATGAGAAAACATTTAACGATGACATTAATTCAATTCAAAGCTCATTGCTCAATATTGCTGATAATTTTTCATTCTACGAAGCTCAAGTAAAAATATTAAACATTTGTGAATCTCTTATGGAAAGTTACACATACTTAGAAGACTCATTGAATACCATCCTAAATTCTATTACATTCGCCAGAATCAAATTGGTTCACAGCTCAATAATAACATCATCTGATTTAATAAATTCTTTGCAAGAAATATCCAAGTCACTTGTACGAAATAACTTACCTTTATCTACTTATACATCAAATGTTGCCGATTATCTGAATATAATCGACTTAGAAGCATACCAATCAGAAAATAAGATTATATTTGTACTTAAAATCCCTCTAACTGATCCAGAGACCTACATATTGTATCGAATTTATCCTATCCCAATATTAGAGAATTGAACAGGTCTTTATCACATTTTGCCAACAGCGCAAAAATATATCACGAGAGACGATGATTCATTACTGTACGTATCATTACCAAACCTGGACAAATGTAAACCTCTCCAAACAAGAATGAAAATTTGCACCGACCTCTTACCATACCCAATTGATAGTGATGCTATATGCGAAGCTCAACTTCTAAGAAGAAATGAACTACCCAAAAATTGCCAAACATCTCTACTCTTTGTCAAGGATTACAACGTTAATCAAATTAGTCAAAACCTATGGCTAATTACTATTTCCGATCCATTACCAGTCACAGTCAAATGTGGAAGCCGAGAAATTAAATCAGAAATAATAAAAACCAATAGCTTGTTGAAGTTACAACCGGAATGCAGTGCTTTCATTGGAAGTACCAGAGTTCGACGCAGCTATCCAATTGACACCTACAAAGAAGTCATCTATAGAAGCCATCCAGTCCAGATCCCATTCGATTGTTGCAAACATATTCCAGAAAAGGTCATCATTCCCCTAATAATGAATAAAATTAATACAGAAGATCTGAATATTGCACAGCATAAGCTCAATCAGTATTCAGCCGAATTAGAGAAATTAATGAGTGAATCTCCAATCAGTAAATATACACATTGGTTCACAATATTTACCATTGTGTTAGTAATTTTACTGGTCATCCTGTATATCATGTGCAAATGCCGAAAAAGAAGTCGCAAAATTGGTATCGCTATAACAAATGATTATCCACCATCTCCTCCGAGACCAAGACCCCAATCTCCAATACAACAGAGAATACGAAGATTCCTACCCAAAAGAAGGTCGAGCATCCATGTTGGCGAACCCATTGAAGAAGAATCAATTGAATTGAATACTAACAAGTCTGAAATTTAAAAGTCGCTGCATAGCACCAACTTTTTTTTATTAAGGGGAACTCTTATATGTGATTATAATTATATTAAAATATAAATAACATCGTAATATTCTGAAAGTCACTTAAAGGTCTTTCATATCAATCTCATACGACAGCACTTCTTGAAACAAAGACGATTCATAAAGACCCTTGAGTTGTAAATACCACATAAACAGTCAGCAATCCTATTGTTAATTGATACTTGTTTATTTCCTTAAAAACCGCTAACGAAATGTCGCG
The DNA here is from genome assembly GCA_958507055.1 of Crioceris asparagi. Lineage (NCBI taxonomy): Eukaryota > Metazoa > Arthropoda > Insecta > Coleoptera > Chrysomelidae > Crioceris > Crioceris asparagi. The sequence continues at coordinate 21,596,885 of OY293833.1, forward strand.
ACTAGGGAAACAACTACCCATTGTAATTTGTTTATTGTTCTATTATTAGAATGCTGAATCTTCAGAATTTAACATATAAATAAATGAATTTCAAGAGAAGAACTCACTCTTGAATAATTAGTGTAACTAGATTCATGTAGTCACTTTGTCAGTTCAAATAACCAAGTTTGAAATAAGTTTGTAATTTGTAACCAAATAAATAATTGTTTTTTAAAAAAGTAAATTTTGCTCAGTGCAATATAACATATATATATATATATATATATATATATATATATATACTTTTTCTTAAAAACGTGGATTCAAATGAGAAGGAAAGACATAGTCTCAATGTCCTTGCTTAATCATACATCGGCGACGGTAGCGCTCCGACTTAATCCCACTGTAACTAAATCGATGTCGCCAACTTTTTCTATCTATCGGACACTCTCTTTATTGTATGTTCTCTCTGACTTACTCCCATGATCGATATTTTCAAGCGTTTAGTCTCTTGGATAAGATTTTAAAGTTTTCCGGCAGCGTAGATGCTTCGAACATTCCATGTGCCCAGCCTTATAGTGGACTTTGCTATTTTCAGCCGGGAGATTCTTAGCACCCCCTACACATTGAAGGGCTGCCCGGGACTAGGAGCCGTCGCTTTTGTTTTCCTCGCCATAGCAAATAGCCTGGGAAATTTTAACAGTGTGGTTTTCCGTTGCCGTCACTGTTTTTGATTCAGCCGCCTCTAACATGAGAAAAGATGCTGTTTGCAGCCGCCCACTCTGGATCAGACGCTGCATACCTGTTGGTCCGCGGGATGTATATGATTTCCCTCCTATCAGTTATATCTAAGAGGCATTCCCCTATCCGCCACCTGGGGACGCGCCCTCTATGGGTTACAGGTTCCCCTCGTGGGGAACCTTGTATTATTTCTTGTTATAGTCCTTTTAAAATCAGATAGGGTTACTTGAAGGATTTTTTAGATAAATTTAATCGTATCCGCGTAAAGATCCGCAGACGCTTAGGTGAAACACCCTGTATAGAAAGGTGCCTCATGTACAGTAAATATATATATTAACATTAACTCATTTTGGCAATATATATATGTATGTTATATCACTTATCGTGGAATTAACTTTTTAAAAAAAAACAATTATTTATTAAGACAAAAAATTAAAGTACAAATATAACTTTACTTGACTGTATGAATCTAAACTCACAAGTGTCGACTCACAAGTGATGCCGTTAGCTAGAGATCTAGTATTTATACAATCAAAAATGTTTAGTCATTAAAAATATAAAAAGAAATGTAAATTAATACAATGGATCTTTTCTCCTAAGGTTGAATCGAAGCTTCTAGAAATATTATAATTAAAATACATAGTAATGTCTTTTTGGAGGCCGAACTGGATAAACAATTAACAATGGTCTTTATGGTAACTTGCTGACTACTGGTCTGCATCTCTGGCACGTAAATATCCTTATCACTTTTGTTATCTTCTTAAACTGCGTCTTGGAGATGTAATATGATATGGTGTACTGCGTCTTGCAGATGTAATACGATATGGTGAGATACTGCGTCTTGCGGATGTAATATAATATTATGAAATAATATTTAAAATAATACTTTGTTATTATTATTATTATATGACTTTAAAAAGTAATTCAATTATAACTTTATATAACAACTCCCCCATTTAAGAAAAGTTGGTGGAGTTTGCAACAACTTTTTAAGTTAATGATTTATTTGGATTTTATTCGATGTTTTCTTCTATGGGTTCTCCGACATGGATACTTGCTCTTCTTCTCGGAAGAATTCTTCTTATACTTTGCTGGAATGAAATACTGGAACCTGGTCCTGGTGGTGATGGTGGGTAATCGTTGGTTAAAGCTATTCCAATTCGATGATGCTTTCTTCTACATTTACAGGTCACATAAAGTATTACCAATACAATTATTATTACAATGGTTAAAATGGTGAACCAATGTGTATATTTACTGATCGGAGATTGTTTCATCATTTTTTCTAATTCTTCTGAATACTGATTTAGTTTGTGTTGTGCAATGTTCAAATCTTCGGAATCAATTTTGTTCAACTTAAGAGGTTCTAGTTCAGGAATTTGTAATTTTTCAGGAATATCTTTGCAACAGTCAAATGGAATTGTGACTGGATGACTTCGATACTTCATTTCTCGGTATGTGTCAACTGGGTATTGAGCATGAACTCTTGTACTTCCAATAAAGGCACTACACTCAGGTTGTAATTTCAGTAAACTATTAGTTTTAATAATTTCTGATTTAATTTCCCTATTTCCACATTTAATCGTGATTGGCAAAGGATCCGAAACAGTGATTAACCATAGATTTAAATCAATTTGGTAGACATTATAATCTTTAACAAAAAGAAGAGATGTTTGACATGTCTTGGGCATCTGAGTTAATCTTCTTAATAGTTGTGCTTCGCAAATTGCATCGTTGTCAATTGGATATGGGAGGAGATTAGAACAGATTTTTATGCTTCTTTCAAGAGTCTTGCAATTATCCAGATTTCGCAATGACAAATACAGCAGTGAATCATCATCCCGCGCAATATATTTTTGTGTAGTTGGTAAAATATGATAGATACCTGTTCGATCATCTAATATTGGTATTGGATAGAGTCGATATAGTATATAAGCTTCTGGATCAGTGAGAGGAATTTTGAGAACAAATATTATTTTACTTTCTGATTGATATGCCTCTAATTCAATAATATTAAGATAATTAGCTATATTTGACGTATACGGTTGTAAAGGTAAATTATTTCTTACAAGAGATTTTGCTATATCTTGTAAAGAATTGATTAAATCTGAAGGTGCTATTATTGAGCTATGTAATAATCTTATGCGAGCAAAAGTGATAGAATTTAAAATTGTATTAAGGGAATCTTCTAAGAAAATATAGCTTTCCATTAGTGATTCACAAATATTCAATATCCTTATTTGTGCTTCATAAAATGCGACATCATCAGCAATATCCATCAAAGTATTTTGAATTTCTTTTATATCTTCATTAAAAGTCTTTTCATCAATTTGTAATTTTTGTATAGTATTATTAAAATTTTTAATAACAGAAGTTGTAACTGAAATTTGTTTTTTAAGAAGATTTTCCAATTCAAATTCATCATGAGATAATTTGTTAATACAATCATTATAATATTCTCCATCTGATGCATCTAAATTACCAGTAATAGTTTTCCAAACAGTTCCGATTCCATTAAATATACCTCGCTTTGCCCTGGAGTTATATGATTTAGTTTCTCCTATAATTTCTTTATATTTTTGACCTATTGAATTCGAAATTTGTGATAATAAACTTATGTGTGTTTGAACTTCAGACTTAAAAGCTATAAACCTTGGAGACGGATCTTCTAAAGTATCCAAAATTTCTATAAGTATTTTATCATTATTTTCCATTGTTTTCTTAATTGGGGCCAGATCTTTGTAAACTAAAAGTGTCCATTTTTCATTCGTAATTTTGATAGTACATTCTTCATGGAAAAAGATTCCAACGGTGTTATTAACAGGATTAAGTGTGTATTGAGCTGATATAATATTTATCAGCACGAAGAATCTGAAACCAAAGAAACTACTCATAGTAGGGTTTCAGTCTATCGAAATTAATTTTTGATTTTTGATTAGTTTGTGGATTTAAAACTATTGCAGAATTATCAAATAATTGCACAATTTCAAAAGGACCATTAAACAAATTTTGACTTTTATCTTTAATTTGAGATTCTTTAAGATAAACTTTATCTCCTATTTTATACTCTGGAAGCTTTCCTGAAATATTTTTATCAAATCTAATTTTTGCTTTTTCTTTCTGACTTGCTGTTTTTGCTCGTGCAATTTTATAATAATGTTGCATTCTGTTGTTCAAATCACGTATGTATTTAGTAACAAGGGCTTTTTCATTATATAAAGTTTCAGGTGGTCTACTAGACGTATGACCAAAAATCAGTTCATATGGGGTAAAACCAGTTGTTTTGTTTTTAGTATTATTATAACATATAACCGCATATGGCAAAATATTAAACGGATGTTCGTCTGGATTTTCCGTCTTATGTGCACGGATCATTTCCACAAGTGTTCCGTGAAATCTTTCTAAAGAACCAATCGATTGTGGATGGCCAACGCTAGAAAAAGTGAGCTTTATGTCATAAAGCCTACACAAATCTTTTATTAATGAATTATCAAATTCTAGACCATAATCGCAATGAATTCTCAAAGGTGTTCCGAAATGTTGAAAGAATATTAATATTGTATTTACAACTGTTGAAGCTTTTTTATTTGAAATAGGATAAGCTTGAGTAAATTTAGTTAACTCATCTCGAATCGTTAAAGCGTAATTTCTTGTTGGATACTCAAAAATATCAATATTAATTCTTTCAAACGGAGTTTTTGGTGTTTCTGTTATTACCAGAGGAGTGCTTAAATTCTTACGACAGATTTTTACTTTTAGACAAGTTTCACAGTTTTTAATAAATTGTTCTACATCTTTTGTTAGTCCTGTCTAGTTATACTTAGATTTTATCCGTCGTATAGTTTCATTTATTCCGCGATGTAAATTACTTTTGCCTTTATGATATTGGTCCAATATGATAGGTATTTCATCTCGATCAGGTGTTTTAACAATATTTTGACAGACTACAAATTTTAAATCAACATTAGCAAAAATAAAAGAGAATACTTCTAAAATAGGTAACTCAAGATTATTTTCTATATAATAAGTTTTTGAAGGATCAAATTTACTTTGTTCTTTAAATAATGTATAAAATAATTGTTGAACTACAAACTCTGGATCGTAAATAAGAGGTATTATAAAATACTTGCGATCTTTCACAGTTTTACTAGAAACAATATTTACGAAATTCATTTGAAAATAAAAATTTTCTTCAAAAATATCTTCAATAATTTTATAATGTAAATCTTCGAGTTTATTTTGCCAAAATAAAGTGACAATATTCTTATGAGTCTTATCCAGTAACTGGTCATTTGATGTTTCAATTTTTGAATAATCGATTATTGATTTTGTTTTGTAAAGGTCAACAAATCTATTAAATTCGTCTGTCATTAATTCATCCTGTTCCTCTATAAGTGTTTCACTTTTTTGTGATTCTATAGGATCATTAGGGTCTTTACTTGTTGATGGTATAACCTCATTAGTTTCATTATTTGCCAAAATTGTAATTTTAGATTGTAGATTTGCACATTCTTTAAAATGATTAATTTTAATTCTTGAATTCTTGTACTCAATTTTGTAATCATATTCTTCCAATTTGAGTCGCCATCTAGCTAGTCTGCTTCCGGGATCTTTAATGGAAAAAAGCCATGTTAATGGACGATGATCAGTGACTAGCGTAAATTTTCTTCCAAATAAATAAGGACGAAAATGTTTTACTGCCCATACAATAGCAAGGAGTTCTCGTTCTATTGTTGAATACCTTGTTTCTGCACTACATAATGTTCTCGAAGCATAACTTACTGGTAGATCTTTACCAATGGGACCTTGTGATAGAACAGCGCCAATGGCAAATGCACTAGCATCAGTTGTGAGAATAAATGGTTCTTCAAAATTTGGATATCTCAAAATAGGATCTGAAGTAAGTGCAGCTTTTAGATCATTGAAAGAATTTTTACATTCATTATTAAAAATAAAAGAAACATCTTTTTGTAAAAGTCTCGTAAGGGGTTTAGAAATTTTGGCAAAATTTGGTATAAAGCGACGATAATATCCTGCTAAACCAAGGAAAGATTTTACATCTTTAGGATTTTTAGGTTCCGGGAAATTTTTGAGACATTCTATTTTAGCTGGATTTGTTTTAACACCATCTTGGGTAATGATATGTCCAAGATAAGCGACTTCTTTTCTAAGAAATTCGCATTTATCTGGTTGAATTTTCAAGTTGGCTTTCCGAAGTCTGTTGAAAACTTCAGCCAGACGAGAAACATGTTCATGAATAGTAGAAGAATAAATTATTATGTCATCCATATAAACAAGACATCTTTCATTTTGAATGCCAAGTAAAATGTTGTCCATGACGCGTTGGAAAGTGGACGGGGCATTTTTTAGTCCAAACGGCATTCGAACGAATTCATAATGACCGTTATCAACTGAAAAAGCTGTTTTGGAGATATCTTTTGGTTCAATTTCAATTTGATGGAAACCTGAGGCTAAGTCAAGAGTGGTAAAATATTGACATCTTCCTAGTTGATCAAGGAGATCAGAAATGTTGGGTAATGGATATTTATCATCTACCGTAACTTCATTTAATTTACGATAGTCAACAACCACACGCCATTTTTGTTTTCCTGAAGCATCAAGCTTCTTTGGCACAACCCAAACTGGGGATGACCATGGTGAAATAGAATGACGTATAATACCTTGTTCCAACATTTTGTTCACCTGAGTTTTTACCTCTTCTTTATGAATTTGGGGGTATCTATATGATTTAGTAAATATAGGTCTCGCATTATCAGTTTCAATTGAATGTTTAATTTCATTAGTAAATGTTAATTGGTCTCCTTCCAAATAAAAAATATCAGAAAATTCTAAACATAAATTTGTGATAATTTCTTTTTCTTCTTCGTTGAGATGATCTGTACGCAACTGATCCAAAATTATAGTGTTTCTATCAACAGGTTGATTAAATTTAGTTTTATTTTCATTAACGCAATTAAAATTTAAAAAACATTCGGAATTCGGAATGGGATCTAGATTCAAATTTGGAAATTCAACAATTTTTGGAATAGCATTCGAATTAATAATTTAAGTAAAGAATTCACCTTTTTCATTTACATGTACCAAAGCATTTGGAATTCTAACATTTTCTATTGCTTGTCCGAAAAGTAGTGCATCTGTGTTTGTTAAATTACATTTCAATTTGAAAATTTTTTCAATTCTTGGCTCAATAAAAATTCGATTTTGTATCTTTGGCAAACAAATAACAATTTCCACACCTAAATTTCTAAAAAGATAAGATATCATTTTTTTAACATACGTCCAATCTAACTTGTCTAATCCACACCCTATTTTTGGCATAGCTAATTTTTGAACATTGTTTTTACCAACATGATCTCTCAATTTCTTTAAAGATGACCATAAAGTCTGATAAGTGGGTTTTCCGGTTGAAGTTTCTTTTGTTACAAGATAATAAATATATCTAGTTGTATTTGCATTCTTAATTTTCAAACCTGCTAAACCACCTTGTTTTTGATTTTGACTTAATAATTTTTCTATATTTCCAAATCGTTTCCTAAATTCTGCGGCAATGCCTTTTTGCATTTGCATATCTTCCGCAACGCAATGAGCTAATGAATAAGGCATGTCAAAAATATCAATGTTTTTCTCAGCTATTTTTTTATAACAATTTTCAGTATTTTGTTCAAATTGTAAGAATTCAGAATCTTGTTCACAAATTTGATTATTTTGAGACAAGTGTGATGTTTCGGTAACTTTAAACAGAGGTATAGTTTTGAAATTAGTTATCAATTGTTTTGAATTCAAATCAATTATACAATTATAATGTTCTAGGAAATCTGAACCCAAAATTCCATCAAAATCAAAATTAAGATTATAAATAAAAACTTTGTGTGGATCTTTTGCAGAAAATGGAATAAGTACAGATTCTTTTAGTAAAATTTTCTCATCAGTTATCCCTTGAATAGTTACATATTCAGTAAATCTTTGAGGAAATTTCTTGACAGTATTTTCTTTAAAAATAGAAACTCCTGCACCTGTATCAATAAGCAACTTAAACTCTTTAGAAGCATCTTCAATATAATAGAGATTTTTTGAATTAACAGTCAAAAATGGATTTAAAGAAAATGTTGTTCGGGAAAATTTACATTCGGGTTCATCTCTTCGAATTTTAATGTTTGGATTCTGGTAACTGTTTCTGAAATTAAATTCTCTGTTGTCGGACAATCTGGGGGATGGCCTTTGATTTGATAAATGGGAAAATCCTGGAAATTTGAGTTTTCAGGAGATTCAAAATCTTGTGGATAATTTTCAAAATCCGGAGAATAGTCTGATGATTCGGAATAGTTATTATAATTTTCTTGGAATTCATTTTCAAAAATATCTTGATTATTTTCAAAATAATATTCTGAATCGTTTTCACCATTGAAGCCGACTAAATGAGCTCTTTGTTGAAAATTTGGATTCTTTTGAATTACAGATGGTCTTATCTGGGATTGTCCCTGCGAATTAAAAGGTCTTTGTTGAGTAGGAATATTGTTATTCGGTCTATTTTGCACATTATTTTGTGATTGATTTTGGAAATTTATTGGTCTTTGAAAATTTTGGTAGAAATTCTGATTGGAGCTTGGAGTAAAAGCTCTTTGCTGTTGAAAACGACATTGATTAGAAGTATGACCATTTTTACCACATGAAAAGCATTTTACAGTTTGTACTTGGGGTTTTCTAACATTTAATATATTTTGAGGTTTATTTACAATATTAGAAGCTGGCTTATTAAATTTTTGGTTCTCAAAATATGATAATTGCAATTCTCTTCGTATGCGAATTTGTGCTTCTAACAAGTTTTCAGGCTGACTAGCACGAATAAGTTGTCCTAGACGGGGTTCAAGTCCAGTTAATAAAGTATTAAGAGACATAGTATCAATAAGAATTTCTTGTGCAACCTTTTGTTCATTTGATAAATTTGATGTTTTTTGTATATTTGCATGCATTTTAGCATTCAAGACTTGCACTCTATTGAAAAATGTTAGAGCTGACTCATTCGATAATTGTTTTAATCTTTGTAAATCATGAATAAGAGAAGTAAGGTCTCTTGAATCACCAAAATGAAGATTTAAAAGTTGTCTTATCTCTGCATAAGTCTGAGGATTTCGCGAGCTGATTAGCTGAGCCGCTTTTCCCTTTAATTTATTATTAATGTGAATCACTAACAGAGCCTTTTGGTCTCTGGTAGACATATTATAAGCACAATCACATGCATTTAAAAATGTTCCGAGAAATATCTGATCACCTTCAAATTCAGGTACGATACAAAATATTTCCGAAATTCTATATGGTTCAAACTCAACCTCTTGAGCTAGATTTCTTTCATTTGCCATTTTGATTTTTAAATATAAAATATCAAATATATAAAAAAAATATGATAAAAGAAAATCGAACAGTATAAAAAATGTAAAAACGTGATAATTCACTTACAGTGAGATGTACATTTGTCTTGTTCGGTTCTTTTCTTCAAAATTAGGAAACCACCGTTGATAATGAGGGGGAACTTGTTGTTGAAGTAAGCCTTGTTTTACCAACGTTGAAGTATCCTTTTCTTCAGATTCTAATAATACTTCTTCTTCTTTTGGAGCTATTTATTCTTCACTTGAAGGTTTGGAAACCACCGTTGATAATGAGGGGGAACTTGTTGTTGAAGTAAGCCTTGTTTTACCAACGTTGAAGTATCCTTTTCTTCAAATTCTAATAATTCTTCTTCTTCTTTTGGAGCTGTTGATTCTTCACTTGAAGGTTTGGAAACCACCGTGATAATGAGGGGAAACTTGTTGTTGAAGTAGGCCTTGTTTTATCACGTTGAGTTATCCTACTGACTGCGCCAATTTGTTATATCACTTATCGTGGAATTAACTTTTTAAAAAAAAACAATTATTTATTAAGACAAAAAATTAAAGTACAAATATAACTTTACTTGACTGTATGAATCTAAACTCACAAGTGTCGACTCACAAGTGATGCCGTTAGCTAGAGATCTAGTATTTATACAATCAAAAATGTTTAGTCATTAAAAATATAAAAAGAAACGTAAATTAATACAATGGATCTTTTCTCCTAAGGTTGAATCGAAGCTTCTAGAAATATTATAATTAAAATACATAGTAATGTCTTTTTGGAGGCCGAACTGGATAAACAATTAACAATGGTCTTTATGGTAACTTGCTGACTACTGGTCTGCATCTCTGGCACGTAAATATCCTTATCACTTTTGTTATCTTCTTAAACTGCGTCTTGGAGATGTAATATGATATGGTGTACTGCGTCTTGCAGATGTAATACGATATGGTGAGATACTGCGTCTTGCGGATGTAATATAATATTATGAAATAATATTTAAAATAAATAATACTTTGTTATTATTATTATTATATGACTTTAAAAAGTAATTCAATTATAACTTTATATAACATGTATATATATGTATATATATATATATATATATATATATATATATATATATATATATATAAATAAAAAGGTGTTCTTGGGGATGCAGTCATATATTCAATAAAATTCTTTGATTGAAGCCGAGCTTTCGAGAATGTTTATTCTCTTCTTCAGGGCAAAAATCGTCAATTTAAAATACATTAGCCAAAAACAGGCTATGAAATCTTTCCTGTTTTTGGCTAACCCAAGAACATCTTTTTATTTATTATAAAACCAGTCAAGAAAACAAAATCAATATATATATATATATATATATATATATATATATATATATATATATATACAGTAAAAACCCTGTTAGTGACTACCCGCATAAAACGACCACCTGTAATATTACGATCGGTTTTGAATTCCCCAAGTATTCAATTGGAAAAAACCATCCTATTTTTCTTAAACGACCGCGGGCACCCATCAGCGTAATTTTCTAATTCACAGCAATGTTAAAATAACCCTCAATAAAGACCAGGAAAACCTTACAAAAATGTAAATATGTAATATAAATTGCTTTATAGCAGGCCGGTCTCGTCGCGCCGCATTTCCAAGAATTTATAACACCCTCATTTAAAACACATTTACCTGCCAAAATTCCCACCGTAATTCGTGTGCGGCCTAAAACTTTATGCTCAAAATTTTAATACAGTATATGGATGTAGTAAGTCCTCAGTTGAACCTGGACCTAGAAAAGTTTTTTGTTACTGAAAACAATTCTGACAGATGTGTGTAAACTATTATTAAAATGCGAGTCTGATTTTTTTAAATAATCTAAAAAATATGAAGCAATAATTGATTTCCGACTATTTTAAAAAGTAATTATCTAAATTACGTACATATTATTATATGTAATATATGTGTACATATCTACGTATTTTGTGTATTTAGTTAAATTGATTTTAAGTTTCTCTTTTTAGTACTTACTTAAATTTATTATGCTACACAATTATTAATAAATAAATGTAAATTTTTATGTGTTTTATTTTATATCCCCTTTGAAACAACCACCTTTCTTTAGCGACCAATATATGATTTCCCAAGGGTGGTCGGTATTTGAAGGTTTCACTGTATATATAAATAAAAAGATGTTCTTGGAGATGCAGTCATGTAATGGATACATTTTTTTGAATTAAGCCGAGCTTTCGAGAATGTTTATTCTCTTCTTCAGGGCAAACTACAAATCGTTACAAAATTATTTCAACAGCAACTTAATAGTATTACAAAAATACTTACAGTCCTGAGTTTAGAATAAATTAGCTAAAAACAGAAACAGGACAGATTTCATAGCCATCAATTACAAATGTCATTATTTATATTTGTCATGGTAACATAATAGGTTAGAATGTATCTAGATTTAGTTTATAAAAATGAAAACTTATGAATGATATTTATATGTTTGTAGCTATTTGAACAAGGAGCACAATTAAATTAAAATAATTCTTAAGGCAGATACAGGTTCAGTGTAAAAAAATATTTTATATAATTTAAGAATATTGCATAAATACTTACAAATATACCTCTACATAGACTAAATTACCTTTACTCTTGGGCTTGAACTCACCGTTTGAAGGAGAAAAAATATATATAATATAATTTAAAATTTCTATATAAGTGTATAATCATATTCTCTCACAATACGACATACATAATGTAACGGGAATTTGTATTAAAACTGGGTTCGATTTATTTCTGCTTATTTATTTACTCTAACAATTACACACTATATACACATTTATATTAAGAGCACCACCTAGCGTTTAGCTAGCTATATTTAAATTCAGTGTTCTCTGCTTGCTCGCGTTCAACTCACTCACTATGCTATCTATGACTGCCAACTTCCGTGGTCGAAGTTGTTTATATCCACTTAACCTCCTATCTAGATGCTTCGAATGTTTCTCGTCTGTTCTATTTGCTATTCTGGATGTGATTTCCCAATATATTCCTTCGAGAGTAGACCAGGACTTATTCTCGGTGCCTCTGATGTTTCCCGTGTATTGTGGAATGTGTGTGTTATGTGTGTGGGTATATCTCATTATTGATGTAAGTCTTCACGTTACACTGCACCCTCCTTAGCATCTGATCGACCCGATCAGAATCATCCTTGGTAGTACCTTGCTGCATTGCTGTTCCATGGCGGAATCTTCACTTGGTTCCTGCCAGGTAAAAACCCTTGTTGAAGAAGTAACAGTCTATCGTCTTTCCCGAGTATACTCCTTTTGGATTGAAGTAACACACGGTAATTTGCCCACCAGCGTCCTGGAATATGTATTCGATCATGCTCCTTACGATCTTCCAATTCAGCCCATCCAACCCGCAGCCTATTTTCGGAAGACGCAATTTCTTGATATCATAATTCCTGACTTCATTCCTTAGGCTCTTCAGTGAATGCCAGATGTCCTTGTAAGTGGGTTTTCCTCTAGACATCTTCTTCGTAACCAAATAGAAGAGGTTCCGATTACCATCTGCTAGTCGCAAAACTTTTCCCACTATTGGTCGTTGGGCTGACAATTCATCCAATCTTCCTTTTAAACACCAGAGCACTTCCTCGGTCCATACGTAGATCCTCCACTACACAGTGGGCAATAGAAACGTCGGCTGGCAGTTTGAAAAGATCTTGTTGAACCTCAACTGTCACACCGAGTCTGACGTTCTTCCGATCCGCTTAGTCGGACATATATAAAAGATTTGCAAGTCATCTGCTCCCCGAGAAATCTATTTTTCTCGCTGATGATACAACTATAGTATGCTCAAACAAAGATACTAACCTTTTGATTAAACAAATTGAAGATACGCTGCGGAAGGCTGAGATGTGGTTTTCGGCGAATGCTCTCAAGCTCAATCCAGACAAAACAAATACTATAGCGTTCTCTCTCAACGGGCGAAGTACAAACAGTTAAATTACTTGGTGTAACTGTTGATAATTCCTCAAAATGGTCCCATCATGTTAATTTAATTGGGGGTAAGTTAGCTACTGTCATATTCATGCTAAAACAACTGAAAAAATGTTTAGACCCGAAACATTAATAAATACGTATCACGCGCTCTTTGGTTCATACTTGTCCCACGAAATAATACTGTGGGGCAACTGCAGCACCTCCTCCAGAGTTTTAAGGCTGCAGAAGAGAGCTGTTAGGGTCATCAGTGGAGCTGGATATCGAGACCACTGTCACCCTATTTTTAAGAGATTAGGCATTATCACCTTACAGTCATTGTAAATTTTAAAAACTCTAATTGAAATGCATAGGAGAAATCACTTTCTGTTAAAAAATGGAGATTTCCATAATTACAATACCAGATTTTCTGACAGGTAAAGACCTAACTTGTTTAGGCTGACGACTTCTGTGAAGAACCATCTTGATCTACGGCTTTACAGTGTGCTACCTAGCAACTTCCAAAACTTATCAAAAAATGCTTTTGCAAACAATTTAAAAAAAGTTATGGTAAGCCAGTCCTTCTATTCTATGAACGAATACTTCGAATTTATCAATTTATTGTAAAAACTTGCATGATATTTTAATGCTTTTATTTGAAACTGTTTCTGTGAAGAACCATCTTGATCTACGGCTTTACAGTGTGCTACCTAGCAACTTCCAAAACTTATCAAAAAATGCTTTTGCAAACAATTTAAAAAAAGTTATGGTAAGCCAGTGCTTCTATTCTATGAACGAATACTTCGAATTTATCAATTTATTGTAAAAACTTGCATGATATTTTAATGCTTTTATTTGAAACTGTTATTATGTAACATTTGACAATGATATTTGTATTGACATGTCGAAACAACTGTATTCCTTGTTTGTAATGTTTTGTGTAAACTGGCGAATAAAGTATGTTATCTTATCTTATAATTCAATGCGGGATGGGGCTTTTGTCCACCGAGTAGTTGTTTTCATCGTTGGTAGTTTATGGCTATATGTAATTATAGCCATCTATCTACTGTAGAGACCGAAGTCATTTAGTACATATATATATATATATATATATATATATATATATATATATATATATATATAGGGATGCAGTCATGTAATATGAATAAAATTCTTTGAAATAAGCCGAGCTTTCGAGAATGTTTATTCTCTTCTTCAGGGCAAATTACAAATCGTTACAAACCAACAACAACTTATATATAACCAAAGTGACAAATATATATATATATATTTTATATTGGATTCTCCTTTGAAGACTTTTTAAAAAAAACTTTATTTACTTTAACAAATTTATTAGTCGACTTAATTTTGAAATAACAGGCCGAAAATGAGACAAGTACAGCAAAGAGTTCTACTCTACTAAATTTTTTACGTACTAATCCGACGATCGCTCTTGGATGTCTACTTAAATAGTTTTTTAGGTGCAAGCTAAGCAGTTTTTAGAATGTTATAAACGATTTAGATTGCACCGCTACAATTTCTAGGAATAATCCTATGTTACATGATATAATTGTTATGCCAGGAAGCTGAAATATGTGGTTTCATACTGTAAGGCAATATGTTAGCTTTGAAAGATGAAATTTAATAATAATTGTACGTGACTTTTATAAAAATACCAGCGACAGACTGTCGCGACGGATAAATCGAGAATATTAAATATTTAAAATATAATATATCTGGATATTTGTAATATAACAACTATCTGAATATTTCTAATATAACAGCTATCCCCCATATGAAAAAAATTGATGTTATACGTCAATTTTTTTAAACATTATAAAACATAAGGTTAAGTGGAGTAAAATTAACATAATAGTTTGAATAACTGAATATATAAGTTGAATTACTGGGCTACAATATTAAATAATTAAAAATAAAAACGTTAAAGTTCATAACTGAAATTCATGTGAGCACTGTAAAGCACTAAACATCAGTTGAGTTCGATTTCTTCGGTATCGGGTTCCTCAAGGGTTGGTCGTTTCCGGGGCAGGTAGCGGCGAAATGACTCGTGGAACTTTCTATTTGGTGAAGGGTTGTTGGTCTGGATGATGATGTCCGTTTTCTTACTTCTACATTTGATAAAGATGTAGACAACCAGTAAACTGATAACTAGGATGATGGTGAAGATTTTTATCCATGGGATGCTTCTCTCGATGAGGGGTTGGTTTATTAAATTATCAAGATCTCTTGAATATTGCTCTATTTTATCTCTGGAGATTTCCAAATCATCGATATTTAGATTGTTGATTTTGAGTGGCTTAACACCAATTAATTTTACTTTATCTGGTATTTCTTGACAACAATTGTACTTGAGCATGATTGAATGGTGATTGAAAGTGAAATTTGTAAACTTGCTTGCTTCAGTCTGAATTTTGGTTATACCAATAAATGCGTAGCCGTTTGATTCCAGTTTCAGTACTGAATGTTGTTGTATGACGATTGATTTTGGGTGTTGACCTGGACAATTGATAGTGGAGTATGTAGTTTCGGTAACTATGATGAGCCAAAGGTTTGATTCAAGTTTCTGGATGTTGTAAACTTGTCCATATATTATAGAACTTTGACAATTTTCGGAAATTTTGTTGTAGCTTCTGAAGAGGAGTGCTTCACAAGCAGCGTTGTTGTCTATTGGATAAGCATAGAGCCCTGAGCAAAGTTTTTGTCTTGGTGCCAATGGTATGCAAACACTTTATGGGTACATACATCAAAGAATCATCGTCTCGCGCAATATATTTTTGTGAAAATGATAAAACATGATGTAAACCAGTTCGTTCATCAAATATCGGAATAGGATAGAGATAGAATAAGGTGAAGGTCTGTTGTTCTACTAAAGGAATTTTCAAAATGAATACAAGGCTCTCTGAAGTTTGAAAGGCCTCTAATTTGATAATTTCCAAATATTGCGCGATCTTGGAATATTTGACTGGCAAAGGTAAATTACTCCTAATCAAATTTTGAGATATTTCTTTAAGGGAGGATAATTTGAAGCCTAGCAAAGGTAATTGAATTTAAAATATCATTCAAGTTATCTTCTAGATATAAAAAGCTTTCCATCAATTTTTCGCAACTTTCGAAAAACTTTAGCTTTGCTTCAACTAAAGATACTTTGTTATTAAGATCTCTTGCTGATCTTTCTATTTTTCAATATCCGAATTAAATGTTGCTTCATCGAATTGAAGTTTTTGAAGTGTTTCATTAAGGTTTTTAATTACTGATGTAGTTACAGAGATCTGATTTTTCATAAGATTTTCTAAATGGTGTTGGTCTTCCTGTATTTTATTAATGCAAGATGTGTAATATTTTCCCTCAGAAGCATCTAGATTTCCTGTAATTGACTTGAATATTGAACCTAAACCATTAAGAATACCTCTTTTCTGACGTTTGGTGTCTGCAAATAGCAAATTTTTCCGCAATCGATCTCGATATTTGTGTCAATAGACTGGCGTGGGTTCTAACTTCTGATTTGAAAGAGTTCATTGAATGAAAAGTTGGACTTAAAGTATCGAGTATAGCATCAAGAATTTTGTTGTTGTTATCAAAGGTCTGTTTCAGTAATGAAAGTTTCTTACTAATAAGTAATGTCCACTCATCGTTCGTAATCGAGATTCGAGTTTCGTCAGGGTAATAGACTCCAATCGTATTGTTTATTGTTTCTATTGTGAATTGGCTCAACACTGATCCGAACAGTGTTAGGATGATTCTGAAACAAATTATGCCTCATAATATGGTTTGAGTCGATCAAAATTTACTTTAGTATTTTGACTAGTTTTCTGATTTTTGAGAAGTGCGGAATTTTTATATATTTCTACAATTTCGAAAGGTCCGTAAAATTTATTTTGGAGTTTGTTTTGAATTTGTGCCTCTTTAACGTAAACTTTATCACCAACTCTAAATTCTGGTAATTTGTTTGAAACGTGCTTATCGAATCTCTCTTTCGCTTTTCCTTTTGCTATTATTGTTCTTTCTCTAGCTACCTTGTAGTAATGCGATATTCCGTTGTTGAGGTCGCGTATGTATTTTGTAATCAATTCTTCTTGGTTATAGAGGGTTTCTGGCGGTCTGCTAGAAGTATGCCCAAATATAAGTTCATATGGCGTGAAACCTTGTGTCTTATTTACTGAATTATTATAAGCGATAACTGCATATGTTCGGTAACGTGAATTCTAATCATCTCTAGGAGGGTTGAATGGAATCTTTCTAATGAACCGTTTGATTGTGGGTGACTAACGCTTGAGAATGTGAGTTTAATATTGAACATGTTACATAAATCTCTCATAAGTCAGTTATCGAATTCTCTACCGTAGTCACAGTGGATTCGTAAAGGTGTTCCGTAGTGTTGAAAGTATAGTAAAAGAGTTGTGACAACTGATTTGGCTGGTTTGTCAGGAATTCCATATGCTGGTGAAAATGTTGTTAATTCATCTCTGATGGTTAGGGCATAATTTCGTTTCGGGACCTCAAGGATATCAATGTTTATTCTTTCGAATGGTGTTTTCGGAGTTTCAGTAATGACAAGAGGGTTATCTAAATTTTTACGGTATGCTTTGACCTTGTTGCATATTTCACATGTTCTAATAAAGTTTTCCACATCTTTAGTAATACCAGACCAATTATCCATTTCTCTGATACGTCGAATTGTTTCATTGATGCCGCGGTGTAAGTTACTCTTTCCGTTGTGGAATTGGTCGAGTATAATTGGAATTTGGTATTGATCTGGGACTGTTGTTAAGTTTTGACAGACTTTAAACTTTATATCAATGTCAGCAAAAATGAAAGATAGTATTTCTAGAGCAGGCAAATCGAGATTGTTTTCAACATAAATTGTTTGGTTGTGAGGTAAAGTGTTTTTATTTCGGTACAATGATCCAAAAAGATATTCTATTGAGGAATCTGGATTGTATGGTATTGGAATTATGTAATGCTTTCTGTTTTGCTGGAAAATACATTATTAGTCAGAGTTTTCTTCAAAAATGTCTATTATTTTATGATGAAGGTAAGTTAAGTTGTTTTGTCGAAAGAATGTCAAAATATGTTTTTTTCTACTGTCTAAAAGTTGTCCGTTAACAAAATCAATTTTTGAATAATCAATCAAAGATTTTGTTTTGTATAACTCATTGAAAGTAATAAATTCTTTGTATATTGAATTACTGTCCAGTTCTTCAGGGTTATTATTTCTGGAAGTCCCTGATTCAGTATCTTCATTCATTGGGTAGAGTGGTAGATTATATTCGACTTGGAATTTTGAAAAGGATTCTGCATTATGGTGGTTTATTTTAATCCTTGACAGAACATCAGCGTTTTAATTAATTCTACCAGGTTTGTATTGAATTTCGTAGTTATATTCCTCAAGTTTTAATCTCCAGCGTGCTAGTCTACTGCCGGGATCTTTGATTGAAAATAGCCATGTTAAAGGTCTATGGTCTGTAATGAGAATGAATTTTCTACCGAATATATAGGGTCTGAAGTGTTTGACTGCCCAGACTATTGAAAGGAGTTCTCTTTCTATTACTGAATATCTTGTTTCTGCACTGCAAAGGGTTCTTGAAGCATAGGCTATTGGTAGATCTTTACCTATAGGGCCTTGACTTAGAACAGCTGTTTCACAGTCCGTGTCGAAATTAAAAGGGGTATCTTTCTGAAGTAACTTAGTGAGGGGCTTGGAAATTTTTGAAAATGTGGGAATAAATCGTCTATAATAGGAGGCTAGATCTAAGAAACTTTTGATTTCCTTTGGGTTTTTGGGTCTCGGAAAATTCATAATACATTTGACTTTATCGGGATTGGGTTTAACACCATCTTTGGTTATAAGGTGTCCCAAGTATGCAACTTCCATGCGTAAAAATTCGCATTTATCAGGCTGGATTTTGAGATTTGCCTTACGAAGTTTATCAAATACTTCTCGAAGACGGGACATATGCTCGTGGATTGTTCTAGAATAAATTATAATGTCGTCCATATAGACAAGACATCTCTCATTCTGGATACCAGTAAGGATGTTGTCCATGACCCTTTGAAAAGTGGACGGGGCGTTTTTCAAACCAAACGGCATTCTTACAAATTCGTAATGTCCGTTTTCTATGGGAATCTATCTCTAGCAGATCGGTGATATTTGGCAAGGGGTATTTGTCATTGACAGTAAGCTCATTAAGTTTCCTATAATCAATAACAACGCGCCATTTCTGCTTTCCCGATGCATCTATCTTTTTAGGGACTACCCAGACGGGGCTTGACCAAGGCGAATTTGATGGTCTAACAATTCCTTGTTCTAACATTTTAGATACTTGTGACTTAACTTCTTGCTTATGAATCTGGGGATAACGATACGATTTGTGAATACTGGTTTTGAATTACTTGTATAGATTGAATGTTTAATTTCGTTCGTGAATGTTAAATTATCTCCCTCTAAATAAAATTTATCAGAAAACTCGAGACAAAGTCGGGTAATTTCTTCCTGTTCCTCGAAATTCAAATGAGCTAATCCTAATAAATTTTGAATGTCATAATTTCTATTACTATCTATATTGCTAGAATTACAGTTATTTAATGAAAAATTTTTAATAGGTTCTAATTTTGGTATAATATCTACACACATTTCAATTTCATTAGGGTTTAATACGGAGCATAAAAATTCACCATATTCATTGACATGAACTAAAGCATTAGGCAGTTTTACTTTATCCTTTTCAGTTGCTAGCAGGATAGCATCTGTGTTTTCGAGATTGCATTTTAATCTACAGATCTTTTCTATTCGGGGTTCTATAAAGATTTTATTAGACACTTTTTTCAAATTAGAATGTTCTAAATTATTTGATTTTTCCCCTGCTTTAAAAAGAGGTACAGTCTTAAAACTAGTGATAAGTTGTTTACGAGTGACATCTATTATACAGTTATAATGTTCTAGAAAATCCATACCTAGAAGGCCATCGAATTCAATGTCTAAATCACATACGTAGATCTTATGAGGGTCGTTATCAGCAAATGGAATGATATCAGATTGGTGAACTATAACTTTTTGATCTGTAATGCCCTGAAGCTCTAGGTTTAAAGATTGAAATACCGGCACCTGTGTCGATTAAAATTTTGAAAGTTTTGGTTGCATCGTAAATATAGTAGACAGCATCATTTTCACAAAAATATATTGCGCGAGACGATGATTCTTTGATGTATGTACCCATAAAGTGTTTGCATACCATTGGCACCAAGACAAAAACTTTGCTCAGGGCTCTATGCTTATCCAATAGACAACAACGCTGCTTGTGAAGCACTCCTCTTCAGAAGCTACAACAAAATTTCCGAAAATTGTCAAAGTTCTATAATATATGGACAAGTTTACAACATCCAGAAACTTGAATCAAACCTTTGGCTCATCATAGTTACCGAAACTACATACTCCACTATCAATTGTCCAGGTCAACACCCAAAATCAATCGTCATACAACAACATTCAGTACTGAAACTGGAATCAAACGGCTACGCATTTATTGGTATAACCAAAATTCAGACTGAAGCAAGCAAGTTTACAAATTTCACTTTCAATCACCATCCAATCATGCTCAAGTACAATTGTTGTCAAGAAATACCAGATAAAGTAAAATTAATTGGTGTTAAGCCACTCAAAATCAACAATCTAAATATCGATGATTTGGAAATCTCCAGAGATAAAATAGAGCAATATTCAAGAGATCTTGATAATTTAATAAACCAACCCCTCATCGAGAGAAGCATCCCATGGATAAAAATCTTCACCATCATCCTAGTTATCAGTTTACTGGTTGTCTACATCTTTATCAAATGTAGAAGTAAGAAAACGGACATCATCATCCAGACCAACAACCCTTCACCAAATAGAAAGTTCCACGAGTCATTTCGCCGCTACCTGCCCCGGAAACGACCAACCCTTGAGGAACCCGATACCGAAGAAATCGAACTCAACTGATGTTTAGTGCTTTAGAGTGCTCACATGAATTTCAGTTATGAACTTTAACGTTTTTATTTTTAATTATTTAATATTGTAGCCCAGTAATTCAACTTATATATTCAGTTATTCAAACTATTATGTTAATTTTACTCCACTTAACCTTATGTTTTATAATGTTTAAAAAAATTGACGTATAACATCAATTTTTTTCATATGGGGGATAGCTGTTATATTAGAAATATTCAGATAGTTGTTATATTACAAATATCCAGATATATTATATTTTAAATATTTAATATTCTCGATTTATCCGTCGCGACAGTCTGTCGCTGGTATTTTTATAAAAGTCACGTACAATTATTAAATTTCATCTTTCAAAGCTAACATATTGCCTTACAGTATGAAACCACATATTTCAGCTTCCTGGCATAACAATTATATCATGTAACATAGGATTATTCCTAGAAATTGTAACGGTGCAATCTAAATCGTTTATAACATTCTAAAAACTGCTTAGCTTGCACCTAAAAAACTATTTAAGTAGACATCCAAGAGCGATAGTCGGATTAGTACGTAAAAAATTTAGTAGAGTAGAACTCTTTGCTGTACTTGTCTCATTTTCGGCCTGTTATTTCAAAATTAAGTCGACTAATAAATTTGTTAAAGTAAATAAAGTTTTTTTTAAAAAGTCTTCAAAGGAGAATCCAATATAAAATATATATATATATATATTTGTCACTTTGGTTATATATAAGTTGTTGTTGGTTTGTAACGATTTGTAATTTGCCCTGAAGAAGAGAATAAACATTCTCGAAAGCTCGGCTTATTTCAAAGAATTTTATTCATATTACATGACTGCATCCCTATATATATATATATATATATATATATATATATATATATATATATATATATATATATATATATACTAAATGACTTCGGTCTCTACAGTAGATAGATGGCTATAATTACATATAGCCATAAACTACCAACGATGAAAACAACTACTCGGTGGACAAAAGCCCCATCCCGCATTGAATTATAAGATAAGATAACATACTTTATTCGCCAGTTTACACAAAACATTACAAACAAGGAATACAGTTGTTTCGACACGTCAATACAAATATCATTGTCAAATGTTACATGAACCTGTATCTGCCTTAAGAATAATTTTAATTCAATTGTGCTCCTGGTTAAATAGCTACAAACATATAAAGATTATTCATAAATATTCATTTTTATCAACTAAATCTAGATACTTTCTAACTTATTATGTTACCATGACAAATATAAATAATGAAATTTGTAATTGATAGCTGTGAAATCTTTCCTGTTTTTAGCAGATTTATTCTAAATTCACGACTGTAAGTATTTTTGTAATACTATTAAGTTGTTGTTTAAATGATTTTGTAACGATTTGTAGTTTGCCCTGAAGAAGAGAATAAATGTCGAAAGCTCGGCTAAAATTCAAAGAATTTTATTCATTACATGACTGCATCCACAAGGACATTTTTTTATTTAATATAGAAACAGTCAAGAATACAAAAAAATCAATATATATATATATATATATATATATATATATATATATATATATATATATATATATATGTTATATTAGAAATATTCAGATATATTATATTTTAAATATTTAATATTCTCGATTTATCCGTCGCGACAGTCTGTCGCTGGTATTTTTATAAAAGTCACGTACAATTATTAAATTTCATCTTTCAAAGCTAACATATTGCCTTACAGTATGAAACCTCATATTTCAGCTTCCTGTCATAACAATCATATCATGTAACATAGGATTATTCCTAGAAATTGTAACGGTGCAATCTAAATCGTTTATAACATTCTAGAAACTGCGTAGAGCGATCGTCGGATTAGTACGTAAAAAATTTACTCTTTGCTGTACTTGTCTCATTTTCGGCCTGTTATTTCAAAATTAAGTCGACTAATAAATTTGTTAAAGTAAATAAAGTTTTTTTTAAAAAGTTTACAAAGAAGAATCAAATATAAAAATTTAGCTAACGGTGTGAAGGGAATTTAGATATATTTCTTGTTGTTCGGGCTTTGTGGCTGATTGAAATTTAGGGTTTGAATTTGGGATGTTATTGTTTCCACTGGGGTTCTGCCTATAGGAGAGTCGTCTAGAATAGCGTCCTGTTGAAAATTTTCCATATTTGGTTGGGTAATATGGGAATTTTCATAACAATTTCTCTGTCACTTTCAAGATTTTGATAATATTGAAGTCCGTGGTTGTCGTCGTCATTTTCTAGATAACTATAATTATTGGGATCGTTATAATAATCATTATAGTGATTTTCGGGTTGTTCGTTGACGTGGAAAGTTCTCTGTTGCCTCATGAAGTTAACGTTAGGGTGATGTAGGTTTGGCAACTTTGATTAGTTGGGGTTATAATTTGGATTGGGTCTGAAATTTGGGTTTGGCTTTTGTTCCGTGTTTGGATTTGGCCTGAAACTCGGATTTTGGCCTGGGGAGTTATTTGCGAAATTTGACTGATGTGATTGTCTTTGGGTGTTGTTTGGATTATTAGGAAAATGATTATACAAATTCTGTGTATTGAATGTTCTCTGTCGGCATTCATTAAAAGTGTGTCCTATTCTTTGACAATATGAGCATTGGGGACTCGGAATTTTTCTCGGAATTGGTACGTTATTTGTAGGCTTATTATTTTGAGGTCTATGGGACTCATAGTAGGAGAGTTGTATCTCTCGCTTTATTCTTGAAATTGCGGATATCATATCCTTCGGATCACTGGCTCTGATTATTTGTCCTAACGTATATTCTAAGCCTGTTAGAAGTGTGTTTAATGTGATTGAATTTATAAAGGTTGTTTGAGCGTCTTTTTCTGGTTGGGACATGTTCTGCTTTTCAATGCAAGAGAACATTTTGGCCTCGTGAGTCTGAAGCCGACTCACAAAACTAAGAGCAGATTCTCCTGGAGTTTGTTTAAATCTTTGGAGGTCTTATATCAGTGAATTTAAATCTCTGGTGTCACCAAAGTTTGTTTCGAGTAACACTAGGATTTCTTTACATGTTTCAGGGTTTCGCGAGTAGATTAGTTCTGTTGCGCGACCACGTAATCTATTTTTAATATGTAGGGTTAACAACATTTTTTGTTGTCCTACAGTCATATTTTGTGCTGTTTTGCAGGCGTTAAGGAAGGTGTTTAGGAAAATTTGATTTCCATCGAATTCTGGGATTATTGAAAATATCTCAGACAATTTATAAGGTTCGACGTCTTGTGAACTAGTAGTGCCAGTGGTAGCACCTGATCGTGTTTCTGGCATTATTTATTTATATATTTAATAAGCGTGTTGGAAATATATCAAAAACAGATATAATAAAAAAATATTAACGAACTGATTTCTATCAATAATACGAGTTGTGAGAAAAATAAAAATAATATTAATCAAACGAGATGATTCTTTAAATAAAATGTACTCACAGTTTGTGGAGCATTTGTTGGTTGTTGGTGGAGATGAAATCCTACTCCGTAAAGCTCGCTCCCTCGGGTTAGCGTCCGCGTTTTCCCAAAGTCGGAGAGATCGTCTCGGCCCAGGGGTTTCTGTGATTTCGGTGGGGATGAAATCCGGCTCCTCAAGCGTAGCGCCAACGGGTTAGCTTGCTATCTGCTGCCTGTTCCCGATGTAGATGTAGAGAGACCGTCCTCTGCACCAGTTTCTTCTTAAACTATGTAGTTGATTTCTTCTTTGTAATATGCTTCTTTCAGCTTGGAGAATTGGTGCTTCCTTAAAGGTTAGGAAACCACCGTTGATTGGATACCAACGTTGAGGGATCCTACTGACTGCGCCAAATTTTTATATTGGATTCTTCTTTGTAGACTTTTTAAAAAAAACTTTATTTACTTTAACAAATTTATTAGTCGACTTAATTTTGAAATAACAGGCCGAAAATGAGACAAGTACAGCAAAGAGTAAATTTTTTACGTACTAATCCGACGATCGCTCTTGGATGTCTACTTAAATAGTTTTTTAGGTGCAACCTACGCAGTTTCTAGAATGTTATAAACGATTTAGATTGCACCGTTACAATTTCTAGGAATAATCCTATGTTACATGATATGATTGTTATGACAGGAAGCTGAAATATGAGGTTTCATACTGTAAGGCAATATGTTAGCTTTGAAAGATGAAATTTAATAATTGTACGTGACTTTTATAAAAATACCAGCGACAGACTGTCGCGACGGATAAATCGAGAATATTAAATATTTAAAATATAATATATCTGAATATTTCTAATATAACATATATATATATATATATATATATATATATATATATATATATATATATATATATATATATATATATATTGATTTTGTATTCTTGACTGTTTCTATATTAAATAAAAAAATGTCCTTGTGGATGCAGTCATGTAATGAATAAAATTCTTTGAATTTTAGCCGAGCTTTCGACATTTATTCTCTTCTTCAGGGCAAACTACAAATCGTTACAAAATCATTTAAACAACAACTTAATAGTATTACAAAAATACTTACAGTCGTGAATTTAGAATAAATCTGCTAAAAACAGGAAAGATTTCACAGCTATCAATTACAAATTTCATTATTTATATTTGTCATGGTAACATAATAAGTTAGAAAGTATCTAGATTTAGTTGATAAAAATGAATATTTATGAATAATGTTTATATGTTTGTAGCTATTTAACCAGGAGCACAATTGAATTAAAATTATTCTTAAGGCAGATACAGGTTCAGTGTAAAAAATATTTCATATAATTTAAGAATATTGCATAAAAACATACAAATATACCCATACATAGAATAAATTACCTTTACTCTTGAGCTTGAACTGATCGTTTAAAGAAAAAAAAGATATATAATATAATTTAAAATTTCTTGTGTATAATCATATTCTCTCAAAATACGACATACATATGTTAAACATGATTATTCTGATAATTGAATTGATAAATGCAAACTGTAGTTTGCAGAGGTGAGAGCGGTATCTCTCACTTCTGCCTACAGAAGCATTATTTACAGAAAAATGTTGTATTTTCAAGGTCACGTATTGGTTTTTCCTGATTAATTTAAAAATATGGCTTGAAATTAATGAGATATTGTATATAATAGAATCTTACAATGATAAGTAATCATTTGAGAACGTTTTCAACTCGTAAAAGGCTGTAATATTTATTTTATCAATATATGTAAAACCAAGTAGACGGATTTCACAATTTATCATTTTCAAGACTCTACGGTGTTGCCGGTGCTAAAATTGTACCTGTTTGTAAAGACCTAAGTCATATATAAATGTCGAATAAATACTTAAGTGAAACCAATAATGTAATAATGAACGTGATAGTAAAATGATTTTTTACTTAGAAAGTATGCAATCGACTTCGCTTTTATTCGAAAATGGTACATTGTTAACGCATTAATAATATTCGTCAAACGTATAACTAACGTAAACTAAGTAAACGGCAACACGGTAGCAGTATTTCTCTCCCTACTAATAAATGTCAGTCACAATAAGGGCCCACCCTCACCTAAGCGGCATCGAGCGAAGCGCAGCGAACTATTTCCACCTAATAGCGACATTTGATAGTAGCTGAAACGAAACAGTTGAATTTTTTTGTTTCTTTTTACAGAAGCAACAATAATAACTTTTCTTTATTATATTTCTATGAATAACATGCAAATTATTGTGAGCATCATTTTGAAGCGCCGAGCCGCTTCGCTCGTTGCCGCTTAGGTGAGAATAGGCCTTAACAATGCAAGTGACGATGGCTGTGTTCAGGGAGCCGCTATCTGCACAATCAATGCAGCACTGCTAGTGGATGTGGTCCATAGATAAAAAGAGATAGAGAATATCGTGCCCGTGTCTGTCTTTGTTTCATGACGCATACAGAGGGAAGGGTTTATATTTTTGCAATTCAAATTGAAATTAATTACAATTCTTATTTACGAAGCGTTAGTTTTTCGGTGCCAACTTATCTCAAAAACTAGATTGGAAATAATTCCAATAATAATTAGGATTGAATAATTAGAATTAAATCAAACGTAGACATACTGGTATAAGAGTATACTCTTGCAGAAGAATTTGGTGACCACTGCATCTTAATTGCAAATGAGTTTCCTCATCGCTTTAAAATATTTCAGTTAAATTATTTATTTAACTTATCCCAAAGTAGAAACTTATCCCTCATCTCCGCTTTAGAAAACTGTCCGGATCATAAAAAAATATCGGTTTGTTATGTCAGTATCAGTATAAAGTCTATGTCATATAACCAGTATTCCTGTCATTGTGGCTTGCAAACGCACACTCTCCATACACACCAGCACTGCGCCAGACGATGAACTCTCGTATATTGAAAAACTTTTGATACCAATCGATAATTATGTTATTTAATCAATATTCATTCTAATTCAGTGATTTTAATAATTCGATTAAGCGAATTGGTCCAAATGGACCAAAATATAGCAAGAACCAATAACTTTAAAGAGAAACATAAACATTCCCCTTACCCTCAGATAGGTAAATCAACTTTTATTTTCATCGAAGTGTCAATTTATAGCATGGATAATATATAGGTGCACTAAATTGCAAGATCGCCATTGACTGATGTAAGCCAAAGGATCGTATACAAGCTTTCGTGTCGGGATGTTTTAAAGTTAAGGCACATGCAGATTTGCATTTGCAACATTTGAAGCTCAAATAGGTAAAACTTCATCTGGACAAGAAGGGGAGTTCATTAATAGCCGAACTACATAATTCTTACCGCTTGGCTGGCCGAAAAACAAGACTTTAGATTGTGCAAGGATATTAAATATATCAATTTCCAGAAGATCCTAGCTTTTTATATGTAGTGGTGAGTAAAACTAAGTGGGTCTTGTAACAGGTGACCGTTTGGTTAAGGTATCAAATGAAACAACATTAATTAATGTGAATTAATCTCTAATAGGAGCCATAATAACTGGATACAATGAAGACTGCCGTACACTCTCTCTATGTCTGCTGCCCCTCGCCGTTATTACATTTCATACATAACACAACAACTATTTCATAGATCAACATCTTATGCAACATATGCAACCCAATATACTGACATCTCCCCCATATAATCACAACAAAACTTAACTTTTTTATTTAGAATAAACATAATAAAACATAAGGATGATTTCAAAAGTTATACAATAGAAAAACTTGAAACTAGCAATTATGAGACATAATCTCTCAAATAGTTAGGTCTTCGTATGACCCGTCTTGGTCTTTCATAAGGATTAGTTACAATAGGATGGTTGACCACCTTTGGGGTATTAGTCTCAATTGTTTTATTAACATTAATCTCGGTATTATCAACTAGGAATTCATTATCATTAGAACCAGTGTCATTTAATTCCTTTTGATTTACCGTCTCGTTATTAAGAAGTTCATAGTCAATCATTTTCTCAAACAACTCATCATTTTGTACATTAAAATTATCTTTATCAATAGGCTTCAGAAATTTGCTATTACGAATTAAGACATTATCATTTTTATTAAATTTAACATGATAAGCTCTAGGTCTAAAACTATCCTGTTTGACAATAATACCAGGTTCCCACAATTTTGTATTACTATCTTGAATCACTACTTTATCACCAGGATTCAAATTACTTAAATCTTTAACTGACTTATTATTATATTTCCTTTCTTTAACCTTTTGATTGTTAAAAGACTGTCTGGATGAATCCACCTCAAAATTGGGTGTTAATAATGATTCGTCAATAGGAACTTGACCCTTAATTCTTCTGCCAAACAGTAGCTCAGCGGGTGACGGTATAAATTTACTGATAGGAGTATTGCGATACTCTAAAAGAGTTATATAAATATCTTTATCATCGTAAAAAGCCTTCAGCAACATTTTCTTAATAATTTGGACATGACGTTCAATGAATCCGTTTGATTGTGGGTAATGAGGAGAGCTCGTTTTATGACTGATTTCCCAATCCTTTAAAAACATTTTAAATTGTGTATTTGTGAATTGTGGACCATTATCCGTATACAAGATGTTAGCCTTACCATGCCTCGCAAAAATTGACTTAAATTCAGTGATCACTCGACTGGCTGTCGTATTTTTATGTAGGCAACACAATTCCGGGAATTTTGAAAACTCATCCACTACTAACAGATACTCAGGAATAACAGGAATATCTTTTTGTATAATGGATTCATTTTGTGTAGATCTGCTAAAACGTAAACAGGTCGGACAATGTTTAATCTTGTCTATAATTTGGCTAATCATTCCTGGCCAAAACACCAATTCATTAGCCTTCAAACAAGTTTTTTCTATGCCTAAATGAGGATAATGTAATTTATCAACAATCTCAGCACGCATGCTCTTTGGTATGACTACTTGTGTGTCTTTAAATAAAAGATTGTTTGCAATGGCTAACTGATCCTTCCATCTTCAATAAGGCTTTACCAAATCTGGTATAAGTCTCTTTTCCAAGGGCCATTCATCTATAATTATTTGTTTCAAAGTTTGAATTTCTTGATCTTTATTCGACTCGATTTCAATCTTCGTGAATTTTTCTGGGCTTATATCAGTATATTGAAGAAAATCTATCTGCATTTCAACACTGTTTTCAACGATTTCAAAATCTGGATCATTATAGTGTGCTCTGGATAATGCATCAGCAAAATATAATTTCGCTCCACTTTTGTAAGTCACAGAAAAGTCGTACATTTGTAAAGTTATGCGTAAACGTTGTATTCGCAAAGGACATTGACTTAGTGACATCTTAAAAATTGTTTCCAACGGTTTATCGTCACTTTCAACCAAAAATTTCTTGCCATACAAATATTGGTGAAAACGTTGACACCCAAATGCTATGGCTAAAGCCTCTTTTTCAATCATTGCGTACATTTCCTGTGTTTTGTTCAATGATTTTGATGCATATGCTATCGGAGCACCATCTTGAAGAATCACAGCACCCAGGCCATCTTTAGAACTGTCCACAGATAGAGTTAGCTCTTTTTTAGCATCAAAAAATCTCAAAACTGGCGCTGAAGACAAAGCTCTTTTCAAGTTTTGGAAATCTAACTCATGTGTACTCGTCCACAGAAACACCGTATCTTTACGTAAGAGTTTTCTCAAAATTCTTGATTTTTCAGCTAAATTCGGAATAAACTTGCACACGTATGTAATCATGCCTAAGAATCTAGCTAAAGATTTCGCGTTCTCTGGTGATTTTATTTGTTAAATAGCCTCAACCTTATCCGGATCAATTTTTATCCCTTCTTTTGACAAAACATGACCTACGTACTTTAGTTCTGACTTCTCAAATTTGCATTTTTCTTTGTTGAATTTAACTCCATTTTCTCTGGCTCTATCAAGCACTTCCTTCAAAATTTCATCATGTTTATTTTCAGTTTTCGCATAAATAATTATATCATCAATGTAAATTTTCACGCCGTTTATGCCGTCAAAAAGTTTTAAAAATGTCCTGTGAAATATCTCTGGAGCACATGAAATTCCAAAAGGCAAACGTAAAAACTTAAATCTACCAAAAGGTGTCGCGAATGTTGTTAAATCAGAAGCTTTTTTCGAAAGCTCTATTTGCCAAAAGCCCTTATTAGCATCTAAAGTTGTAAAAAATTTAGAACCTGCCATATCTCTCGTAATCTCCTCAAATGTCGGAATTACAAAATGTTCTCTTCGTATAGCTTTATTTAAATTTTGAGGATCAAGGCAAATCCTAACACCTTGATTATTTGGCTTATTTACGAGAACAATAGGATTGACAAACTCAGTCGGCTCTTTTACCTCAACAATTACCTCGTCTTTGATCATTTTATTCAACGTTTCTTGTAACTTATCCACTGAACGAAATGGTATTCTACGACAAGGCACCACTACTGGCTGATAATTATTGACTAAAGTAATATCACAAGGATTACCTTTAATTTTGCCCAAACCCTGAAAAACATCAGCATTTTTATGAAGTAGATTCACCAGAGACTCTTTTCGTACAGAAACAGAATCAACTCTGCTTCTAAGTTTTAATTTTATTAACGTGTCTAACCCTAAAATTGGTGGTGTTTGATTTCCAGTCTCAACAACTACAAATTCAAGACTATACATTTGTTCTTTAAACAAAACTTTTACCTTAATAGATCCATAGCACTTTAGTCTGTTACCTGCATAATTTGTAATTTTAACATTTGACAAATGCTTTATTGCATATTTTAAACTCAACTTATCATAAATATGTTTAGGAATAACATTGACTTGAGCCCCATTATCTAGTTTAAATTTAACTGATTTACCACAATCTGACAGTATTAATGTTTCCCACCATTCTTTATTACTCTGAGCATTTACACTACCTATCGTATAAGTGAAAGAATGTACATTATCTAGTCTTTCGATTATCGATAATTTTGAAATGTATTGTACCGCAACAGGGATTGGAAATCGTGGAGCAGAGGTTAAAACTGCTACTTTTTTGTATGTTATTGGAGAGCAAGCGAGAGAGATATATGAAACCATGGAATTTGCTGATGAGGCGGCAAGAAATGATTACGCAATCATAAAAAGGAAATTTGAGAGTCATTTTATCCCAATGTCAAATCCAAGTGTAGAAATATAACATTTTCAAGTCGAGATATTCCTTCCTTAGGAAGTTATTTTTGTAAAATATAAAACGTCATACCCTGCATCGGCCTTAGGAAGAGAGATAGTGGATGTTTAAAAAAAAATTACTGGGTCCCATTGAGCCCATGGATCATTGCTCTTCTCGAACGTCCAAGGTGGCTATCAAAATTAGTGCTGGATCTTGATAGCTATTGCCAGTTGCCATCTTCGGCCTACAGTCACGCAACCAGTCGAATTTTTGCATGCGTGGTATCTGGCACAACAACAACTGGGCACCTACAGTCATGTTTGCATTTTTCTAATGCCATTATTCCAACGATAATCTTGTTTGTTTTTTGACTGTCGACTTCATTTCGCAAATCTTTATTATCCCAGTGTAATTTTTAAGATACTTCCGTCGTATAGATCATCATGAAACTGACAACACCAATATGATCAGCAATGAGAATAAGAGAGTACAAAATTTATACCTAGTAGGTATTTGACTTGCTTTCAACAGCTAGTAGGTACTGATTACACCGAGAAAAGGTGACTAGTCAAA
Source organism: Crioceris asparagi (assembly GCA_958507055.1). Taxonomy (NCBI): domain Eukaryota; kingdom Metazoa; phylum Arthropoda; class Insecta; order Coleoptera; family Chrysomelidae; genus Crioceris; species Crioceris asparagi. The sequence goes on from OY293833.1 coordinate 21,629,150, forward strand.
CAAATTTGTGGTTTCAATTTGGCGAAATAAACCTATTATTATTTTTTTATTTGGTCAATATTATTGTGTAGTACATGAATGACTACTGATTCCAAGTATATGTTTCAAATTAATTAAAATATTTAATTCAAACATTCCTTTTCTTTCTGTGTACTTGGATCTCTTGAGGATCATGCCACAAAATTATCGACAAGTGAGTAATATCAAAGCAATTTGACCAGAGTTTAAAGTAATAAACTGTAATACTGTTCAAGCCTTAACCAGGCGAGGCAGGATCCTCAACCCAGCGATTCCGTTGTGTTGTAGTTTTGAGCTCGATATGCTAATATGGTTAAGAATGTGATGAATTATCAATAAATTATGTCTAATGGAAATAATTAGAAGTTTTCAGGAGTTATCTAATATCAATACAAAAAAACTCAAGATCATTGCATTTCTTCGCAAAGTTATTATAAAAGACCTGGTATACCTACTATTTTATCATAGGATTGAATTCAGTGAAAATAAAAGCTTCTTATGGAATTGAGAAGAAAATCATTATAATACGTTATATTGAGTATTTGATTTAACTTATAAGTAATAAGAATACAATATATTAAAAATGGCAAACGTAAATGAAAATCAGAATGTAGTTTTGGAAGCTGAAGTAGAACCCTACAAGCTATCCGAAATATTTTTTATAATTCCAGAGTTTAAGGGAGAACAAATATTTTTAAGTACTTTCCTAAATGCGTGTGATTATGCTCATAACATGTCAACTCGCGATCAGAAAGCTCTTCTAGATATTCATATTAAAAATAAATTAAGAGGAGGAGCAGCGCAGTTGATTAGTTCGTGAAATCCCCAAACCTACATAGAAATAAGGCAGCTATTATTCAGGATCTACAACGTTTAAAACAGTTACCTAATGAATCTGCCCTTATATTTTTCAACAGATTACAAGTTTTAAATGCAAAAATGCATGCTTGTATTCAAAAAACTCAAAATCTTACCGAACCCCAGAAAGTAGCCCAAGAGATTTTAATAGATTCAATGTCCCTGAATACACTTTTAACAGGACTTGAACCCCGACTAGGACAATTGATCCGAGCTAGTCAGCCAGCAGATCGATTGGAAGCGCAAAGTCTCATCCGACGTGAATTTCAACTTTCCTATTTTAAGAATCAAACATTTAATAAACCAGCCCCAAGTAATCAAAATAAACCTACAAATAATTTACCGCTAAGAAGACCACCATTATCAATACTAAAATGTTTCTCATGTGGCCGAAATGGTCATACATCCGCTCAATGTCGCTCTCAAAATCAACAGAGCCCAAATCATAATTCTAATTCAAATTTCAACTCAAATTTCAGTAATAATTTTCAAAGACCTGTAAATTCGCAATATCAACGACAAAATATGTCGCAAATGAGACCAAGTCATTTTTCTAATCAACAAAGACCTTTCAATCAACAGCAGGCACAAGTTAGACCTTCAGTGATTCAAAAGAATCCAAATTTCCAACAGCGAGCCCATTTAATTCAAAACGGCTATAGTAATGAGTATTATGATGATTATCCAGATTATTCATCTCAGTTTGAAAGAGATTCTCAAAATTTTGTTTCTGCCGAAGTAATTTCGAACTTCCAGGATTTTCCTATTCTCCGACCCAAAGACCATCCCCCAGAATGATCAAAGACAGAAAACACAATTTCAGAAACAATTTCTCAAATTCAAAGTTTGAACCTGGACGATATGAATCCAAATCTGAATTTTCCGGAGCAGAAATATCTTTAAATCCTTTATTAACAGTAAATTCGAAAAACCTTTATTACATCGAAGATGCTTCAAAAAAAGTTTAAATTACTTATTGATACAGGAGCAGGGATTTCAATATTTAAAGAGAACGCAGTTAAAAGATTTCTTCGGAGATTTCCTGAAACATTAACTATTCAAGGTATTACTGATCAAAAATTTTGTATAATAGAATCTACGTATGTTCCATTTAATACCGAAGATCCTCATAAAGTTTTCATATATAATTTAGATATAGATTTTGATGGCACATTAGGCCTAGATTTTTTGGAACACTAATTGTGATTGATTTAAATTCAAAGCAACTACATACCAATTTCAAAACAATACCTCTTTTTAAAGTTGCTGATAGAAATATGAATTTACATAATAGTTTAGATATAGATGCCGAATATGAACAATTTAATAACAGAGCTGAGTATAATAAGAAACAAATTATCGAAAAAGAAATTGATATTTTTAAAATGCCTACTCTTTAGCCCATTGTATTGCGGAAGATATGCAAATGCAAAAAGGCATTGCAGCAGATTTTAAGAAATATTTTGGAAAAGTTGAGCATTTATTAAAGCAAAATCAGAAAAAAGGTGGCTTGGCAGGCTTACAAATTTAACTTGATATATTTATTATTTAGTAACTAAAGAAAAGTCAACAGATAAACAACATATCAGTCTATGTGGTCCTCTCTAAAGAAATTGAGAGACCATGTGCAGGAAAAGTGTGTAAAAAATTAGCAATTCCAAAAATAGGATGTGGACTAGATAAACTAGATTGGTCCAAAGTAAAGGAGATGATATCATTACGATACGAAATAATATTAATTCTATTGGTGCTGTTACTTTTGAAGTTGTGCAGTTTCAGTTAGATTGATAACTTTTGGCACCAACTTCACAAGTACCAGCACCAATAGAATTAATATTATTTCGTAATTTTCATTGCACCAACTAATAACGTCGGTCCAGTTTTTTGTAAAAAAGTATTTATTTCAGACTTTTGAGTGTAACATTAGTCACATAAATATTTTTTACAAAAAATTGGACCGACTTTATTAGTTGGTGCACTGAAAAGTATAAAATAATATTAATTCTATTGGTGCTGTTACTTTTGAAGTTGTGCAGTTGCAGGTAGATTGGTAACTTTTGGCACCAACTTCACAAGTACCAGTCCCAATAGAATTAATATTATTTTATACTTTTCAGTGCACCAACTAATAAAGTCGGTCCAATTTTTTGTAAAAAATATTTATTTCACACTTTTGAGTGTAACATTAGTCACGAAAATCGTTGAACGTTCACTAATACCAATGAAGAGAGTACTTATTCTATTACCCACGTATATTCCTTGCTTGTAGTGGTTATTATTGAGATCTCAGAACATCGCGGCAGAAATACGCTTGAATATTTTAGTTGTTACCATTTAACACCGATTTAACTCGAAAACCGTAATTCTAAGGAAAAAATGTTCATTATAAATGTTGCTACAAATAATTATATCTTTCATGTAGTATCGAAAAATTTTCAATTTTCGAAAGAAATTGTCCTCTCCACATAGCAAAAATACATATTTAACATGCGTCTATCTCGAAAACCGTAACACTTTTGAAAAAATGTTCAATTTAAACGTTTCCGGATATTGTCCTATCTTTAATTATACCAACTCAAATTTTCGATTTTCGAGAAAATTCGCCCCCACCACCCCTTCGGGGGCGGTTTTCGGAGGGAAGGAGATTTCGGATTTGCGTTTTTATGAATATGGGACCATTTCTCAATCCCTTTCTTTCAAATGAATCCAAAATCATCAAAATCGGAGATCGTCTACTATATAAAAGGCGCGCACGAACCAAAAAAAAAAAAAAAAAAAAAAAAAAAAAGCAGACAGTCGAATTGTATACCTCCTCCGTTCGGGGTTCGTCGGTCAAAAAATCGTTGAACGTTGACCACTAATATCTTATTACCCACGTATATACTTTGCTTGTCCTTGTTATTATGTAGAGATCTCAGAACATCGCTGCGGCAATACGCGCAAATATTTTAGATTTAACCATTCTACCACCGCTTATCTCGAAAACCGTAACTCTAAAGAGAAAATGATCTTTATAAATGTTGATACACATATTATTGTCTTTCATGTGTCATCAAAAAAATTTCAGTTTTCGAAAGAAATTGTCCCTTCCACATAACAAAAATACCCATATGTGAGATTTTAAAATGAATGTAGCTCGAAAACCGTAACTCTTTTGAAAAAATGTTCAATTTAAACGTATTCGGATATTGTCCTATCTTTAATTCTGGTATCTCGAATTTTCGATTTTCGAGAAAATTTGCCCCCTCGGAGGAAAGGAGATTTCGGTTTGAGTTTTTACGAAAATGGGACCAATTTCCAAGTTTCCTCTTTCAAATGAATCAAAAATCATCAAAATCGGAGCACGTTTACTATATATAACGCTCCAACAAAGCCCGTGTCTGTCTTTGTTTCATGACGCATACAGAGGAAAGAGTTTATATTTGCGCATAATTCAAATTGAAATTTATTACAATTCTTATTGTCCTCTAAAAATAGGTCATTTATTATAGTACATTCTAATTCTAAATTTTAGGTCATTTAATTTGTCACTTTCATGTTTTAGGCCTATAGGCGAATATCTATGTAGTTTTTTACTAGGTATAAGGTATATAAGCTGCAGTCTGTGATCGTAAGAAGGTTCTTGCTCGAAAATATTTGTCATTGCTTAATTTTTTTAAGGTTTCACTTACAATTTTGAAATATATATTTTTCATTAATAAGGAATCTTTATATAAACGCAGTATTCTTTCTGTATGATGACAAATTAGATAGACATCATTTGATGCAAAGTTTATCTTTTCTAACCAATTTGTCAATTCTGATTTATCGGAATTTTCTAAAACCAACAAAGTTAAACATTGCTCACAGTGAATTCTTTTCCTTAATGTATAAACTATAAATTCAGCGATATGTTTTATGATGTCGTCAAGATCTTCTGACTGTTCCAGTATGTTAAAACTACTATGAAGCATGTCATCGAATAACAAATAATATATGTTTTATTTTGTTATTTTCGGCAGAAGTCGTTGTCGTTACCAGAAGTGTGAGATCTTGAAGTGCGTAATAGACCAATTGCATCAATGGATTCAATTCTCCGCATACGCGAATTATCGGTCATAGAATACCTCTTTCAAGCACATCTAGAAGCATTGTACTTGTACATGTCATAGAACATAAGGAAATTGATAGAAGCGCTCATAGAGAGCCATTAGCATGGAATTATTTGGACGTAGGTATAGTACATTCTGTTCAAAAGAGTGACATTTCAAATGAAAGTGGCCGCTGAAACTGCCCGCCGTGCATGCGAAGAACAATGTTCACTTAATGCAATCGGTCTACGGGCAGAAGCAGGAACTAAATACATCCACATTATTAAGAAGTATCTTTTTAAAGGCTGATTGAAACGGAATCGTGGTAGGATTATTATTAAATCAATGTATTCTACTAATAAGCGCAAAAAACATTTCAACATGGTTTTGAGATAATTTATATGATAAAGAATATTTTACTATTTTTTGTGTGAGAAGTTTTTCACATGAAGTAGGTATATAAATTTATTAAACAAACAATGAAAACTAAAAAGCCAGTTCAAACCAATATTGATTTAAGAACAGGCCTGCGGATAATTTTATAAAACTGAGGTTGATTTGAATGCTTCACATTGGATTGTTTAAATTTACTAATCTTAACTTTAACTTCTCCATTTCTAATTGTTGTATGTAACTAATATATATTTTAATTTCTCTTTCCAATTCAGGTAATGATTTTTCAGTTATACTCATCTTTCCAACTGTTTTACAAAACAGATTCTTGGTATTTAACAAATAAAAAATGTCATTGAAGTTTTTCAAGAATTTAGGTATATGTCACGATGGGGTTAAGGAGTTAAGGCACAAATTGAGAAGAAAATTGACTTTTTATTCTCTATGGAGAGACTCGTCTGAGAAACATTACTAATTGAAAATGCTGGAAATGAACCAGCGTCAATATATGGGATAAATTTGGGACATAATAGCGAAGATATATTATATATATTTTATTCGTATTCTCACTAAAACTGGAACATGTACATATCGAAACTACTTATCAGTAACTTAAGTACTGACTAGCATATCTCTTTGCCATACCATGACTAATTTCAAACCTGCGCAAAGATCTCTGCCTGAATATCTGGTTTATGCTTATAATTTTGTGCACGTTTGTGCAACCCTCATGAGCATCTTGATAGCTTTTTCACAGAATGGTCATACTAATATCATTGTAATAAGTAAAAATTACCACTTAAAATGTGTGTGTAATAAATTTTGGATTAAATAAATAATATTTGTCATTTATTTCTTTAATTTTTGGTAAAATTTACAAAGCGTTAGTTTTTCGGTGCCAAATTATCTCAAAAACTAGATTGGAAATAATTCCAATAATAATGAGGATTGAATAATTAGAATTAAATCAAACGTAGACATACTGGTATAAGAGTATACTCTTGCAGAAGATTTTGGTGACCACTGTATCTTAATTGCACCTGAGTTTCCTCATCGCGTGAAAATATTTCAGTTAAATTATTTATTTAACTTATCCCAAAGTAGAAACTTATCCCTCTCCGCTTTAGAAAACTGTCCGGATCATAAAATATTATCGTTTTGTTATGTCAGTATCAGTATGAAGGCTATGTCAGATATACAGTATTCCTGTCATTGTGGCTTGCAAACGCACACTCTCCATACACACCAGCACTGCGCCAGACGATGAATTCTCATATATTGAAAAACTTTTGATACCAATCGATAATTATGTTATTTATTCAATATTCATTCTAATTCAGTGATTTTAATAATTCGATTAAGAGAATTGGTCCAAAAGGACCAAAATATAGCAAGAACCATTAACTTCAAAGAGAAACAGAAACCTTCCCCTTACCCTCAGATAGGTAAATCAACTTTTATTTTCGTAGAAGTGTCAATTTATAGCATGGATAATATATAGGTGCACTAAATTGCAAGATCGCCATTGACTGATGTAAGCCAAAGGATCGTATACAAGCTTTCGTGTCGGGATGTTTTGAAGTTAAGGCACATGTAGATTTGCATTTGCAACATTTGAAGCTCAAGTAGGTAAAACTTCATCTGGACAAGAAGGGGAGTTCATTAATAGCCGATCTACATAATTCTTACCGCTTAGCTGACCGAAAAACAAGACTTTAGATTGTGCAAGGATATTAAATATATCAATTTACAGAAGATCCTAGCTTTTTATATGTAGTGGTGAGTAAAACTAAGTGGGTCTTAGAAATATTTATGAGAAAAATAATAGGAATCGGTGAATCGCCCTATGCAGTTATGTTTGGATGTACCGCCAGGTTGGGTTGACATCAATATAAGTTTACCAAAGAAGGACCAGGATGGAGACCGTTTATTTGAGTAAATATTATATTATAGATAAGAGCTTGCGCATATAGTATTATTGAAACAATTAATTTTGAATCTTGAAGACCTATCATAGTGAAATCATTCGTTAATTTCCTGTTTAAAATACCATTCATGATAGAAAACGTAGCATAATAAACTACAAGTATTTCAATACAATATACATATTGTAAGAACGAAAGATTAGATATTAAAATATTAATATGTATATAAATAAATTCAACATTTTTATTTGCTGGTTGTTACATCACCTTAATATTATACAACAAATGCCTAAAATAAAAGTATAATTCCTTGAATAATTGAAAATAAAAAAATTCTCCGTTATTGCACAGTTCAAAAGCAAGCAAGAATAAAATCGACATATACCAGAAACATTGAAGGAAATTTTGAGTGAATAATGTAACATTAACATTAATATATTTTCTTCATACTATAGGTATTTATAGTCTTATTTAATATTATATTTCACTATTGTAATTTTAACTATTGATAAATATACCATATATATATATATGAGAATTCATCGTCTGGCGCAGTGCTGGTGTGTATGGAGAGTGTGCGTTTGCAAGCCACAATGACAGGAATACTGTATATCTGACATAGCCTTCATACTGATACTGACATAACAAAACGATAATATTTTATGATCCGGACAGTTTTCTAAAGCGGAGAGGGATAAGTTTCTACTTTGGGATAAGTTAAATAAATAATTTAACTGAAATATTTTCACGCGATGAGGAAACTCAGGTGCAATTAAGATACAGTGGTCACCAAAATCTTCTGCAAGAGTATACTCTTATACCAGTATGTCTACGTTTGATTTAATTCTAATTATTCAATCCTCATTATTATTGGAATTATTTCCAATCTAGTTTTTGAGATAATTTGGCACCGAAAAACTAACGCTTTGTAAATTTTACCAAAAATTAAAGAAATAAATGACAAATATTATTTATTTAATCCAAAATTTATTACACACACATTTTAAGTGGTAATTTTTACTTATTACAATGATATTAGTATGACCATTCTGTGAAAAAGCTATCAAGATGCTCATGAGGGTTGCACAAACGTGCACAAAATTATAAGCATAAACCAGATATTCAGGCAGAGATCTTTGCGCAGGTTTGAAATTAGTCATGGTATGGCGAAGAGATATGCTAGTCAGTACTTAAGTTACTGATAAGTAGTTTCGATATGTACATGTTCCAGTTTTAGTGAGAATACGAATAAAATATATATAATATATCTTCGCTATTATGTCCCAAATTTATCCCATATATTGACGCTGGTTCATTTCCAGCATTTTCAATTAGTAATGTTTCTCAGACGAGTCTCTCCATAGAGAATAAAAAGTCAATTTTCTTCTCAATTTGTGCCTTAACTCCTTAACCCCATCGTGACATATACCTAAATTCTTGAAAAACTTCAATGACATTTTTTATTTGTTAAATACCAAGAATCTGTTTTGTAAAACAGTTGGAAAGATGAGTATAACTGAAAAATCATTACCTGAATTGGAAAGAAAAATTAAAATATATATTAGTTACATACAACAATTAGAAATGGAGAAGTTAAAGTTAAGATTAGTAAATTTAAACAATCCAATGTGAAGCATTTAAATCAACCTCAGTTTTATAAAACTATCCGCAGGCCTGTTCTTAAATCAATATTGGTTCGAACTGGCTTTTTAGTTTTCATTGTTTGTTTAATAAATTTATATACCTACTTCATGTGAAAAACTTCTCACACAAAAAATAGTAAAATATTCTTTATCATATAAATTATCTCAAAACCATGTTGAAATGTTTTTTGCGCTTATTAGTAGAATACATTGATTTAATAATAATCCTACCACGATTCCGTTTCAATCAGCCTTTAAAAAGATACTTCTTAATAATGTGGATGTATTTAGTTCCTGCTTCTGCCCGTAGACCGATTGCATTAAGTGAACATTGTTCTTCGCATGCACGGCGGGCAGTTTCAGCGGCCACTTTCATTTGAAATGTCACTCTTTTGAACAGAATGTACTATACCTACGTCCAAATAATTCCATGCTAATGGCTCTCTATGAGCGCTTCTATCAATTTCCTTATGTTCTATGAGATGTACAAGTACAATGCTTCTAGATGTGCTTGAAAGAGGTGTTCTATGACCGATAATTCGCGTATGCGGAGAATTGAATCCATTGATGCAATTGGTCTATTACGCACTTCAAGATCTCACACTTCTGGTAACGACAACGACTTCTGCCGAAAATAACAAAATAAAACATATATTATTTGTTATTCGATGACATGCTTCATAGTAGTTTTAACATACTGGAACAGTCAGAAGATCTTGACGACATCATAAAACATATCGCTGAATTTATAGTTTATACATTAAGGAAAAGAATTCACTGTGAGCAATGTTTAACTTTGTTGGTTTTAGAAAATTCCGATAAATCAGAATTGACAAATTGGTTAGAAAAGATAAACTTTGCATCAAATGATGTCTATCTAATTTGTCATCATACAGAAAGAATACTGCGTTTATATAAAGATTCCTTATTAATGAAAAATATATATTTCAAAATTGTAAGTGAAACCTTAAAAAAATTAAGCAATGACAAATATTTTCGAGCAAGAACCTTCTTACGATCACAGACTGCAGCTTATATACCTTATACCTAGTAAAAAACTACATAGATATTCGCCTATAGGCCTAAAACATGAAAGTGACAAATTAAATGACCTAAAATTTAGAATTAGAATGTACTATAATAAATGACCTATTTTTAGAGGACAATAAGAATTGTAATAAATTTCAATTTGAATTATGCGCAAATATAAACTCTTTCCTCTGTATGCGTCATGAAACAAAGACAGACACGGGCTTTGTTGGAGCGTTATATATAGTAAACGTGCTCCGATTTTGATGATTTTTGATTCATTTGAAAGAGGAAACTTGGAAATTGGTCCCATTTTCGTAAAAACTCAAACCGAAATCTCCTTTCCTCCGAGGGGGCAAATTTTCTCGAAAATCGAAAATTCGAGATACCAGAATTAAAGATAGGACAATATCCGAATACGTTTAAATTGAACATTTTTTCAAAAGAGTTACGGTTTTCGAGCTACATTCATTTTAAAATCTCACATATGGGTATTTTTGTTATGTGGAAGGGACGATTTCTTTCGAAAACTGAAATTTTTTTGATGACACATGAAAGACAATAATATGTGTATCAACATTTATAAAGATCATTTTCTCTTTAGAGTTACGGTTTTCGAGATAAGCGGTGGTAGAATGGTTAAATCTAAAATATTTGCGCGTATTGCCGCAGCGATGTTCTGAGATCTCTACATAATAACAAGGACAAGCAAAGTATATACGTGGGTAATAAGATATTAGTGGTCAACGTTCAACGATTTTTGTGACTAATGTTACACTCAAAAGTCTGAAATAAATACTTTTTTACAAAAAACTGGACCGACGTTATTAGTTGGTGCAATGAAAATTACGAAATAATATTAATTCTATTGGTGCTGGTACTTGTGAAGTTGGTGCCAAAAGTTATCAATCTAACTGAAACTGCACAACTTCAAAAGTAACAGCACCAATAGAATTAATATTATTTCGTAATTTTCAGTGTACCAACTAATAACGTCGGTCCAGTTTTTTGTAAAAAAGTATTTATTTGTAAGAAATATTTATTGTTTAAGAGAATTACGAATTATTCCTTGTTCCAACATTTTATTAACCTATGTTTTCACTTCCTCTTCTGAATATTCGAGACACAAATTCCTGATGAGTTTATTTTCTTCCTCATTAAGATTAGATAAGATTAGATTGAGATTCACCTTGGGGAATTGAATTAAAATTTAAAAGAGTTTCATTATCAATAGGTTCAAGGGATAAATTTGGAAAATCAATAGTTTTTGGAATTGCATTAACGTTATTAATTCTTGAATAAAATTCTCCATTTTCATTTTTATGTACCAGGGCATTCGGTAATCTAACTTTTTGTTTCTCTTGTCCGGTAGGTATTGCATCTACATTTGATAGACTGCATTTTAACTTATATACTTTTTCAGTCCTAGGTTCTATAGTAATACAATTAAATAAACTACGATTATCAGATTCATTTAACTTACACACAACAATTTCAACATCTATGTCTCTAAACAAAAATGATATCATCTCCTTTACTTTGGACCAATCTAGTTTATCTAGTCCACATCCAATTTTTGGAATTGCTAATTTTTTACACACTTTTCCTGCACATGGTCTCTCAATTTCTTTAGAGAGGACCACATAGACTGATATGTTGTTTATCTGTTGACTTTTCTTTAGTTACTAAATAATAAATATATCAAGTTAAATTTGTAAGCCTGCCAAGCCACCTTTTTTCTGATTTTGCTTTAATAAATGCTCAACTTTTCCAAAATATTTCTTAAAATCTGCTGCAATGCCTTTTTGCATTTGCATATCTTCCGCAATACAATGGGCTAAAGAGTAGGCATTTTAAAAATATCAATTTCTTTTTCGATAATTTGTTTCTTATTATACTCAGCTCTGTTATTAAATTGTTCATATTCGGCATCTATATCTAAACTATTATGTAAATTCATATTTCTATCAGCAACTTTAAAAAGAGGTATTGTTTTGAAATTGGTATGTAGTTGCTTTGAATTTAAATCAATCACAATTAGTGTTCCAAAAAATCTAGGCCTAATGTGCCATCAAAATCTATATCTAAATTATATATGAAAACTTTATGAGGATCTCCGGTATTAAATGGAACATACGTAGATTCTATTATACAAAATTTTTGATCAGTAATACCTTGAATAGTTAATGTTTCAGGAAATCTCCGAAGAAATCTTTTAACTGCGTTCTCTTTAAATATTGAAATCCCTGCTCCTGTATCAATAAGTAATTTAAACTTTTTTGAAGCATCTTCGATGTAATAAAGGTTTTTCGAATTTACTGTTAATAAAGGATTTAAAGATATTTCTGCTCCGGAAAATTCAGATTTGGATTCATATCGTCCAGGTTCAAACTTTGAATTTGAGAAATTGTTTCTGAAATTGTGTTTTCTGTCTTTGATCATTCTGGGGGATGGTCTTTGGGTCGGAGAATAGGAAAATCCTGGAAGTTCGAAATTACTTCGGCAGAAACAAAATTTTGAGAATCTCTCTCAAACTGAGATGAATAATCTGGATAATCATCATAATACTCATTACTATAGCCGTTTTGAATTAAATGGGCTCGCTGTTGGAAATTTGGATTCTTTTGAATCACTGAAGGTCTAACTTGTGCCTGCTGTTGATTGAAAGGTCTTTGTTGATTAGAAAAATGACTTGGTCTCATTTGCGACATATTTTGTCGTTGATATTGCGAATTTACAGGTCTTTGAAAATTATTACTGAAATTTGAGTTGAAATTTGAATTAGAATTATGATTTGGGCTCTGTTGATTTTGAGAGCGACATTGAGCGGATGTATGACCATTTCGGCCACATGAGAAACATTTTAGTATTGATAATGGTGGTCTTCTTAGCGGTAAATTATTTGTAGGTTTATTTTGATTACTTGGGGCTGGTTTATTAAATGTTTGATTCTTAAAATAGGAAAGTTGAAATTCACGTCGGATGAGACTTTGCGCTTCCAATCGATCTGCTGGCTGACTAGCTCGGATCAATTGTCCTAGTCGGGGTTCAAGTCCTGTTAAAAGTGTATTCAGGGACATTGAATCTATTAAAATCTCTTGGGCTACTTTCTGGGGTTCGGTAAGATTTTGAGTTTTTTGAATACAAGCATGCATTTTTGCATTTAAAACTTGTAATCTGTTGAAAAATATAAGGGCAGATTCATTAGGTAACTGTTTTAAACGTTGTAGATCCTGAATAATAGCTGCCTTATTTCTATGTAGGTTTGGGGATTTCACGAACTAATCAACTGCGCTGCTCCTCCTCTTAATTTATTTTTAATATGAATATCTAGAAGAGCTTTCTGATCGCGAGTTGACATGTTATGAGCATAATCACACGCATTTAGGAAAGTACTTAAAAATATTTGTTCTCCCTTAAACTCTGGAATTATAAAAAATATTTCGGATAGCTTGTAGGGTTCTACTTCAGCTTCCAAAACTACATTCTGATTTTCATTTACGTTTGCCATTTTTAATATATTATATTCTTATTACTTATAAGTTAAATCAAATACTCAATATAACGTATTATAATGATTTTTTCTCAATTCCATAAGAAGCTTTTATTTTCACTGAATTCAATCCTATGATAAAATAGTAGGTATACCACGTCTTTTATAATAACTTTGCGAAGAAATGCAATGATCTTGAGTTTTTTTGTATTGATATTAGATAACTCCTGAAAACTTCTAATTATTTCCATTAGACATGATTTATTGATAATTCATCACATTCTTAACCATATTAGCATATCGAGCTCAAAACTACAACACAACGGAATCGCTGGGTTGAGGATCCTGCCTCGCCTGGTTAAGGCTTGAACAGTATTACAGTTTATTACTTTAAACTCTGGTCAAATTGCTTTGGTATTACTCACTTGTCGATAATTTTGTGGCATGATCCTCAAGAGATCCAAGTACACAGAAAGAAAAGGAATGTTTGAATTAAATATTTTAATTAATTTGAAACATATACTTGGAATCAGTAGTCATTCATGTACTACACAATAATATTGACCAAATAAAAAAATAATAATAGGTTTATTTCGCCAAATTGAAACCACAAATTTGTTTGACTAGTCACCTTTTCTCGGTGTAATCAGTACCTACTAGCTGTTGAAAGCAAGTCAAATACCTACTAGGTATAAATTTTGTACTCTCTTATTCTCATTGCTGATCATATTGGTGTTGTCAGTTTCATGATGATCTATACGACGGAAGTATCTTAAAAATTACACTGGGATAATAAAGATTTGCGAAATGAAGTCGACAGTCAAAAAACAAACAAGATTATCGTTGGAATAATGGCATTAGAAAAATGCAAACATGACTGTAGGTGCCCAGTTGTTGTTGTGCCAGATACCACGCATGCAAAAATTCGACTGGTTGCGTGACTGTAGGCCGAAGATGGCAACTGGCAATAGCTATCAAGATCCAGCACTAATTTTGATAGCCACCTTGGACGTTCGAGAAGAGCAATGATTCATGGGCTCAATGGGACCCAGTAACTTTTTTTAAAACATCCACTATCTCTCTTCCTAAGGCCGATGCAGGGTATGACGTTTTATATTTTACAAAAATAACTTCCTAAGGAAGAAATATCTCGACTTGAAAATGTTATACACATGTGGAAGTAAATTAATGTTATATCTAATTTTCATTAAAAATGAATACCTATTTTCTTAACACAGAAGACCATCTTGTAACACCATAGCTACAGTGAAAGAAATGTCTGATTAATACAGACACAACCAGAAGATTTTGTTGCGACAACTATGTGAAATTGTGCTTACTTCCAATATATTGTCGCGTATACTATATAAATGGTTGTTGTAAATATTTAGTTTGTGATTAGGTATAGCAGACTGATCTGATTGTGCATTTATTAAATACAAATATTTTTATGGTTACAATAACTTTTCCCCGTATATTTTTTTACCTTTTTTTTCTATGAAAATTGTAACTAAGAAATACATATCCTTCAATTTAAATGATTTGATTATTATTTACCGTTCTTGAAATAATGACATTTTTCACATCTTAGTGGAGCAGTTTTTGCATAGAAGACTTTTTTTATAATATCATGTGGTGTCTCCAAAACATACTGCATAATTATTATTGATACTTTTTGAAATATTGGCTTTTATAAGAACATTTTATGTGCGGATAAATATTAGTAGAATGCTTTGCAAACTCAACCAAGACATACATGGTTATCTTAGCAAAACTAGTTAATTAACTAAATAATAGAATACATCGGTATCGTTTCAAATATCAGAATTTCCCCACTTTTCGAGTATCGTCTCCAAATTCTGTAAATGCCAAATATAAATAAATATATATGTATATTCTTAAAAACTAGGAAAACGAGGGAATTTTCTTCTTCCCGTCAAAGTTCCCGATGTCAACAATAAATGGTAAATGTAAGTGAAAACCTGTTTGTTATTCAACGCATTCGAACAACTCTAATTATTTAACCGACTTCTCTAAAGAAAGAGATATACAATTCGACTGTATGTATGTTTCTTATGTTTATAACATCATTTTGTATAGTAAATGTGCATAAATTTTTATGATTCTTTTTTATTTGAAAAAGAAGTGTTCAGAGATGATACCATTATAAGAAGTGGTAGAATAGATCAAGCGTATCCCTTCTTAATTTTGAAAAATTGAAATTTTCTTAGTCCTATCTGGAGATATTTGTACTTGGAAAATATTTAATACATCTAACGGTTTTGTACTAAGGGCACTTCTGTTTCAGCCTCACCATTGTTTTAGAATTACTACATAACATTTCTATAAAACATTTATTATTGTAGATAATATAATTATTATAGTATTTGCGTGGGTGCGTCTACCTGTTTGATTTTATTGCCACTCTAAATTCTGATGGTATGAAATAGCAATATAGGTGCAGGGTGAGTTTTCAGTGTGTCCACGTTCGATAATTATCTACATTATTGGAATAATCAAAAAAATTAGAAACAGAAATAGTAGGCACTCTTAAGCTCCGTTCTTTTTAAATTAATTAGAAATTCATAGGATCTTCTCTAAAATGGTGACAGATCAAACTTATGTTTTTTAGATGGAACGCCCTATATTATTTTATTATGTAATTAAGAATTAAGAATCTACAACTTTTCACGATTACAACAACGTAATTGAATGAGGTTATATCGGGGCTTTCAAAAGATATGATCAATTTTATTATAAAATTATAGTTACTTCAACTTCCTGTATATTACCTACTCAATGTATTTTTTGCATTTGTCGATTATGTTTATTTATGAAGTATTGTAGTAATGATCTATTCTCACATTATTGCATAAATTGTGTACAGGGGAGACAAAACTCAAATGTCATACTTTTTCAATACATATTTTTAAATGGAACACCCTATATTTTATATCATGAGCGAAAGGTTGGTAGGTAAATATCTCCTAAACCTAAAATATTAGTTTCGGAGATATATTTTTAACAGTTACCAATAATTGTCAATTTTACTTGAGTAATAAGCATGTTTTTAAAAATGTCCTTAAATTAACCATTTTTCCTATTCATGAAAAAGTTTGAGGATACGTCCTCAAACAAACCAGTTCCTAGATTTTTTTTTAGAACAGACCCCAAAGTCAACAATTGTCACTGCAATGTAGTAACTGGCATCAACTTGAACGCATTATTATATTTTTATGATGAGACTAAAAGATTGTGGACGAATTGTGTGATTTAAGGTACGATTATATGTCAAATTTGTACACACGTCACACATTTAGGGTTGAAGATCGGGAATTCACTGAATGTATCTCCAAGATTCGCGATTTAAGGTATGATTGTATTGGAAGCTGGTGTCAAAACTGGAATTTAGGGATTTTAATTTTCGGAGATTCTCTGGTACAATACAATAAATTTTGTATAGGTTGTTTTTTCTACTTAAAATCGAGAGATTCAATAAGGTGAACAATCATTGCGGTCTGACCTTTTTCGTTATTGGTACCAAGTATATTCTGTTGTCCAGAAATAAGAATTTAAATGAGTGAACTAGTTTTGTGATTTATAATGTATGTGATTTATGTTCCAACTATATAGAGAATTCTTGCATCTGGGGGGCTTTCAAAATCCCACTAAAAGACCTTCTGAAAAATCTTTGAAACAATCGGAAACATTAGTAGTTTTTATGGTTCATGTCACTCATCTGCGCTCTTGATCTTTTGACTATTGACAAATGCTTAATTGAAATCTCCCACATCAAAAAAACTTAGACACAATTTTTATTACGTTCATTAAGTCGTAAATCTTATGCAATCTTATGGCAACATTCCATTATTCTTTGATTTCGAAAATGATTTGCTCAAACTTATAGATATAGAAACAAACAAAAACATGGTGTTGAATAAAGCCTTTTTGGTTATGTTTGCCACTTCAAAGTGATAATTGGGATTTGAAATAGTAAAGGCATATTCGACCGACAAGCTTTCATTCAAATCCACTTGTGATTTGAACTTGAACGCATTATGATAATTTCATGAAGAATAAATATTTTTTACAAAATATGGTAATTTTGAAGTTGTGCCGTTGTAGTTTGTTGTTGTAGGCATCAACTCCAAAAGAACCAGCACCAATAGAATTAATATTATTTTCCAGTGCAACAACTGATAAAGTCCGTCCATTTTTTTGTAAAGAATATTTATTTCACATTTTTGAGTGTAACATTAGTCATGGATATTGTTGTTGTTGAACGTTCACTAATACCCAAAAAGATATAGGTAGGTTTAGCTTGTACAAAGCGGAAATGCGCATATCACATATTTCAGACTTAACCATTGCGAAACTCGGAAACCGTGACTCTTTTGAAAAAATGTTCAAATTAAACGTTTCCGGATATGGTCCCCTTTCTAATTCTCAAATCTCGAATTTTCGATTTTCGGAAAAATTTGCCCCTTCCACATAGCTGAAACACATATTTCAGACTGTAGCGCGGAAACGTATGATTATTTTTTTAAATGTCTAATTTAAACATTTTCGGATATGGAATTTTTTTAATATGGGACCATTACCCAACTCTCCTCTTTCAAATGAAACTCGTCTAAATCGGAGTACTTTTACTATACAAAACGCGCGAACAGCCATAAAAAATAATAAAAAAGCAATGTTATAACCGAATTGTATACCTTCTCCTTTTTTAAAGTCGGTCAAAAATGTTGGTAGATGCGTTTCATCATCTACAGTTTTATTCAAAATTGGTATACGGAAATTTTTGGTGTCTAAGATCATATTTTTTTCGCCAAATTGAAAAACTGAACAATGATTATCCAAGATAGCGGAAGATTTTTATTCATACTCCGATTTAATTAAAATTTGTTGTCTGGGATTTTTCAGGTGGGAGATTATTTGTCGAAAGTTGAATGCTGGAAATGGCATGTAAGTGAGATGGAACCCAAAAACTCCGAAATACTGTTTTTCTAAACAAACATTCCGGAGTTTTTGGGGAGAAATGTTCTATTTTACTACCAGAACTAAAAATTTAATACAGCGGAAAATCATTATAATCAGAATATATTCAATATTATTAGCAAGGTGGTTTTAGTGTCCGAAATAATGGACGAGATTTATGAATTCAAGCGCATTTCAACAAAAGCTTCTTTGTAACATGTTTCTGAATATTTATTCAATTCATCAAAAATAACCCAATTGTATCTAAAAGGCAACCCAGATGCACGTATTTTTTATTTATTCGAATTTCTAATTCACAAGACTCCTCCGACCTTATGATTTCTTGATTCCGGACTACAGAACTTACTTGGTAACGATATTGAATAGAATCAGACCGCAGTGAGCAGTGACTGTCTGCCATATCGAAATTTTCCATTTTCAGATAAAAAAATAAACCAAATACGGATTTTAAGATTCTGGCTATGAAACCAACAATGAATTCCTCATCATGAACTGTTGTAGTTTGGCATAACATGTTTAGTCACCAACCACAAAAATCACTGAATACCAATTTCGAATCAATCAAAATTAGAGATTTCTATCAAACCTGAGCCATTGATAGCAAATCGTACATGCAGTCCTGAGCCAGAGCAACAAACCTGAGCCGTATATGTGGCTCAGGATTGTTTTTGCCTTCTAGAAAACTCGTATCTTAAAAAAAACGATTGGCGCTATTTCCCAGTGATACCCAGTCGTATCCAATATGAAACGTTCGCTCCTGTCACCTGATAATATAACCGACAAATTTTTACGCGCCAATTATTTCCTCCGAAATTTGGCTCAGGTTTGTATGAAATATCTAACTTTTAGTTCAGCAAAAAGCCTACCCTGGCTCTGTGGTAGCCAGTCACATATATAAATGTATATATGTAAATCTATGTCTGTACCATCAAACCTGAGCCGTTCAGATTTGGCAACGCTGTGATTCTGTTCCTACATCATATCAATGCACTTATATTCTTTCTCTAAATGATACTAGCAAAGGTAAAAATATCTAAAAGAAAATGGTACCATGATATCTAATACTATCTTTTTTAATATCCACTTGGGTTGTTTACTAAAAATTTGTTGAATATGTGGCACTGATCATAATATATGAATGTCTGTTTGTTGCATTTATGTCATCTCAAAAATAAATAAAAGATTTATTTATTTCGAGATACGCCGTCATTACACACTAAACTTTTTATTGTTTAATTGACATTCAACTAACAGATACTTTAGGGAAATTTTATTCGATACATATAAGAGCAACTGGAATAAATTTGATAATATCTAATAATAAGAAATATATTTTCTTGTATGGATTGATTGAATCGAAATCGATATTTTTACTATTATTTTTTTTATGGAAACCAAATAATTCTAGAAAATTTTATTTGCTATTGTTATAGTTGCACGGTCTTCTGGATAAGGCATCTGCGTTTCCATGAATTTTTCCTGCCCTGTGCTCGATGTCATAGTCATATTCCTGAAGACGTTCTAACCATCTTGCCACTTGTCCTTCAGGATTACGGAATTGCAGGAGCCACTTCAACGCTGCATGGTCAGATCTAATTAGAAAGCGGCGACCATACAAATACTTATGGAAGTGTTCGCAGGCTTTCACTATTCCCAACAGTTCCATTCTGGTAACGCAATAATTCCTCTCCGATTTGGACAAAACCTTAGTAGTAGGTAATCACTTTCTCCTGCTCGTCTTGAA
This sequence comes from Crioceris asparagi, assembly GCA_958507055.1. Lineage (NCBI taxonomy): Eukaryota > Metazoa > Arthropoda > Insecta > Coleoptera > Chrysomelidae > Crioceris > Crioceris asparagi. The sequence continues at coordinate 21,649,321 of OY293833.1, forward strand.
TTTGAGAGAGGACAGCACCAATAGCTGTATTACTGGCATCTGTGTCCAACACAAATTTCCGTCCTGCCTAGGATAACCCAAGATTGGTGCGCTGATAAGAGCTTCTTGCAGTTGTTCGAAAGCTCTCTGACACTCGTCATTCCAGGAATATTATTTGCCTTCTTATGTTAACTTAGTTAAAGGTTTAGCGATGTTGACAAAACATTTCACGAACCGTCTGTAGTAGGTACACAAGTCCAGAAAACTTCTAATCTCATGCTTGTCCTTGGGAATAGGTCATTCCTTAATGGCTGTTATCTTTTCTGGATCTGCCGTGACGCCGTCCCCAGATACGATGTGACCCAGATATCTTACTTCACGTCGGAACAGATAACATTTCTTAGGACTCAGCTTCAGGTTGGCCTCACATAATCGTTGGAAAATGATTTTCCTACCATGATAACGTCATCCAAATACACTAGGCAGGTTTGCCATGTCAGTACTCTCAAAACTGCTTCCATGAACCTCTCAAATGTAGCGGGAGCATTGCATAGTCCAAACGGCATCACAGTGAATTGCCAGAGCCCTGATCCTATCGAGAAAGCAGTCTTCTCTCGATCTGCGGATCCGGGAATGATCTTTGATGAGCTCTGGCCTTGCTATTGTTCTTGTTGCACCGGTATCTATTAGGAGTTTTCTGTCTTCTCCATTGATTCGACCATCGATGTATAAACTTAAGGCTCCGCCAGAAGAGGACACGTTGACCGTAATTACTGGGGCCCTATTCCTGCAGGTCGACGATTGTCCCCTCATCTCGACCCATCCTAGTTTTCCGACTGTGCAACCTTCTTCTTATAATTGCGGGTACGTGTCCTAGTTCACCACAGTTCCAACACCTTGGCTCTCTCTGATTGTGTTCCCGTAACTAGCTTCCTTATCATTTCTAACAGGGACTCTCTCTTGGACTGATCTTCTTCCTCGATTGCTCTTAAACGGTGCCCTCGGGAAGTTTGGCTTGCGGCTTTATGCTCCAAAGCAATAGCTAGTGCTTCTTCTAGCAATTTTGGCCTGACAAGCTTCAACGCCTTCTGCAGCTGGATCTCCCTCAATCCATTTACAAATGTGTCCACCGCAATTTCATCAAGGAAGCTATCGGCAGCTGTAGGATATGCTAGCCGTACAATACGAGCTACTTCCCCCTCAAATTCTTGCAGACTTTCATTTGCATGTTGCATCCGAGATCGTAATTGTGCTTTGTATACTTGCTGAAGATGACTGACTCCATACCGATTCTCCAATTTAGCAAGCAAGACATAGTAGTTTGCTTGGCCAGCTGGAATGGACCTTAGGATGTCTGCTGCGTCACCTCGTAAAGAAGCAGTTAACGAAACAGCTTTCTGCTCCTCGGTCCACTGGTTAGCCATTGTCACTGCTTCAAACTGCTTTCGATAGGTTGACCAGGAGCACTTTCCATCAAAGTTTGGCAGCTTAACCCTCATACTTCCTGCGGCTAATGCGACTAAGTCATCTTCGCCTTTGAGTGTCTGGCTCCCACTGCAGTTACCATTCTTAACTGACATTTCCAGTGTCTTGATTTTTTGTTGCAGTAGCTCCATGTTCTTCTCTGTCGTGACAAAGTTTTCGTCAACTATTCTTGAAATTTCTTCGAATTTCTTGTCACTTTATCTACCAGCTTCCTCGATAGTTCTGGTCACCTCCTCAAACCTCGCATCACTTTTTCTAGAAACATCTTTAATTTCATCTTGAAGAGTTCTAGAAGCTTATTCAAACTTTTTCGAGACTTCATCAAATTTCTCATTATTATTTCTAGAAATTTCTTCAAACTTTTTCGAGACTTCATCGAATTGCACTCCAAATGTTCTGGTTACTTCATCGAATCTTTCATTATTATTTCTAGAATTTTTTTCCTGTAACAGCTTTTCCGGAGAGTGAAACGCGAACATATCAGGATCGTCTCCATTTTCAATCAGAGTGTCTCTTAACCGTTTCTGGAGGGTCGCTTTATTACCGGAATCATCACAATCCCGTTCCACCAATTGTTCTTTGAGTTCTTTCACTTTTAGCTGCACTAATTTCATTTTGAATTGTCTTTATTAACAAAGTTAATTAGTCAATACAGTTTTCCAAGTCTTCAACACGAAAACGAAAAAAATTCTTCACACTAACACAAAAATGAACAAAAAGTCTTCACACGTAAAATGAACTAAAGAGTTTTCACACTAACACAAAAACGAACAAAAGAGTCTTAAACTTAAACTTAAATCTAACAAATGTCTCAAAAACACTCAAATCTGCACGAAACCGCAGTCTCTTAAAGTCTGTCCAATTTTATAATCACTCACTTATTCCACACTGACACCAATGTAACAGGAATTTATATTAAAACTGGGTTCGATTTATTTTCACTTATTTATTTACACCAATAACTACACGACTATATACGACTTTCTACTGTCTGTGATTGTGATCTATGACTGACTAACTGACTGTGGTCCGTGTCTTTTTATATCTCGAAGCTTCTCGTCCTTTCTAATATGTTGTTCTGGATGTATTTCCCAATATATTCCTTCGAGAATAGACCCAATCAGTATATTCTCCATGTTTCTGGATTCCCAGGACGTTTGCGACATTTGTGAGTGTGTGTTGGTGTATTCAGGTAAGTTTTCATGTTACACTATTATGTTTACTCTTAAACTTAAATACTATGAATTGTCAAATTTTCCAAATATTTTCTCATGTTCTGGCTAAACCGTTACTTCTACGTTAAAATTGACTATGACCATTCTTGTTCGTCTTGACGTACTCAAGAGAAATGAATGGTCACGCCAGATTTTTATGACAAACTATTCATTAGCTAGAACATAATATGAACTATGGATTACTTTGTATCAAAAACAGTGCATCAAAATTAGAAAGCAACGGATCCAATGGATCGAAATAAAAATAGAAGTATTGAATATTTTTTACCAACAATTTCCGTGTAATATAATCAAATTGAGTATGGTCCTATACAGGGTGAGCATTAAGTGTGTCCACGTTCAATTCGTATTTTAAAATTAATTAGAAATGCAAAGAATGTTCTCTAACAAGGCGACACATCAATATTATTATTATTATTATTTATTTAGTACTGTAACAATGACCCATTTTCACATTATTGCTTAAATTATGTATGTAAAAACTTAACTGACGATTTTTTTCGGAAATCTGAGGTGGTATAATTAAAGATAGGACAATATCAGGAAACGTTTAAATTGAATATTTTTTCTAAAGAGTTAGGTACGGTTTTCGAGATATAGGCATGTTAAATTCTCAAATATGTGTATTTTTTCTATGTGGAGAGGGCGATCTCTTTCGGAAATTGAAAATCTCTGAGTACTTCAAGAAAGACTTAATCATTTGTAGCAACATTTATAACATTTTCCTAAGAGTTACTACTTTCGAGTTACAGCGGTGGTAGAATGGTAACATCTAAAATACTTTAGTATTAGTATTAGATTTTGGTGACTAATGGTACGCTTAAAAGCATGAAATAAATATTTTTTACAATAAAATGGACCGATGTTATTGTGGTGCAATGAAAAATAAGAAGTAATATTAATTCTATTGAATTTTCATTTTCACCAACAAAAACAACAAGATGTAGTGTGACGATTAACACATTTTTATTTTTGGTTTCTTAGAATTTTATTTTATTTTCAAATATTTAATTACTTAATTTGGGTATTTTTGGGGTATTATGGACAAACGTTAATTTAAATTTTTGCACTTTATTAATAAGGAATTTCTGGTATATGGATTAAAATTATAAAAAAACATTATTTCATAACCTTTATGTGATTGATATGGTGTTGTACAACACTGAAACATGTCTCATAACTTAATTTAAAATACAATAAAATGTGGAGATGACTTGGAGTTTCTTCTTTTTCAATAATAGTTTTGTATAAACATGCTAGTAAGAGTGGTACTGAAAATCCAAAATTCATAAGCGCTACTAGATGACCTACACTAACATTCCGATAGTTCCTACCAGACAGTAAAACTATCCTCATTGTTGCTTCTTGCTTCTCAAGGAGGATTAGAAAAATATAAGGGCTTAGACTTAAATAATATAAAAATTGATTTAGCTCCCCTTTCCAAAAACATTCATATAGATTATATTTTAGATGAACGATTACCGGATGAGGCGGTACAGATCATCAGCAATAGCATTACTATAAATTCTAATAATGAGTATGTTCCCAGACAAGAAAAAAATTAAAACATATGAAACAAACACGGACGCTTGTACTGGGAAAAATTATTGCAATATTTTTGTGACCACATAAATTGTTCTAAGTCCTAAGGAGAGTGAAGTAAATGTAGTTTTAGAAGATATTTCGGCTTATTTATTAATAGAATGACTTCCCTAAAATCAGTTGTTTAGGACTTTTATAAAGGAAAACTCATTGCACCTACCTGATACCCTATGAATAACGCTTCCCGTTTCTCTTTTATTTATTATTATTACTAGCTATTTTACCCGGCATCTAGGGCATATGCTTTGTTAGATTGTGGTATGAAACCATAAAGTCATAAAAGCCTTCAGTATGGATCCATTCTACCTTAGAGTCCTACTCGCATGTACAACAAATCCGAACATCCAACCCACATCCATTCACAGACACCAAGAGAGAACAGAAAAGGAGGCCCAGCCAAACATATTATTATATTCTAATAACATTCTTCATACATACATGGTAAAAGACCTTCAAAATCCAGCCAAATAGTTATAAACAATAGACTTTCAGGTACGGAAACCACCACAAAGAGTCCCACGGGCACTGAAAGTTTTACAGTAATTTGACTGAGGTATGATAAAAACGTGTGCAAAATTGAGATGGGATATCTTGAATAGTGTAAGAGCTCAAACGGCACATACACACCCACACATGTATTTGCTGTTTTTAGTACTCCAATATCAATGAAATTTAAAATGATACATACATATATGCAAACTTTGCTAAATTATGAGCAGTATGAAGTTTGGCAACAATGTACCAGTCAGGTTTGTCAACTGAAATCCATAAAGTTGTATATTTGGTTCAGATTGGATATAAGTATCTAGTGGCTCAGGACTACACAAAAATGAGTCTATATATAAGAATAGCAAAAATAATGAAAAAAATGTTTTAGCGGATGTATATTATGATAAATGGCAACACTTGAGCATATAAATGAACTCAAAATCGTCAAAAATATTTTTCTTTAATATTTAAAGGGTGGCTCAGTATATATATATATATAAAAGATGTTCTTGGGGATGCAGTCATATATTCAATAAAATTCTTTGATTGAAGCCGAGCTTTCGAGAATGTTTATTCTCTTCTACAGGGCAAAAATTGTGAATTTAGAATAAATTAGCCAAAAACAGGAAATATTTCATAGCCATCAATTACAAATGTCATTATTTATATTTGTCATGGTAATATATATAATTATAAATTATATTAATTGATCTCAATATTTCTACAGAAATCACAAACACACAACAAACCAACTGCAAACTTTCACAGTATTCACTACACTTCCAAAGTATTCTAAACTGCAAGTCGAGTTATTATAATAACTACAACTACAATTTATAATTAACAACAGTGATCAAGCAATAAAGCAAATCGATTCTGTTCGATTGTCTCAATTGTCAGTTGTCATATTCATCCTCATCAATCATCATAAAACAACTTGTAGCTTAGAGCAATAATTTTCGAAAAGGATGGATAGCCGCGTTCGTCTCACACAACTGCTAGCTCTTGGACACAACTTTGATTTGCGCAAGCGCTAGCTATCATGTTAACTATTGAAATTAGAAAATGTAAGAAGAAAAAGGCAGAATATATGATGTCAATGCAATACACGAATAGAGGAATCGTATACGAAACGACGGTGACATAACATGTTCACGAATAAAATTATAAAGGGCAATAGACCAATTGCATTAATGATTTCAATTCTCCACATGCGCGACCCATCGGCCACAGAATACCTCTATTCAACTTTACGCAGAACCAATTTTCTCTGGTGAAAGGGCGTATATGTCATAGTACATAAAGAAATTGTTAGAAACGGTCATTATTATGGAATTATTTTGGCACAGGCATACGACATTCAGTTCAAAAGAGCAACATTTCAAAGGAAAGTGGCCGTTGCAAAATTCCTACCGCGCATGCGGAGAACAATTTTCACTTAATGTAATCGGTCTATTATGAAATTGTATTTAGTGAAAATGTATAGAAGGTACTGTATGTTTACCAAAATCATTCAAATTCAGATGCAGAAAATATGCTTACACACCGCACAACTTGACTGGAACAGTTCACGGCGGTAATGACGCGATGCAAGAAAACCTAGCATCAATACCTATATCAAAAATTTGTAGTAGAATAGAACAATCTGTTAGTTTATTTATATACCATGCTTTTGAATTGTATTTGGAGAATATACTCGCAAGCATATTTTGTAAATACGGAAAGAAGCAAATGCTTATATTCCTACCTTTTACTTTTTTATTTGTAGTTAATGGAATAATAAATAATTAAACTTAATCTCAAATTTGATCATGATATTTACATATACAATAATATTAACATATAATAAGGCATATACTTAGTATGGAAAAAAACAATTTGAAGTACCTTGTTTATAATCTTGATATGTTAGACTCAAGTTAACATAATATTCATAGCACCGTCAAAACTATCACCATCTATTCTGTACCTATAACAAAGTGTAATATCGATAAGTTTGAAACTCATAAGGGCTTATGTTATTTTCTTTTATCGAAAATTACAATAGTTCTTCCAATTACCCATTGAAGTACCTTAAGTATTGGTCTATTTGGTAGTATGTGTTATATATTGTTGAACATATTCATATATCAAATAATTCAGCTTGGTTGAATTGGTATGTATACGGCTAGTATGCTGGACATACGCGTTCGAAACACACAAGATTTTTTTTGTTATTTCACCCTTGATTTATATCTTGAATTGTACCAGTTTCGTGTCGTTATTTTGAGACATGTTGAAATGGATTTACCTCGCTATAAAAGTTACACTTCAAAAATAAATCTCTAAAACAGAATGTCGGCTCGAAACAAAAATGTGGTTACCGACTTAAAAATATTGCCTATATCTAGACTGCAATATCTTGAACCGTTTTTCTATGAAAATATTTAAGAACGCGAATTTCATTGCCGTAAATTTGTAAAAAGATACTGAAAATTCTCAAATAAATAGAAGGAATTGTTCGATCGCGATGAAATTGAGCACTGATTTATAAAAGTCAATCAATTACAGATGATTTTAACGATTTTGAATATCTCAAACTGTTTCAGAGATATTGGAGGTCTAACTGGTAAACTCTGAAATGTGTAGCAAGACAATTGTGACGGAAAATCTCAATTCTTAAATGTTAATTCCCGAAGTAAATAAAAGGAATTATCCGATCACAATGAAATTTCATACACTTTTTGAAAAAATACTAATTGTAAAAGCTAACCGAAATATTAGAGATAGATCCCTAGTATAAGTGAATGATAGTTTTGGAAAAGTCCAAAAAATTTTTTTAAGCAAAAATCAACCCTCTAGGACCTACCATAACCGAGATATTTAAATTGAAAGTCGGACATTTTTGAGTTGATTGTGACCAACATCATATATAATGACAAACTGTGAAAAAATTCGAATTTCATTGCCGTAAATTTGTAGGAAGAAGATATTAAAAGTTACCGAATAATTAGAAGGAATTATCCGATCACGATGAAATTTCATATACTTATTAAAGAAAATAGAGCGATCAAGTACGTTTTTTCCAATTTTGAATATCTTTTTTCGTTTTTGAGATATTGAATTTGAATTAGAAAAGTGTGAAAAATGCAAGCTTTTTTTCGACCAGTGATGAGCTAATCAAATTATCAGAGATAGATACCCAGTATTAGTGAATGATAGTTAAGGAAAAGTCCAAAAAATGTTTTTTAAAAAAATCAACCCTCTAGGACCTACCATAATCGAGATATAAAAATTGAAATCTGGATGTTTACTCCAATATAATAATAACAGTTGAAAAATGCGAGTATCAATGCCTTAAATTTCTGAGAAGATATTAAAAGTTACCGAATAAATAGAAAGAATTATCCGATAGTTATGAAATGTCACATACTTATTAAAGAAAATAGAGCGATCAAGAACGTTTTTTCCAATTTTGAATATCTTTTTTCGTTTTTGAGATATTGAATTTGACAGAAAAGTATGAAAAATGCAAGCTTTTTTTCGACCAGTGATGAGCTACCCGAAATATTAGAGATAGAGCCCTAGTATGGTGAATGATAGTTTTAGAAAAGTCCAAAAAATGTTCTTAAACAAAAATTAACCCTCTAGGACCTACCATAGCCGAGATATTTAAATTGAAAGTCAGACGTTTTTGACTTGATTGTGACCAACATCATATATAATGACAAACTGTGAAAAAATATATTAAAAGTTACCAAATAAATAGAAGAAATTATCCGATCGTTATGAAATTTCATACACTTATTAAAGATAATAGAGCGATCAAGAATGTTTTTCCATGTTCCAATTTTGAATATCTTTTTTCGTTTTAGAGATATTGAATTTGAATTGTAAAAGTGTGAAAAATGCAAGGTTTTTTTCGACCAGTGATGAGCTACCCAAAATATCAGAGATAGAGCCCTAGTTTGAGTGGATGATAGTTTTCAAAAAGTCCAAAAAATGTTTTTTTAAAAAAAATCAACCCTCTAGGACCTACCATAACCGAGATATGAAAATTGAAAGCTGGACGTTTACTCCAATATATTAATAACGTAAAGTTTGAAATGTTTAGCAAGACAATTGTGAGAAAAATCTCAATTCCTAAATGTTAATTCCCGAAAAAATAGAAGGAATTATCCGATCGCTATGAAATTTCATACTCTTATTAAAGAAAATAAGGCAATCAAGAAAGGCAAAATATGAGAAATGCAAGCTTTTTTTTCGACCAGTGAGGAGCTTCCAGAAATAATATAGATAGAGCCCTAGTATGAGTGAGAGATATTCTTGAAAATGTCTAAATAATGTTTTAAAACAAAAATTAACCCTCTATGACCTACCATAGCCGAGATATAAAAATTCAAAGTCGGACGTTTTTGACTTGATTGATAATGCTAATAAAATACGTAAATTTCATCCACCAACTTTAAACGCACGTAGCGCCCTTATTACCGCGAAATTTGGAAAAAAACCTTGTCTAAGCATTAAAAAAATTGTCAGCTTTGCAATAGATTTGAAAATTTTGAAATATAAAAAAAATGTGAAAGAAGTTCCAACAATAGACTCAGCACCTTTTTCATCCAGAAAATTTACCCCCTCTCAATTAATCCAGAACGTGGCGGTTCCTATGGGATTCGCGTGGCCAACGATTTTTTATGTTTTTATGTCCCATCGATGGAGCTATCTTCTGGTTTTTGAATTTTTTCGATCATTTTTGGTTCTCTTAAAAAAAAATTGCAAATTTTTTCAACCCTTAATATCTAACAAATGTTTAGGGATGAATAAATAGAAACATTTAAAAAAAATCATCCAACACAAACCAAATAAAAGCGAAATGAAAATTCTTTTCCTTAACTTCCTTATAAAACAAGTCAAGAATACAAAATCAATATATATATATATATATATATATATATATATATATATATATATATATATATATATATATATATATGTTATATAAAGTTATAATTGAATTACTTTTTAAAGTCATATAATAATAATAACAAAGTATTATTTTAAATATTATTTCATAATATTATATTACATCCGCAAGATGCAGTATCTCACCATATCGTATTACATCTGCAAGACGCGGTACACCATATCATATTACATCTCCAAGACGCAGTTTAAGAAGATAACAAAAGTGATAAGGATATTTACGTGCCAGAGATGCAGACCAGTAGTCAGCAAGTTACCATAAAGACCATTGTTAATTGTTTATCCAGTTCGGCCTCCAAAAAGACATTACTATGTATTTTAATTATAATATTTCTAGAAGCTTCGATTCAACCTTAGGAGAAAAGATCCATTGTATTAATTTACGTTTCTTTTTATATTTTTAATGACTAAACATTTTTGATTGTATAAATACTAGATCTCTAGTTAACGGCATCACTTGTGAGTCGACACTTGTGAATCTTCTGGCGAATGTGTCAGTCAACTTGTGAGTTTAGATTCATACAGTCAAGTAAAGTTAAGTTATATTTGTACTTTAATTTTTTGTCTTAATAAATAATTGTTTTTTTTAAAAAGTTAATTCCACGATAAGTGATATAACAAATTGGCGCAGTCAGTAGGATAACTCAACGTGATAAAACAAGGCCTACTTCAACAACAAGTTTCCCCTCATTATCACGGTGGTTTCCAAACCTTCAAGTGAAGAATCAACAGCTCCAAAAGAAGAAGAAGAATTAGTAGAATTTGAAGAAAAGGATAACTCTACGTGATAAAACAAGGCCTACTTCAACAACAAGTTTCCCCTCATTATCACGGTGGTTTCCAAACCTTCAAGTGAAGAATCAACAGCTCCAAAAGAAGAAGAAGAATTATTAGAATTTGAAGAGTAGGATTCTTCAACGTTGGTAAAACAAGGCTTACTTCAACAACAAGTTCCCCCTCATTATCAACGGTGGTTTCCAACCTTCAACTGAAGAAAAATAACTCTTAAAGAAGAAGAAGTATTATTAGAATCTGAAGAAAAGGATACTTCAACGTTGGTAAAACAAGGCTTACTTGAACAACAAGTTCCCCCTCATCCTAACCTAACCTAACCTAACTTTTGAAGAAAAGAACCGAACAAGACAAATGTACATCTTACTGTAAGTGAATTATCACGTATAATAATTTTTAAATTTTTTTTATACTGTTCGATTTTCTTTTATATATTTGATATTTTATATTTAATTAAATCAAAATGGCAAATGAAAGAAATCTAGCTCAAGAGGTTGAGCTTGAACCATATAGAATTTCGGAAATATTTTGTATCGTACCTGAATTTGAAGGTGATCAGATATTTCTCGGAACATTTTTAAATGCATGTGATTGTGCTTATAATATGTCTACCAGAGACCAAAAGGCTCTGTTAGTGATTCACATTAAAAATAAATTAAAGGGAAAAGCGGCTCAACTAATCAGCTCGCGAAATCCTCAGACTTACGCAGAGATAAGACAACTTTTAAATCTTCATTTTGGTGATTCAAGAGACCTTACTTCTCTTATTCATGATTTACAAAGATTAAAACAATTATCGAATGAGTCAGCTCTAACATTTTTCAATAGAGTGCAAGTCTTGAATGCTAAAATGCATGCAAATATACAAAAAACATCAAACTTATCAAATGAACAAAAGGTTGCACAAGAAATTCTTATTGATACTATGGCTCTTAATAGTTTATTAACTGGACTTGAACCCCGTCTAGGACAACTTATTCGTGCTAGTCAGCCTGAAAACTTGTTAGAAGCACAAATTCGCATACGAAGAGAATTGCAATTATCATATTTTGAGAACCAAGAATTTAATAAGCCAGCTTCTAATATTGTAAGTAAACCTCAAAATATATTAAATGTTAGAAAACCCCAAATACAAACTGTAAAATGCTTTTCATGTGGTAAAAATGGTCATACTTCTAATCAATGTCGTTTTCAACAGCAAAGAGCTTTTATTCCAAGCTCCAATCAGAATTTCTACCAAAATTTTCAAAGACCATTAAATTTCCAAAATCAACCACAAAATAATTTACAAAATAGACCAAATAGTAATGTTCCCCAGCAAAGACCTTTTCAACCACAGGGACAATCTCAAGTAAGACCCTCAGTGATTCAAAAGAATCCTAATTTCCAACAACGAGCTCATTTAATTGGCCTTAAGAGCGATAATTCTGACTATTATGATGAATATTTAGGTTCTGATCTGGATCATAATCTTTATGATATTCAAGATAATTTTGGAAATAATTTCCAGGAAGATGATAATAATTATTCATTTGATAATCTTTCTGAGTTCGAAAAAGATTCTCAAAATTTTATGTCTGCCGAAGTAATTTCAAATTTCCAAGAATTGCCAATTGCTCAAAATAAAGAACATTTTTCTGAGTTTGAGAGAGATTCTCAAAATTTTGTTTCTGCTGAAGTAATTTCAAATTTTCAGGATTTTCCTATTGCCCCAGTCAAAGACCATCCCCCAGATTGTCCGACAACAGAGAATTTAATTTCAGAAACAGTTACCAGAATCCAAACATTAAATTTCGAAGAG